>JAIOKQ010001010.1:927185-1527185 GCA_020654165.1 Oryctes rhinoceros | reverse complement strand
ACTTGATAATGTTGCAAATTTTTTGTTGTCCTTCCTCTGCCATTTATTGCACGTATTATGCCCAAAAAGATTGTTGTACATAACATCATTTATATTATTTATTGGCTATATTATTAATATAGCCAATACAAGTTATAGCTTTTTAGATTATTATGTATTTCTATCTTTGTATTTTTCCATATTTCTTTTCTTTTTCTTGTAAATATTATTTTCATCGTATCTCATCTCTTCGTGTATTATTCCGCTGATCTGCTTTTACTTTTCTTATATGTATATATATACACTACTGTAGCAAAATTTGAAACCAGTAATGTATTTTCAAATATCGATATTTCTATGAACATTTAAAGATATCGTTTAAATTTCAGCATTATAACTTATGCTGAAATTCCTTTCCATGAATATATCGTACTTTAACGTATATTATGGTTTCACAAAGTTTGAGGCTGTTTTTCTACGATACCAATCGATACCAATTTGTTTTACGCTTTCAGCAAATAACGTTAAGCTGCTGTGCATTTTATGCTGACTACCGTTCGTTGTCTCGTCACGCAAAAGCACAATAGACGATAAGTCCAAGCTTTCAGGAGGCCGGACACCATTATTCTGGAAAGTTTCTGCATAGCCTAAAGTTGCCCATTTTTACACCAGCCAAATATGATATTTCCATCTTCATGTTTCACAACGAACTGTATAAGATTCATCAACACGTTCGAAGTCTACGTTTCGATGAGAATCACAGTAACTCATCGACCCATAAAACTTTCTTCCGTTCATCTATTGTTCAATAACAATGCATTTTGCAAATCCGCTGCCAATAAGCGTTTTTTTCGTTGTGGTAACAAACAATTTCGTTCTTCATTGAGCAAGGCGCTCGGTGTCGTAAGTCGTCGATGTCGCTTTGCTGTTGTCACTACGAATTTTTTGGGCCAATCATTGTTCTATCGTTAATTCAGGAAGCTTTGGTATTTTGTATTTTAGACTCTCGTGAACATGGCGTAAGCGTAACATTCTTCCTCTTGTTAACTTCTTATTTCAGAGTCCTCTTTCTATTATCGTGATTACTATTTGAATCAACGGAAGTGTTAGCGTTTGTTTAGAGTTATGCATAACAACATAATATTGAGTCTATCCATGTATCTACTTGTATTCGATTTATTCACGAGCAATTGTTATTAAGCACCAAATAGCTCTAAGAAAACATCGAAGAATTAAACAGATAACTGTATTATTTACGGGCATTACATCGGGCTTCAACTGCACTAGAATTCCTCAATTTGACAGCGCATCAGCTTCACGCGCCCTTATGATTTACAACCTACGGCACTAGCGATAATTAAAAAATAATTTGTCGAACTTCCTTTTGGCTAACAAAGCTTGATATATAACAGCAATCAGATCGGAAAAAAGTTGCCACTTAGGCCTCTGCGAATGATGGAAGGCAGGAGCGACCATTAGAGGACGAAGCTGACAGCGTTTATTACTGTCTCAACGGCCAAGAAACTAAGGTCAACAATAAGGTCGTTTATCCGATGTCATCGGATCTCTAAGTCGACGAAGTGGAAAGTCTATTTGTAAGGTTAATGAGAGAGCAAACTGATAAAGATCCTTTCTTCGACTACATTACTTAAAACAACAGCGACATGTTAAAGGAATTATTGTTTTTCTTTTATTCGGCTGACGATGTTGTAACAAATTCGATTTATTTGCACGGGAAAAATCCGCAGTCCTCTAGTGCCATAGATGGTGTTACATCACCTGGTTTTTATCTTTTTTTGATAATATGACTTCTTAAAATAAATATGTATTTGATTAGTATCTTCAATTAAAATCAATCTTTTCGTAAATTGTGATCGTGATCACAAAAAAGCTTTTGACAGATTGCTTTAAATTTATTTTAAAATCAAATCAATATAAACTGAAGAATTATATTTAATTGTTTGGCGTGATTTTAATACAACCTTGAATAAACGCAATGCAGCAGGAAGCTAAAACGAAGAAAATGCATAAACGGGCTCACAGTCTGCAGAAAACTTATTAGAATTTCCTAATCCTACGTATGACATTATGCTTGCTATTACAAAATTCTTCAGGAAATGCGATAGAATCTCATGTTTCAACGTCTTGCGTCTGGTCATTGTCAAAAAACTAATAAATTACTCGGTACTATCTCGCCTTGTTAACAAATACTTCGTAACATTAATCATATTTAAAAATGCGGCGGAATTCGTAAATCGTCTTACTGTTTGCATTTCAACGTCTTCTACGCCCCTGGAAAAAGCTTATGATAAATGTTCTTTCCTTCGCGGAAGTTAGACGGCGGTAAAGGTAATAATTTCTTGCGAAAGATAGTCACGTGACGTTGGCGCGATGTTTTCGTTAAGAATAAATTACTTATTAAATAATAAAAAAAATATTATTAAATAATAAAAAAAATATTATTAAATAATAGAAAACTAATTGGTTACACTGATAGAATGTACGCATTTATAAAGGTAACGAAGAATTTGGAGAATTATTATTAAAAATTGTCGAGAAAGTTGTAGATTAGGTTGGACACACCGCCCAATAAAAGTTTCAGTTATTGTTAGAGAGAAATAAGAATATCAGAAACGAGCAAAGTGCCAGCACGATGGATTCTTTGGCTGGTCAGTCGCGAACAAAAATTCTATTGGCTGCTTTATCCAATATCTTGAATTCTAACCGGAAGTAAGACCGGCGTACATGCACTTCTCACGAAACAAGTGTCCATGTCAAAGGATTCATAAATGCTCTCAAAAAGTCAAAGACGAAATTTTCTGCGAAGAAAGTAACGGCTACAGTTTTCTGGGACGCGAAGAGGGAAAAGAGCACAGAAACGAGCATAAAAAGAGAGCATAAAACAAGCAACGAAGACATGGAAAGACTCGTACTAAGAAAGTGTTGCACGATAAAAGCAGACGAAGATACTTACATCAAACTCGTCAAGGACGACGTAAATAGAGCTATCGTTCAGCGAAGGGGATCGACATGTAAAAATATTTATTTAAACTTAGGAAGCTGAACATCAAATGTGTTGTCTATGCCAAGAAAATCTGGAGACAACAGAACACATTCATTAGGCCATTTCTCGTATCTACTGAATTAAAGCAAGATACTAAAGTAATACTGAAATTTATTAATAGCCTCCATCTATTATAACATATTTAAAGGCATTCGTGCAGTAGATCTATTAAGCCTACAGTGTCATTTATGCCATGACGCGACTATAATAATAATAACGAATAATAATCGGCTGTAGCGTCCTCTATCTAAAAGTCAAGTTGTAATATTCAAACTATTTTCTTACATATCGAACAGCACCAAAAACCAAACATCTTCTTTGTCATTTTTCTTATAAAAGTACAAATTCGTGTCTACTTGCAGGTTTCTACAAACAATTACCAGAACCTCTCTCGACGGAAGAATGCCGCAGATTGCAGTATCGACGCCAAAGCGATTCCATAAAGAAGCGGGTGAAGCAGAATTTCATGAATATCTGGTAATTAACGCATTTAACTACACGAAGCAGCTTGAATATGGTAACGGTCTCTTAGAATTTTCAATTTTCAGTGAAGCCCAAGTATCCGAGAACGTTAAACAATGGCTGCGAATGCCCACCTTCGACAGTCGACAATGGGAAGACGAGGAATTGCTGCTGCTGCTTCAGCAGATGTATCTCGATTACGATTTCTGCTCGAAATTCGCCATCGACATCAACGTGCTGAGAAATTTCCTGTACGAGGCGTACAAAAATTACAACGACGTACCGTTTCACAATTTCCGACATTGCTTCTGCGTCGCGCAAATGGTAACGTTTAAATTATCGAAAAATGTACATGATTCGTACATTTTCATCGTATTTTTATATTCGGTACGAAATGTTGAAAATCTTGATTTTCCGCAAAAGGAGAAGGTTTTAATGGTCCTCATAACTGATGCATAATAATAAATTATAAAAAAAATCGAAATGCTATCTTTTATTTCATGTCCGAAAAATAAATAAAAATCATTTAGTTCATCCTTCTGTCTTCGTAGATGTACGCGATAACTTGGGCCGTAGATCTACCGAGCAAGATCGGCGATCTGGAAGTGTTAATCTTGCTAACGTCGTGCATCTGTCACGACCTCGACCATCCCGGCTACAATAACATCTATCAGATCAACGCGAAGACGGAACTAGCGATCCGATATAACGACATATCGCCGTTGGAGAATCATCACTGTAGCGTCGCCTTCAGGATCTTGGAGAACGAAGACTGCAACATATTCAAGTCCTTCACGAACGAGGACTTCAAGACTGTACGCGAAGGAATGATCAGGTCGATTCTGGCGACGGATATGGCGCGGCACAACGAGATCCTGTCGCAGTTTCGAGAGATTATTCCCGACTTCGACTATTCCAATAAGGCTCACGTCAATTTGGTAAGTTAAATGAAGGAAAAATGCTATTCGGCAAGCGGCATTTGCCTCTGTTGCAGCTCTGCATGGTATTGATTAAAGTTTCCGATATCTCCAACGAAGCTAGACCGATGGAGGTGGCGGAACCTTGGCTGGATCGCCTCCTTCAGGAGTTCTTCAAGCAGAGTGACGCCGAGAAGCTGGAAGGTCTTCCCGTAACGCCCTTCATGGATAGGGAAAAGATCACCAAACCGTCATCCCAGTGTTCATTCATAGGTTTCGTATTACTGCCTTTATTTGAGGCGCTTGGAGATCTGCTGACGGAGTTACAGGTATGAATCGAACAACAAGAATTTAACGTGTAGGTGTGCAATGTGGTGTATAAAAACACTTTACAGCTACCTAACTTAAGCTAACTTAACTTCTCGTCTACCTAATGTTACCAGTATATATCGCATTCCCTTTCAATGATATTGATGAATGGAGATTTGAAGATATGAGGAAGCAATACCAAGATATATTTAAGGAACAAATATGTTAAAATATACCACGGAACTTCAAGAAAATTATGAACCAACGGTATCAAAAAGGACAAGGAATTATCGACGAATACTCTCCATTTGCTCATAAGCTTCTGCGAACCTTTATCTCCTATAAAGTTTGTTTAAATAATTTGTAATTTTCAGAGAAGTTTCCTTTAAAGCATAGTTCTGCAAGCAACTTAACATGAAATTTGTTGTTCTATTTTTCTGTCACTATATAGTGTACATTCGCGTAGATATGAAATGTATTATATAACAAACAAACACGTATAAAGTTCTAATAATGGACATTTTCGATAATTAGAGCGCTTCACACCGCTACGGATCAACCTGGATAATGATCCGGAACATGTGTCGAGTACCTTGAAGTGTATAAAGGGACATACACCACTTAACTCTTGGAGGAAGCTTTCCTTTTTTGTTTAAAAGACAACACTACAAAAAAAGATTGATACAAATATCTTACAAGCGAAAACCGGATTTGTTGACTGCAAACCGTTATCCAGTCCTTAAAACTTCTAACTGATTTTATAATTTACTTTACGCGACGCTTTCAAAAACAGAAAAGCGTACCGAAAAGAAGAAGAAGAAGAAGACGTAACAAAAGCGTTACCCGTTTATTAGCATCTTGAGAAAGATAACGCGCAACAAACATGCAATTGAAAGTTTGTTAAAGAAAAGAAGAAACGGACGATGAAGGAGGCAAGATTTTTTAAATCGCCTCTCGCCTAAGGCCGGTTTTTTTTTAATCAAAAGAGGTCGCATCCCGCCGCCGCGGCGTCTTACAAAGAGCGAGAACTTTCCTTCGTCCAGCGTAACTCCCGAATAAACTTTCCCTTGATTATCGTCGGGGTATTTAGCGATGCTTAATCCTAATGCAATGCAGCTGACATTAATTACGGGCGCGAAGGAGAGAGCTAAAGTAAGGAGTTTCCGTTCCCGGTCGCCGGTCATGCTTTTCTTTCATAAATCCATAGAATGCGACGTCTATCCGTCGTTTTAATCAAGTTTTTATGCAAATGTATGGAATTTCATCCCTATCGTTAACGGCTCAGCAATTGTAGGTGTAGAATTCGCCCATTGCATTTCTCATCTTTTTAGAAGTTTTATGTTGTTTGTAAAAGAAAAAGGAAAAATGTATTGTGATACAAAACGAAGTATAACACTTCAAATATCTTGTATTTGAGCGTGGGAACTTGAGGAAAAAGATGTCATGATCAGGGACGGATTAGCGCTTGGTATTCAAGATAAGAGAATTCAAGAGATTTCCCAATTTGAAATTGGGAGAAACTGTGGAAATTTATCAGGGAATGGAGAATAACACAAACAAACGGTGAACCTCGTCTAGTTCAAGAAAAGCAGCGAATCAAGAGGGTCAAATAATACCAAACGACGTAAAATTAATCTAAAATAGTGCCAAATTTGAATGTAAAAGGTGTCGTGGCAAGTATACGCAACTCCAAGCTGCCTATCCCAAAAAAATATCTGTTTATTATCCATCTATTTCTTTCGTATATCTTCGGTAGTAATTATTGCGGGTTGCCACGTCTTCTTATTTAACTGCATTATAACATTTTTATTTAGTTTTCTTATTACTCCTGCGGTTTTGTCGTATTATCGCTTTTTCCCTTTCTTGTTCCTTTAAATTCATTTCCAGTCTTTTTCCTAATTATCCTTTTACGTACAAGTAAATCTATTCTAATCTTCCGGTCCTAGTAAAATGTCTGCCGAAATTGGTAGATTCTCTTTAGATATGCTCTTGAATATTCTCATTAGTGTGAAAACATCTTCGTCTGGAGATATCTTAATCACATTTTTAAACGTTTAGGATGTATCTGGCTACTTATAGTATGTTTAATGTCTTCTTACTTCTTAATCTCGAATGAATCGAATTGGTGGAATCATCCCATTTATAATTATACAGTAGGCCTGCGGCGTGCCGCAAAAAAAAAAAAAAAAAACAGTAAACAAAAACCATATGCCAAACATACGTTAAAAAATAATAATAAATTTGACAGTATGCATCCGTCATCCTAATCGATCGCTTCCGATTTATAAAGTCGATAGTGCTCATTATTCGCAAATAATCGCATCCGACATTTTCAGGATTTTATAGTTCAACCGGTCAGGGACGCGCTTGACTATTACCGGCGGCTGAACGAAGCCAGCAAAGAGGAGAGACTTCAGCGAAAGAGCATCGTTTCGGAATTATTAGACGTGCATCAGCTGCCGTCATCGCAAAGTTCCGACAGCAACAACACCGTAGCGGCTCTCTCGAAATCCAGTTCGAATTCGAGCGTTAAAATACGGAAAAGCTTGAGTTTCCAACAGAATCGGTCCAGGTATGTGTTACATGTTACGTTATCGTATGAAAATTGCGCCGGCGGTTCTATACATACTTCAAATTATGCAAGATCATAAATGTTTGTATTATATATATATATATATTTTTTTGTTTATATTTATATATTCGATGCTGTTTTCTAAGACATTTACTTATTTAATGTAATCCAAGCTTAACTATACAGAGTGTCTTTAGGAAGAACTGCATCGATCGATATACAGCGTTAGTAAAAAGTCCCGGAACGGTCGAATAACTTTGTTATTTGAAAATTATGATTTCTGAAATTTGGTATGGGGGTATAGTTAATATAAATGCATTTTATGCAATACAGTTAATATTTTTTTCACTTCCGGATTAATTGGCAATACGTCCAACTTTTTTTTTAAATGGAACGCCCAGATTTTTTTAATACTTTTGAATGCAAAATAAAAAACTACGTTCAGGAAGTATTAAGATGTTTATTTTTATTCACAAGAAAACAGTTACAAAATTGAAGGAGTGTCCTAATACAGAAAAATCAAGATACCTGTCTATTCAGGTTGCGATTACAATAATTGTTCAAAATGCTCTCCATTTACAATTTGACAAACATGTAAACGGTCAGTAAAATTTCTTATTGAATTTTGTATTTGTTCTGGAGTGATGCGATTGGCTTCTTGAACTATACTCTCTTCCAATTGTTCAAGATTATGGGGACGATTTTTGTACACTTGACATTTCAAGTGACCCCAAAAGAAAAAATCTAATGGCGACGGCTCTGGCGAACGTGCTGGCCATTCGATTGCTCCTCTACATCCGATCCAACGTCCCGGAAAAATTTCATTCAAATAATCGCGGACATGATGGGCAAAATGGGGGGGGGAGCTCCATCTTGTTGAAACCAAAAATGTACATTAGGGTGATCACCTATGTTTGCATTTGGAAAGAGGGCCGCAAGTGCTGAAACAACCTCATTTCGCAATAAATTTAAGTAGACGTTACCAGTTAAATGTCCTCTTATAAAAAATGGTCCTATGATGTTGCTTCCAACAAGACCAGCCCAGACATTCACCTTTTGAGGACGCTGTGTATGGACTTCTTCAATCCAATGCGGATTTTCAATTGACCAGTAGCGACAATTATGTCTGTTCACAGTGCCGTTGAGACAAAACGTTGCCTCATCTGAAAAAGTGATGTGATCTAAAACGTTAGGCTGCTGCTCGATCAATTTCGTCACTGTTTCGCAAAATTGTAGTCTACGATCTGGATCATCTTCAATTAACTCATGGACGGGATACATTTTATAGGCTTTCATTCTTGCTGATTTAAGAATCTTATGAGCAGATTTTTGAGAGATCTCATGAATTTCACCTAATTCTGTTGTGGACACGTGATGATTTTCTTCCACTGTAAGTAACACATTCAAACTAGTTTCTTCATCTATTGCTGTCAATGGACGTCCCTTTCTAGGTAAATCCTTCACTTGATGAAAGACTTCAAACTTTTGAATTGTTCGGCATACCGTACTTTTACTAATGTGACGATCCGGATAAACAGTATTAAACAAAATACGAACCTCTTCAAAAGAACGGTGACGATCACCGTACCCACGCATCATTAATATCTCAATTCGTTCTGATTCAGTAAATTTTACTGCCATTTTCAAATGTGTCAGTGTCTAAAATAAGTAAATTTATAGCGATGCAACAGTTAAAATGCTTTTAAAATTGTCAAATGTGACGGCAAAAAGAATGCAAACACTAAACAACAACCTTTTTCAAATGTATCTTGATTTTTCTGTATTAGGACACTTTTTAATTTTTTAACTGTTTTCTTGTGAATAAAAATAAACATCTTAATACTTCCTGAACGTAGTTTTTTATTTTGCATTCAAAAGTGTTAAAAAAATCTGGGCGTTCCATTAAAAAAAAAAGTTGGACGTATTGTCAATTAATCCGGAAGTGAAAAAAATATTAACTGTATTGCATAAAATGCATTTATATTAACTATACCCCCATACCAAATTTCAGAAATCATAATTTTCAAATAATAAAGTTACTGGACCGTTCCGGGACTTTTTACTAACGCTGTATAAGAATTATTACATTGACAAATTTTGAAAACTGTAAGGGCAGTACATTAAAGCCGACATGTGCTAATGATGTAAACCATTTTGAATAATACACTGAAAATATCGATGAGAAGAAAACCTTCAATTAGATACTCCCATCCAAACATGTTAGTTTGAACATCGTTCCCGGATTAAGTTAGCAGTAAGTATGATGGTCTGAAATTTATTTTTAGTTTTCTTGGTCTAGTAGACCTGTACAGTTGAGTAGAAACTATTTCAGGTAAAGTACCATTTCCGTTTACAACACGCCAAAGTGTCACTAAAAAATGAAAAGTTATGGCGTTATAGAACGATCGGCCTACTTTGATAAAAGAAGAAGAAGATAATAGAAGAAAACAGGGTGAATAGAGAAAAAAAGAAATTAAAATATAATTTTCTTATCTTATAATCTTAACTCTAAAATCGTTGTATACTTTCGCCACGGTAATTTCCCAATCCACGTAGGTGGACTTGACGAGCTGTAATACAGCGAAACGCGTATTCACATACTGGTCGATGGTAGCTGCTCCATTAAATATATCCGTTTATATTAATTGCCTTTGGTGTGTCTAGCCACGAAACCGAAATGTGCTACCCTCGCAGATCCTGTGGCGGTGATTGCCTATTTCTGTAGAGGTCGATGTAACAATATAATTTGATATTTTCAGCGATTACAATATATTTAATTAGATACTCTGAAGTTTTCAAAATTACCCAATGTACGGTCTTTCATATATCGTTCGATACAGTTCCTGATGAAGCACCCAATATGTCAACATTACAAATAAAAAATTTACCATCAATTTCAACATTAAATTTACTAAAATTCTTGCATCGGATGATTAAACATTCTTTGTTCTACCATACAGCGGCAGTCTATTCTTCAGTTGCTTAAAAGGCATCCAGTTAACAGAAATTGATACCAACAAAATTCGCCGTTCCAAACATTCGAAAAGAAATGCCATCTAACGGAAGGGGCTTTTCTAAAATATGAAAGAATGACAAGGTAACCGTAACCGTTCTACTAAAAAGAAAAGAGAAAACGTAACTCTCTAAACTTGTCGATCTTTAAAATTTGCTAAAATATCACATTATGCAAACTATCAAAAAAAAATCTAATTTTCTTCTATGTTGCATCAATGAAGACTAAACACAAACATGTTCTAACAACACATGATCACGTTCACAATATCGAAATACAAGAAGCTTTTGCACCGAAAAGAATATTTTATTCCTTAAATTTTATTTTGTTAAGTACTAAGCACGTTATTTTACCAATGCACTATGGTATAGAATACCCGATTTGCTTCACGTACGACAATATCGCACTTAAGTATTTATTAAAAAATAATTAGATGTATGTATTTACTACTATAATCTGTCTCAACACTGGTGTCGAGCACTTATAGTAGTCGACTGATCGTAGTTTCCAATATATCAGCTATCTCTATATCTCTTTTAATTGAAAATTTTCATCTAAAATTTATAAAAATCGCGTTACGGAGAAAGTTATCATTAATGTGTTGCACACTCGAAAAACTAAATAAAAAGTAGTGTACGCCCGGAGAAAAGAAAAGTTAGGTAGCGCCATCCGGCGGCGATGTATCTAATTAAATAGAAATTTGTCACAAAATATATCCTCCTGCTGTATATTTATAAGGCAGCTTTCAGAATGTTTTTCAAATTTTCATTCGTTTAATAGATATCGCCTTTCAAAAATTCCCAAATTTAATCAGTCATCTTAAGTTACAAGAACCATCACACTAGAATATGAAAATAACCGCCTTCCGAAGAATCTCCATTCTCCCTTGCGAATTTAGTCGTCCGCTTATAAAATAAATAAAGAAGGATTTTCTTTTAGCCGTTCTTGTTACTTTTCTAAGAACTTCAGCGGAACCTTTTCGTACCGGTTTTCCATTAACGAGACTATACATTCTCTTGCTCTTTTCATTTGATCTTGTCTACATCTTTTTGTAAGAAATACGCGAATGTCCAAATGTGGAATCTGTGAAAAACGTGCATCTATTAGTTAGTAATAACAGGCATACCTTACAATGAATCTTTATAATTCTTGGCGAACTTTCTACCATCTTGCCAGTAAATTTATGCAAAACAACGCAAACGTTTGTTTTTCTTTCTTTACAGCATTTTGGCTGTTTTACAAATATTAATCACGTTTTATTAGCATAATTTAAAAGATTCTTTTTGTTTTTTAAGTCGGAAATAGCTGCAACTTATGGCGTGAAACATTCGCGCTTGAAGCTCACTAGAGAAACAACTTTTTAGCCGATCATTTATACCATCGTGCATTTTAATGAAATTCCGATAACAGTTATCTATTTTCTCTTTCGACTTTACAGATCTCGCTCGACTGAAGAAGACACGGACATGAACGACGAATCGGTCATCTTGAACAACGACGAGACGAGCCTAGAAGACGTGGTCGAGGACAACGAGAACGGTGAACTGGAAACAGCAACCGAGGTCGAGGTTTCGGAGAAGACGCTCAAATTCAAGATCTCGACGGAGTGCACGGTGGCGACGACGGGTCGCAAGAGTTACCCGGGCTCCCGCAAAGGCAGCCGCGAGCGCGTCCAGAACCTGAACTCTTCGGATATCGCGCGGATGATGCAGAAAGGTAAACTATCGCGAACCGGCGCGCTGAGCTTCGACCAGCAATGTCTCTCATCGCATCGCAGTAAACTCTCGTTCGATTCGCCCGAATTCTTCGACGAGTACGGCATCACGCAAAAACGTTTCCTTCATCACGATTATTCCGCAGGTGACGGTGGCGGTGGTGGCGTTGACGGTGCAGGCGGTGAAGAAGTGTCCGAGTGCGTCCTCTCCAAAGAAACTCTGAACCTAAACAAGAGAAACTCCGAACATTCCGTAAAAATTCCGTCGAACGTCGAGGAGAAACGCAGCATATTGAAGAACACCGAGAAATCTAGTCCCGTTAAGATAGTCGGCGAGGGGATCGAACTGAAGTGCGAAGAGAACGGTAAACCGGTGAATCACGAATCGAAAAAGAACTTCCTCATAAAAACCTTAGTGCGGCAGACGACGACCGGAAAGAGTAGTGACGTGAATAGCATCGCAGTGGAAAAAGGCGGCGATATGAACAGCGGCGAGTTGTTGAGTGATTCGGAAAATTCCACCAAGAACAATCGTTCGTTATTACAGCGTTTCAAAAATTTCGCGGATAAGTTCAGCATGTCGATGGATAAGGATCCGAAATCCAGGAAGTTCATCTCGTTGAAGAACAACAATCGCATGACCCTGCCGTCGCGCGGCCGCAAGAAGATGGAGTCGCCGTGCTGTAAGAGCATGGAGAACGTGGAGGATCGTAAGGCGAGCACCCTTCCGAAGATCAAAAAGACCGGCTTGAAGAAGGGTTGGAAATTTCTCTTGTTGAGCAAGGAGTCGAAGAACGCGGAATCTCTGGAGGGTTGGGCGTCGGACGCGGACGTGAATAAGGCCGGGAGCATTCCGGAAAGCGACAATCATAGTTTACCTTCTACCTCAAAGTCCCAAAGTAATTGTACGTTGAACGCCAGTCCGAAGTCGGCCGTGGACGAGATCAAGGGCAACAATACTCCTTTCGATGTAATGGATCAGGTCTGCAAGCGACCTCTCAAGCTGAACCAGGTGGGCGAGAAGGTGTTAGAGACTAGCTTCGCGACGGAAGAGCAGAAGCTGATCATCGCGAGCGATAAAAGTAGTCCGAACCTAATTTGACAAGAGATCCATCCTCCAGAACAGGAATGTTTCGCTAGATATATTTTCTGTCGATGTTGTAAATACAGAGCCGCTGTTAGGGAAAATGTTTAGAGTATATTTATATCTATGTAATTAATGCATAACATTTTAGTATATGCATATATATTTTTTGTCATTTATTTATTTATATATTTATTTTTTTTATTTTTACCAAAACTTGTGTACATATAATGATTATCTAGTTTTTTTTTTTTTTCATCACGATTTTATTTCTCAATACACCCATTTTTTGCATGTCACTTCCATTTTTTATATGTTTTATACGTTGCACAATTGTTAAATTACAAAAAAAAAGGTATGCCGCAAAGTTAATTTCGTTACAACGGCAACTATCCGCACAACATCCATCATTTTGATACGACTTGATTATTATTTAAAACATTGAAGTATTTATGCATTGTGACCAAAAGGTCTAGAGTATTGCAAATATTTCTCATTATATGTTTTGTTTTCTAAATTAGCACGAACATCCTGTATATTTTGGAATGCTATCGTAGTCCTTTGAAAGATAAATTCAACAATACAGAGTTTAATAGGTTTATCTGTAGATATGAATTTAAAATTAATGACCAAGAATACAATGAAAATAAGAAGAAAGAATTAATAACTATCTATTAGGCATCTGTCAATATCTAGCAACCTTCCTATTTTAATTTTTTTTACATAAATCGACCATTTTAACAAATAAATCATATTGAATTCATCATATCAGAGAGATATTAGGACCTTGGAAAATATATGGGGTGTTCCGTTTAAAATAAAGAAGACATTTTTTACGCTTCCAATGTACAGTGTTTCTTAACTACATCGATTTGCTAATTTTCAAAGCGGAACATTTAGGAGTTTTTGAAATATTCGTAGCATGCCAGATTTTTCGCACAGTGTTATGCAACCTACAAGATAGCTTCTGTTTGGATTGCATCGAATTCGTTAGAAAAGCATATTCATCTAAATTAAAGCTAGTCGAAGATTTAAGCTAAAGCGATTTAAGGAACGAATACGTAAGTAATTACCGCCTTCACGTATGCGACCAAATACAATACAAGCGAATGTTGAAGGTCTTTTGTTTAGACCCTCGACATTTATTCTAAAATTTACCTTACTGTTAGATATTTCAATTAAAATTGCACGTTCGTTTTGAATCGATTAAAAGGAGTACATATCTAACGTCTTACAGACTATCTTCGGTACACCTTGCATCCCTATTAGCAGCAAGAAATTTACATTTAAATAACCGTGATATACATATTATTAAACATTTAAGAAATACCAATTCACTAATTTGCTATTTAAACCAATACACCCTTATACGCTTACCCAATCCTGTAAACACTGTCGTATAGAAAAATTCACTGCCAAATATATTGTATAAAAAGATTATTCTGAACGTCATCTCCGTATTTTATAAATTTCATTGAACTTTATAAAAATAACTTGCAGTTCGCTGAAAGACGGTCCACTTGGATGTTAAAACAAAAATATTAACCTCTTGTCTCCGGAAAATTAATTCAATATTTAATCTGGAATTAGCATGTTAATCTCGTCTTTAATCTAAATTATGTATTTTAATCTTCGCCCAAATTAATTAATTTTTGAATGGTGATTGAAACCGAATATTAGTTGGACAAAAAAAAACTACTGAACAAATAACGGTTAGTTGCATAAATTCAACAAAATAGAACACGTTATTACGTGATATTGTTGACGAAGGAAATAGCCCCAACAACTACTCAAATATAAAAGTAGAACACGTAATCATCTACATCTAGTCGGTAACCCAGGCTAACATATATGCTGCAGCTACGTCAAATATAATTTTATTCAAATTACTTAATCACCAATTAAACTAGCTGAAAATGTACATATATTTGAACAATAATTCAATAACGACGAGCTGCACCGATACGAATTAAAATTTAATCTCAAGTCAAGGTATAAAGTTACACTTCATCCCATCTGTCGTTTAACTTAACTTCAGATTAAATTTTAATTAGCGTCGGTACAACTGGCCATTAATAACGTATTAAATTTTAATTTGGAGATTAACTTAATTCAAGATTAATATACGGACCGTCAACGCGGGGCTATTACGTCACGGATAAAACTTTTAGATTAGACACGGTAAGTATACGTAGTCGAGGGATACGAATTATTTAATAATAATAGAGAAACGGTCAAGATGACAACGTTGAGTTTCGTTAATCGCACCGTTATTTCAGAATAACATTTACGGTTAGGTTTCAGAATTCTTCGATAATGTTTGCTCCTTTCTTTGCTTTGCTATAACGCCAGAAGAGAGAGGTTCCGCGATAAAATTTCAAGCCGTTCAAGATTGTTAATTAAGGAATCATTTTCAGTAATTTAGCAAACGTTCTTTAAATAAATTCAAACTATATCACAAATCTAAGAGAATGGGATCACAAAAGTACGCATTATTGCATTCTTCGCAACGAAGATTTTTTTTTCTTTGAAGACATATTCCAACCCCTTTTAAAGGTGACATATATTTTTTAAATATTTGAAAAATGTTTTTGTTACCGGCAAATGGAGAATAGTTTTTACTTTAATACATACTCATTCAAAAATTCGGGTACCAGAGATGCTTCAAAATACAAACGACAATCACAAGGGAACATATACAGAAACAAAAAAAAGGATTCCACTGTAGCTTATCAAAAAATACGAAAAAAAAAAAGAATTTTAACCGAATTACCTTACAAAGACATCTATATTCGTGAATGTAGGCGGTAATTATTTATAGAGAAAATCGCAAGATGATCTGTTTTCCATATTGCAAATGTTAAAAGTATCTCATGATCCTTTTCAAGCAAAATATAGATCCTGGTAGGATTAGGAACGATTACCAAATTAAAAATCAAAACTGTACATAACAATATGTTTATAGGTATAACGAAGTAATTAAAAATTAATTTTATAAAATAAATATTCAAAAGAGAATCCTAATATATAGTCAATTTTTGCACAATTTGATTTTATTGGCCTAATTTTTTCCTATATTTTTCATTAATTTATATGCTAATTTTTGTTATAACATGCAGAAGTAGGTATCTTCGCATCTACGTACAGGGTGGATCAAGGGCTATGTAAAGTCCATTTATTCTTCCAGCATGTTTCAATTTAATCTATCGATTATTTTCTATGATAAATATACAACGGAGTAGCCGGTCCTCTCCTGTATTTTCTCCAAACATAATTTACATAATTACGTGACAAAATTTATGTTTTAAATTTGTTTATTTTATTGAAAGGAATAAATAGACTCTTTCCAGAAACGATTGACTCAGCTTGTACATAGAACCTGCATTGCTTTTATGTAAAAAAAAAACGATCAGATTCATATTACGTTTTGCAGAGGAGTCACTAATTCTTGTTCGGGTATGATTCCATTCTTCGCAAACGCGAAAAGCTTAATTTCAATTTGACAGGCCTCGATGCAATTGTTAGTGACGTTTACTGTAAAACATCTACATCTAGTTCATTTCGATATTGGCCAAAAGGATATTTCTGTAAAATATTTATATGTTAATGTGATTCTAGTCTGTACGCCGTACGGTATATTTAAGTTTATCATCGAATTGTGTTTGACGTGCATTTCTTAGATATTAGACGTTTTATCAAAGAAAAAAAAAAAAAAAACAAAACGCTTTCTGAGACACCAAATTGGAAAAGATGACGATTTATCAAATAAGAGTTTACTGAACGAAACGTTATTTGAAAAGGTCGTCCTTTCCTATTTGTACAGATCGAAAACACTTTTTGTACGATTGGATATTTATTGATGAAGTGTTCGCAACATCAGAAAGCGTAAGCGCGACCAATTTATTATTTGATCGGTAACGGTAATAAAAAACCAAATAAAATTTCCGTGCACAATTTCACATTGATCTTTCGAAATTGTTTTAATCCTGTTTATTTATAAGTATTTATTATTAGCTGAAGACTGGATAAAAGACAAACAAATATTTAGCGAACCGATAGAATCAATAATCTTTCTTTTTTACTTTCCTTTCGCCTCTTTCATTTCCAATTTAATTTGAGTGTGGGACGAAAGTTTGGGAACATTTTGTATAATAAGAGTAGCTTTATTGTTGTTGATTTCCCTTTCATTTCTCACAGGATTACCTCGTTTCTATTTATTTTTTTTTATAAATAAACGAGATCTTAGTGTCTTTTCATACCTTTTCGCCCTTGTGTATTATAGGACAAAAGTATACTTGGACAGCAGCCAAGCGACGAAGCAGTAAAAACAATGTGCACAAGACTCACCTTCGTACAAGTTTATTGCATAACGTCCAAGTTTACTTTTGCGCTATCATACATCTAGCATGTTGCTAGTTAGAACAGAACAATTCACTGGCAGTTCAATTACATTTCCTTTCTCGCCGGAAGTCACACAAACTTTTTAATTTTAAATGAAATACTGTATATCTTCACGTTTTTTTGGAAAGAGAAGCATAAGTAGGGATACGAACGATTGAATATATATATATATATATATATATAAAAAACGGAAGTATTGGACAAAATTTCGAAAATTGGCCGGAAATTCCGACAAATAGGCGTACGTGTTCCAAGAAGCTGTGTAGAATGCACCTCAAGCAGCTCAGTGAGCTGAAGAAGAAATTATCGAAATCTCTACTTGATGCCCATGTTGATATTCTTCAATTAATGTATGTGGTATCGTTGGCATCGTATTTCCATTAACTTTCCAAAGACGTCAAAATATGCCCGGTATGCGATTTAAGATTAAGTTAAGAATTATTAGTTCGTAATTTTCAGGCTTCAGATTCTAATTGGCAATATGTCACCTTTTTATCACCATCACATATCAAAAATTAAAATTATTATTTGAAAGTAATATGTACCTTAAATTACCTTTACGCTTTAATTATTCTTCGGACGAAAACTCATCATTCAAAAAAACGTGGAAACCTAAGCGACGAGCATATTATTGTATCGAAGTCAATTCCTTCAGAAATAATAAGTTGACGATTTTAAGGTACATATTTTCCCTTTGTGTGCCAATTAATAAGCATTATGAGGCACCCTTGATACGAAGCAACAACTACTGAGAACATCTCGATTCCCTAGTCTTATAAATTTGTACAGGGCTTTAGGATAAAAAGTAATAAATCAAAAAAAAAAATGAAAGTAACATAACGATAGGTGCTTTAAAGTCTATTTTCTATAATCGTACATTAATATCTATTGTAATTATCCCTTTCTCATCGTTACCTACGTACTCTCTTGATGGACCACCTTGAAAAAACAATGAATTCTGATGCCTCGTAATGGAAAATATTTATCAGACTTCTTCTCCAAAGTAAAATAGTAATATTTAAACTAATAACAATTAATGAAAAATCTATATTCTTCCTACTTGAATAGAAATAAGTGATGATAATTGTAGATAATGTTGAATTATATTTTATCCGATTTTTGTGACGTATTGTGCGTCAGATGTAATATACTGAAAGTGAATAAATGTGAATAATGAAGACACCTAGTATTTTATTCCGTATTATGTAATTGTTCTCCTTTATCTGTATACGATTCAATGGATGTTTAGTTTGTCTTCGAGTTACGAACGATTGGGAAAAGCAACACGATAAACCGTAATTTAAACAAGTTAAAAAAAAAGCGGTTTTTCCCACAACACTTTTGCATTCTTTCAAATTAATTGTTAAAGCAGTTATGCTAGTCATGCAGAGCTCTATGCGAATTACTCATTTTTCAATCTTTTAAAGGAACGATAGCAACAGTTCGATACACTTCGTGAATTTATAGCTTTTGTTGGCCTTCCTTTACTTTAGAACACTCGCGCAGCGAATTGGCAACACTCGCGATAAGTATCTCTCGAAGCAATAGGAAGCTTTTCGATGGCAATTAACCCGAACTGTCCCTTGTCCTTCAATTATGGGACGAAGAATCCAACGAGAGACTAATTTTCTCAAGCTCAAAGTTCTAGAATCGAGATCTTTGAAATGCGTAAGGGAGGAAGTCTCAATCTTCCTTAATCAGTTGCCGCACAGCCAGACATCTCTTGGCGTCACCTGGTGTCAAGAAACACATGCGCAAGAATAGTCTAAGAGTAGTCCAAGAAGCGCTTGCTGCTTTCTAAAGGGCGGGTTTCTTGGAACTAGAAGGGATCACGCTGATGACGACGTGTAGGCAAAAACCGTGAATTACCTTAATTTTTGTTATTGTTTTTAGGCATTTTCTGACGGGATGTCTTTATCGTATCTTGATGAAAGTTTGTAATATTGAAATTAATGCTGACAGTCTACGTTTCATTAGCGGCGTTTTTTCTTTTGTAGAATAGAATAATTTATTTATCCAGTAGGTCGTAAAAAGATATTGAACACGTCATATCATTTAATCAAAAATAACATTGCACATACATAAATATAACAAACAAACTTATATAAAATGTGCGCAATCATAAGATGAATAAAAAATATGCGTGTTTACAAATGAAATTGCAAAATATTATCCATCATTAATTATCGCTCTTCATAAATTCCTCGGTCGAATAAAAAGCATTTACGATTACGACCGTCCCCCATTTATAAGCGGTATAGATATATTCGCAAAAGTGATAATGATAAACAGAGGTTTAGGTCAATCTACGCCTTTTTGTAGTGTTTCTCTAATAATGAGATCAGACTGCTAGATGTATCCCTACTCAAAAATCTCGCTTATCTCTGTTGGACGAATAATAAAAATACTCTTATATTTATCTTATATTTAAAAACTTATTTAAAAAAGGTTACAACATATCTTAAAACACACACTCACACACTTCTACATCCTACTTTCTGTTATTGTTGTATTTACATCATAGATGGCGCGACCTAATAAAAAGGCAACTGTACGTTCTTCACACTTAACAATCTCATTCACAATCGTTATTGATGGATAATTCTCCATTCTACTCAAATCGCCTCCCTTAGAAATAGGAACGATAGAGCCAACCTTATTCCATCCGGGAAACAACCCGTACTCACGGGTAATTTCACCGCTCTCTACCGGTACAAAGTAGAAAGAAGCATCGTTCAATCGCATTGTAGCTCCTATCATTGACTATTATCTTAAGTACGTTTTTCATTAACAACAAACCATTTTTTTTCTAGGCACACCACTACAAATAAATTTTTCGTAAAAGATAGCCTTCGTTGTGGAGGTTTGGGACTGCAATGCCTTTTCATCGTGTTAGATACATAATTTCTGGGTTACCGGTTTGCTTCATGAGCCCGAATGTATGTAGGAGTTCGTATCTTTATACTTATTATCAAAGGACAATGTGGAACAATGTAGTGCATTAAATTACTTGAGACTCTCAATAATATCTGAACTATAAATAGAAGGAGATTAAGGTAATAAACGTAGTAATAAATATAGCAGCGAAGAGGAGTTACACTGGATCATCTGCATATCTATATAGGTGCTTTTTTGTAATACGTTTATAACACATGTACTTCTTAGCTTTTTCAGTATTTTTGGTTCCTTTGTATTAGTCTTTATTGTTAACATTTTATTTGACATTTCGCTGATCATGCTGTCAGCTTCTTCAGAGGATTTCTAAAGACTGGTGTTGTTGTCTTTTACTTCTGGTTATACATCCCATTCCTCTTCCATTTTGCTGATCCAAAACCGTTTCGCTTTGCCGATCCATAACCATTTCACTCCGATGAGACGCGTCGTTCCTTGTATGACAACTCAGCAGATTTGTCCAGGTGTTCTGCTACTGCAGATTTTTCAATATGCGTAAGCCTTGCGTCTCTCTCGCGTTCTTTCACTCTGTCTTGTTTGACCGATGTAGCTTTTTCCACATTGGCATTTCGGTTCGTATACGTCTGTTGTTCGTAGTTTCGGTAACACGTTCTTGTTGAGAGGTAGTAGCTGCTCGATTTTGATGAGCGTGTTGAATCGTGTGGTGATGTTCTTTTCTCCTTAGATCTTTTTTAACCTGTCGGTGACTCCGACTGTACTAATTGTGTTGGTGTTCGTCCTTTTTCTGTCCGCGTGGCTTCCTTATATTTTTATACTGTAGCCGATCTTCTGCAAGGCGTTTTTGATGTATTATATTTGACTATTTTTGTGATGTTTATCGCTGATTTTCTCCGTTCTTTTTAGCAATGTGTTGATGAAGGAACTCTTCTGTTGAGGATGGTGGTGAGATATTGCATGCGGATATCGGTCTGTGTGTCTTCATACGTATACATTGTGATCCAGTTTGCTGCTGTCAATGCGCTCCACTAAGACATCTAGGAATGGTAAGGTGTCATCTTCTTCGATCTCCAGGGTGAAGTTAATATTTACGTGTTATCTGTTGATGTGTTGCAGGAATTCCTCCAGGGTTTTTGGTCCGTGCGGCCGCGTCATCTACATATCTGTACCAGTATTTAGGTTTCATCCTGCTAGATTCGACGGCTTCTTGTTCCAACGCTTCCATAAAGATGTTGACGATGACAATGTTGTTCGTAAAATTCTCCGTTTCATAGGAAGTAGGTCGAAATAAGGCGGAGTCTCGCCAAATTAATCAGATCTAGTTGTAGTCCTTTTGGTATTAGTTACGTTGCGTGCATTAGGTACATTGGCGAAGAGTGAATCGACGTCGACAGATACCAGTAAATCTTCCTTTGTTATTTCGTGTCGTTGTAGTATATTGAAGAAATGTTCGGAGTTCTTCACAAAGCTTTTGGTGTTTCTTCTGTTAATTGGTTTCTATATCTCATTTACTGCTTTGTTATGTACTTTCTTTATTCAAAGTTACTGTTATTAATTATTCGCAAATTTAAAAATTTTTTAATTTTTTAAATATCTAGTTTCTCAACATCCAGCTACGGATCTAGCCAATACCTATTTCCGCATAAGTGGCTTGACTAACGCGATGTTTTCGCCGTTTAGTGAGGGCCGGTCTATGCACTTCTCGCACAATATATGATTTGTAACGTTCTCACCATACTAAGGGGGCTGAAAAATTACATAAATGAAACGAAATGTATTTTTTTTTAATGCATGTATTGAGTTGACCCTGAATTTAATTTTCGAAACTTTACAACAACTCACTGACAAGCAGTCCAATAAATGAATTGAACAGTTCATTGTAGCCTCGAAGAAGACGAGCGATTCATCGAGACGTCGAACTCAAGATTGTTGTTTATTTCATCCATTATCGTCTATTTCATAAAAGAAAGAAATTCCTTATACATCATATGTTGGCGCACAATGGGCGTCCAAATTATAATTGCCACAAAAAAATATTTGTTAGAAAGTAGTCGATCTTTGATTTAATAGTTGTTCGTTGGATCTGTATTTTTACAACTCCCACGAATTGTACTGTTTGTTTCTGTTTTGTTATTTTTCTCCGATTTACTTCAAATTGTACTCGTTTCGTAGTTTCCTGTTTGGTTTATGTACCATCAAGAAAATTTATCGCCATGTTACAATTATCGAAATGTAAACTGTACTAACGCTTACGTGCGTTTTTGCTATCACGATTTTGCGAATACATATATAAGGCCTCCCTAAGCAGATATGTTTGTTTAGTTCATGCAAAGCTAATCTCCTTGAACATGTTCGTCTTTGTTGCGCTCATTCTTGCGTTAGCGTCAGTGTATGCGTGGTCGTATCGTTATTTAACCTATTGGCAGAAAAAAGGAGTGAAAACAATAAGTGAATCTTCGTTGAAAAACACATGGGATATACTACGGTTCAAGACGCCTCTATGGAAGCTAATAGACGATCTGTATTGGCGATACGATGATAAATATCGCGGATTCTTTATGTTAGAAAATCCAGCTTTCTTCGTAAAGGACCTAAACTTAATTACTCGTATACTTATTAACGATTTCGAATACTTTCCGGATAGGACTTTAGGTAGAAACCCGGCCGATGATCATCTAGGAGCTCATATCCTTTTCCTAACTCGAGGATTCACGTGGAAATTTATGCGAACCAAAATGTCCCACGCTTATAGCATCTCTAGGATCAACCTGCAAATTCCGCTAATGGAGGAGGTCGCCAAAGTGTTCTGCAAATACATAGCAGATCGTCAAAATCAAATGATTGACATCAAGGAAGCTGCGGCGCAGTATTCGACGGATATTATCTGTCTTTCCGCCTACGGTATACCTGGAAACAGTTTCACCGATCAGAAGGATAACTATCGAACGGTTACGGCGAAAATTTTTTCGGCCGCTTTGAGCAGAGCCTTCGCTTTTAATGTGCATTACGTGGCGCCGCGTTTTTTGAAGCTTTTCGGTTTGACATTCTTGGACAAGTCCGTCAATAAGAAGTTGAAGAACACCTACGCTGAACGGATAGATACGAAGATGAAAACTAGGGAGAGCAAATACGATTTTCTCGAATTTCTTATTGAATTGTCTAAGAAGGAAACCGATCCAAGGTTTAGGATAGGTAAAAGAGGCTTTAAATATTTTACATGATTTCTTTTAGAGTGCATGGATGGGAGATGATTCCTTTCTTGAGCAATCTAGAGGTAAAATGCTAGATTGTTACATTTTTTAGGCAACACTCGCTATCTTTTCATTTTACATAAAAATTTGCTAGCATGGAATGTTTTAAATTTTTTTTTTTGTTTTGAATCTAATCAACTTGCTTATTTATCAGATGCTGAAATAATAAAAAAAAAATAGCGTTTGCACATTAATGTGAATTAATATTTTAAGGAAACTAATATTTGGTTGCAACTCTAGCTTTCTAAACGAACAACTTATCTTTACTTTTGTAACTTAACTTTACATTTATATTGAAGGCATGAATGGGCCGGGCCGGTCTGTTTTAGCCCAACCTGCCTCGCGGGCAAGACATATCAGTACCTATCCAACAAAAGTTTCTATTTATATTAATAAAATTAAATGCATTATAGATTACACTGATAAAAATAAATAAATGGACTAAATACAACAAGAATCCAAACAATAAGTAATGTAGACGCGTAGATAAGAAAATCCGTTGGGTATAGCGAGAATAATTTCACTATTTACTCGTTGTATTAATTACATTGACATTGATTTCTTAGTCAGCTATCTCGATCCGTTTCTTTTTATTTTGATGCTTTATTTTGATAAATAACACTTGCTCCGCAATTTCACTTCATTCGATGCGCAGTCCTCATTACAGTGGAATGGAAGTTATCTATATTGCTATATAAAACCCCCCCACTTTACTTCGAGAAGTCCTTCTGAATCATTTAAATTGTATGAACCAAAAATAAATTCTGCAATCTTGCGAAAAAATAAAAATAACATAAATATCTAATAATCAAAGAATAACATTGCAGATGTTAATACATTGATACTAGCAACCCTTTCTTGTGCCTACATTCACAATCAAAAAAAATTATAGATCACAATGCAATGGTATCGCAAGCTGCACAGTTTTTCCTGGCTGGATTTGAGACAATCGGTAGCACGCTCGGCTACATCATTTACGAGTTAGCTAAACACGAAGATTGTCAAACTAGACTTAGAGAGGAAATCGAGACGGTGTTGGGCAACTATAACGGAACTATTAACTCTGGGGCATTAAAGGAGATGGTTTATCTAGAAATGGTCCTTCGAGGTAAGTACAAATAAGTACGTACATATGCTTAAAGAGATAAACGGGAGAATTTGAGACTTTGGTCAAGCTTCAACGTGAAGGTGTTTTTCCATATGTTGGTTGTCGCGCGTGCTCACTCAAGACTAAAAACATATCCGAATGAACACATGTAAGGCATCGTCGAAGCAGTTTGGCAAAACAAGTTACGATTTTGGCGTTGATTAATTAATACAATTAAGTGAAGAGCTTGGAGTGATTTGTTTGTGCGCATGTTAATACGCGCACAAAAAAAGGGATAGCTCCAGCCGCGTTTTACTATTTTTTATATGCTTCGTCGTGATACATAATCGTAAGAGCACCCTGATCTATGAAACACTAACCTTGAAGCTGAAAGTTGTAACCTCTGTTAAGAATGCATCCTCCAGATGGATAATCACCTTAAACACCAATGCTTTGAAAAAAAATTATTCAATAATAAATATATAATGAATAAAATAATAAATGTACGAGCTTTGATTAAGTCAAAGCGTTAACATCGCTTAACTTTGATTAAGTTAAGCGATTTTCGGAACATAATTTAACTTATTGCAGAAACCATGAGGATGTATCCTGTTCTGCCGTTTTTGGATCGCAAAGTAGCAAAGGATTACCAAATACCGAATACCGACATAATATTAGAGAAAGGCACGAACGTCTACGTTTCCATCATCGGTATGCATATGGACCCGAAATATTTTCCGGAACCTCATAAATTCGATCCTGGACGGTTCACGCCGGAAAATAAAAGGAATATAGAACCGTTTACGTATCTACCTATTGGTGCTGGACCTCGAATATGCATAGGTGAAAATTTATCTTGCTTTCACTGTTTTTTTTTTTTATATTTTTTTTTGCAGGTGCCAGATTCGGATTTACAACGATTAAGGTCGGCGTTATACGCATTATTAAGAACTTCAAAGTCTTCACGTGCTCGGAAACACCGAAAAAATTAGAATACGTTTCGTCGTTTGTTTTAGTCCCTTCGACACCCATAAATTTAGTTTTTACAAAAATCTAAATGGATACAAGATTATTTGCGTGTTCTTACGGAAATTGTCCTTTCAACATATTTTTTTATGAGATTACGAATACATAAATAATAAGATTAAAATATATTTTTAAGAGTATTAATCTTTTTTTATTTACTTATTTATTTATGCAACATCACATTTTTTCTTTAAATACGCCAAAAGTCTGAGAAGGTAAAGCGTAATGATGCCATGTGTATTCCGCCCGTAAATAAGCAACCTAAATTACAAATTAGATCAGCGTTATTCACAACGTATGTCTTCAGTACATAGTTTATTTACAGGACACCGGCATATGCATATATATGTGTAGAGTGAGAGTATATCGCTGAAATGAAGACGTAAGGTGAAGCAATAGACATTGATTCACTTGATCATAACTGATATCGTTCACTCTTAAGCGATTTATTTAAGATACAGTACAAATCAGGAATCTTTACCGTTACGTCATTCTTATCTATGATGAATGCAGCGTCTGCATCAAGTTCAGGTATACCAACCGGTGTTATTGTTACAGCATTTGTCAAATTTCTCTGTGTTTTCTAGGTTATATTCTCGAATCTATTTCTTATTTTCATCATTTTTAAATAACAAACAGTTCTTATTGGAACTATAATTACGAATTAGCAATAAAAGCACTTATAAGTGAAAATACAGGAATTTCAAAATCTACTGTTCACGAAACCTTGAAGAAAAACAAGTATCATCTGTATAAACCAACAATTGTACAAGGTTTAAGTGATAATGACATTAATGACTATCACCAAAGATTACAGTTTAGCAGGTGGTCCTTCAAAAATGTGAAGGTGACGCTAATTTTCTTAGGAAAATACTACGGACAGATGAATCATGCTTGTGGAGTTTTCAATAGGAATAACTATCATTGGCATACTGAAAATCTGATTTGATTTTAATGCCTGGTACAGTTTAATCGGCATGAAATTTTGTTTACATTTTTATTTTGTGTTCGAGTTTCTTTTCGCTTTAGATAGTTCCTTTCATCTTTGATTATAATTTAACTGGTAACAGATATTTCGAGCTATTAATAAATGAGGTAATGCTCGCTTTGAGACAAATTATTATTCCCGAGGACATACAAAACATCTAATTCCAGCAAGATGGTTGCCCAGCACATAACATTTGATGAGAGTAATTTCAAATAATAGACCAGTGCGATGGCCTGTAAGATCACCGGACCTTACCCCCCTTGACTTTTATTTACAGGGCACCACTAAAAAGGAAGTGTTTAGTTTTGAACCACCAAAAACTCGTGACATTTTAAAACAAAGAGTAATCGATGTGCTACGATTAGTGAACGGAAATACGATACGTAAAGTTTGTAACTCTGTTAGAACAAGGTGTCAAAAGTGTGTGGAACAGAATGGTCATCATATTGAACAATTTCTTTAAGTGAATAGGAAATTTAAGTACTGTTTGTTTATTTCTTATTTCTATGATTTTGTTATCGTTTTGTTAGATTACAGTATTACTTAGAACTATCTTTTCATTTTCAATTGTATTAAAGACTAATTTACGTTTCTATTAATATTTTGCTTGTAACTACAAATGTTTCAGGCATGTTATACATCGTTCAAAAGCAAGAAAGTTAGCGCTAATAACTTAAAAACAAATGTCAATCGGGGATTCCTATTTATATAAAAAATTTCGTCTCAAAAAAGTGAACAATGTGAAAACTTTAAAAGAGGTCAGATTAAGCATTATAGAGGAATATTGATTTTTCAAAATATTTAGAAATTAAGAAGTTAGGTAAAATTTAAAACAAGATTAGTTGCGAGTATTGAATTCTGCATTTAACCATTGCTCTATGTATTCTAATAACCGAGACATTAATGGTTATCATCAAAATTGGTACAGGGTGTATGTATTACTATCTTTATGAAATTAACATAGGAATTATCATGCCAGCTGATGTTTAGATCCGAACTCCCAGGAATTGACTATAAGACTTAGATTTTCATTGAATAAAACGAAGCTTTATATTTTAAACGTTCCATCTACAAAACACTATACATACTAAATTATAATCATAATCACTATAATATGCTCGCTTCAGTTTATTATTTATTTAAATTTATTTTTATGCAAAAAGGTTCATTCTATTCTATTCCATAAGAGCTCTTCAGTTATCTTTTTTAAACCTGGACCACAAAAGAAATAATAAACATCGCAATGATCTCATAAATTACTTTTCAAACATCCATTTTAGTTCTCTCTGACAGATCACATGTTTTAGGCATCACTCTTGACTTGCACAAGCCTGTCGAAGAACTGGATAAAGAAATAGCAGGCTTACACAGTACACATAGAAATATCAAAGGCATTTGCAAACTGCTAGAATTTATGTATGATTTAATTCAACATTAAACCATTATAATTTATCTCATAGACTGCATCAATGGATGTTAACAGACTTTTTGTTTCTCTTTCTCGAAATATAGAAGCAAACAAGATACTAATTCCCAACTCGTTTAGCGGGCATCTTGAATTGTAACCTATAGGAACCATATTTTAAGCGTTTATATACTTATTTCACATCTCAAAACTTACGACAAACTAAACGATTTATTTTACTATGATTCTAAAATTAACTTTCAGGAAAAAAATATCGTAGATCAATTAGAAATAAAATTTTCAGTTTTCAGTTAAAAACTGAAGGGAACATACAAATGTGAAACATCAAAAGTAGCGATATTCTTTCTTAATAAATCTAAGGGTTGCATGCACTGCAGTAAACATAACGAAAGCTCTTATCTCGAATTGCTCGGCCATATTCTGTCTCTTTTCAGCTAGTTCATTGGATGCTTAACAAAATTTGGACGTACTTCTGACTAGTTCCGGGGAAAGTTATGCTTCTCGCTTGGAAGGACGCATATATATGCATGCTTCCGATTTTTAAATATTAGACTTGTCTTCACTTTACTGATCAATTAATGTCGTAACAACATAGATTCGTGATTTGTACTGTATTTATTCAAATATCGAGTCCAACAAAACAGTGAACACTTAATTGATAGAAACCTTGCTCTCATTCGATAGAAACCTTGCTTACATTGAGTAGAACCTTTGGGCTCATTTGATAGAAAATCCAATCCAGCTCAATTCCTCTCATTTGATAGGAACTTGGTAGCCGTTATATTCAAATTGTCTTGGTTATAGTATTTCAAATATAGAATGCTAGCTGTTTAACGTATTGATGGACAATAAATAAAAAAACTTTCAAACTGTTTAATAAACATTTAAATTTAAAATGAAATTGTACTTGAAATGTTCTTGTGTATTGGAAATTGACTGTGGAAATAATTAACAGTGCAATGCAAAGTAACCTCGTCTTTGCACGAAAAACCATTTGATAGTGACGCATTATTTACGCATTATATTCATTACCTCTATTCGATTATACATCATACCAAAAGTGAATATATCACTAGCGAAATGGCAAAAAATACTAAAACGCCGGTTATGGTACTACAGGAATTAGCAGTTAAGAGGAACACCGTTCCTGAATATGAGCTCATTTTCTCACAACAAGGGACTCACGAAAATGAATTTCATTATCAAGTTACCTTACTACATGAGCAAGCTATCGGAACTGGCAGATCTAAGAAGGAAGCCAAACATGAAGCGGCTAGAAAAGCGCTAGAGCAACTAGCTGAAAAAGGAATCTATCATCCAGATATGACGAATAGCCACATTGTGGGAGTGGATGTACGGCAAGATCAAATGAAAGCCCCTTTAAACTGTATACCTAAACTAATTGACATTTGTATAGAAAATAAGATACCCCTCGCAGAATTTGTTGAGATATCCGATGTTGGTCCCCCTCATCGTCGTGAATTTACATATGAATGTCGAGTATCGCGTATAACGACCAGAGCAATTGCAGGCAGTAAAAAGCATGCTAAACAATTGGCTGCTAAAGATATGTTAGACAGGTAACTGCTGTCATATGAATTTTGACTTAACATGAATACAATTGTTCCATTTTAGAATATACAATATAATACCTGAATTACAACAAGAAACTGATAAGCCAATGGTGTGCGATGATGAAGAGGAAGTTCTTCGTAAATATAAGAATCTGTCTAGGAATTTTAATCCAGTAAAGACAAATTTTAATAGTAAGGCTGCAGAATATGATTTGCAATTTATAAAGCTTATGGCTGATCTCAATATTGACACGAAAACAGTTACGGAGGTAAGATATTCTTGCTTCGAATTAACAATCTATATGCATATTAGTGGGAAACCCATTGTTTCGCTAATTTTAGCAAAAGCATTTTTTTTAGGCAATTTGAAAAAAATTGGGTTTATACATGTTAATAATTGTTAAGAAATAGATCTCAAATATCTTTTAACTTTGCCTTGTCATCATGTCACAGATTTAAAATTGAACAAAAAGGTAGTTGCTTTTATTTGTTGTCCCTTTGCCTGTTAATAACTTCCGAATTTGTGCCTTGTAAAAAGAACCGCTAATTACCGCCCCTTTTTGAATTCTGCACTTATTTTTGTCTACATTGTCGGTTCCTTTTGGTACCTTTTGCTTTTATCTACACCAGTACCAACTGAAATTATTTAAAACAAACCTCAAAAAACATGCGAACATAACTTAGAGATAGCATTTTTAAACTGATTTTAAAGTACTTTTAAATTCCTAATAAGAAAGAATGAATCAACGAAACATGTGCTTTCCGTTAGCGTGCATAAAATAAGCTTAAATGAATTTTGACAAATTATGCTCCTTTGTATAGAAACAACAGAATTCAAGTTTTTGTTTTCGTTAATCTTTGAAAATATAAAAAAAATTAATGGGAAAAATCTTTTTTTTTTATTCCGGCATTCCATACATCATCAACAGGCAGCCGCTCGTTTCGTTTTCACATTCAATTGCTGTTGTTTTTTTATTAGAAAGAAACTTCACCTGAATATTCAATGCTAAGTGAGATTTCCATGTTGCGGGTCGAAAACGAAGTTGTCTTTTGAATGAACTGAAACTAAGTCTTGTTACCTAGTCTTTGACAAAGTAATCTGTTAACTGTTTAGGATGTTGCAAACATTTTTTAAAGCTCTATTTCGTATTAAGGCTTTTTTTCATTAGGTAACATATTGTTTCAACATTTACAATAGCATTTTCAAATCACCTTCCATTAATTTATCAACAAATTTATCAACGAATGTCAATTTCACAAAATATGTGTAAAATGTATAGAATTTCTATTTCCATTACAGATTTTGGAGCAGCCGCCCAATAAAATGGTGTTACAAGAATTTCTTAAATTATTTGATATAAAATTCGAGATAAAACCTTTGCAGCAATCAGTTGCTATCTTTATGATAAATATTCATTTGGATACCCCATTAACCATACTCGGAAGTAGTTTCAACATGGAAGAAGCAGAAGCGCTAGTTATAAAGAAAACAATAAACATGTTGAAAACTCTCACAAGGTTAAATTAGTGCCACTAATATTAGTAAATTATCGTGATCTGCGTTTTTAATCGTTCTTAAAGGAAAGCAAATGAAACTTTAAGCCAAGGAGGATATGTGGTATAAGAATGTTGATAAGCACATGAAGAAGTTTTTGATGCACCTTTACGTTTTGTTCTGTTGCACTTAGGAAATACAATAATTACTTAAATTGTGTAAATAAATTCTTTTTGCAATTATTCTTTTTTACATCTTTTGATTTCCATCTAGTTTATTTTTGCGGTGACGACCTAACGGGCTCTATAAGAATTTTAAAGCTTGTTATAACCTCTAGAGCCTTGTATGTATAAACTGTGTAAAAATAAATCGCTTAACTCAAGCTAGTCGGACCCTTTTTAAGTTGCATTATTCATTTGCCAGAAAAGAGGATCAAACTGGAAATGTGCGACTATTATTCTCTTTTCCCGTTTAAAAAACATATTATAGCGTGATATTCGGGCGAGGCGTGTGCACCGTTACGCTTAATATTGTTAATTTCATTTTCCTGTCCTCACCATCGTTAGGTACATTTTAAGGGCGTTTGTTTCCCGTTTTTGATTTGTTCGATTTACAAAGACGATCTCGAACCCGGTAATTCAACAAATTATCAAGCTTTGGGAACACGTAGATCATATAAAAGTATATACTGCGCTGCGGAAAAACACTGAGTGGGTGAAATGAATTTTTGAAAATCGACAATTGTCTAAACAAGGTGTCATCGATCGAAGCAATACTAACGACGACAATGAGAGAGAGAAGTTCCGATAGCTGAGCTTAAGACTGAAACTAGAAAAAGTCAGCCTCCTACATAACATAAACAATTTTCTATTAAATGAATAGCTAAGCTGTAGTTCACTGCACACAGCAAGCTACCGGGTATAGCAATTGCTAAAACACAAAATAGCCTGTTGGATAAAAATTTTAACATAGCGTACATATGCCACAGTGGCTAGAAATTGGTCAAATAAAAGGCGATCGTAGAAAAGTGAATATTTATTTATAATTGACTAGAAACATACAATTTATAGTTTACAAATTGTGATTATTGCAAATGTTACATTTACACCTGCAAACAGAAAATGTCCGCAAGCAAGATAATAGAAGATTTCAAAAGAAAAACTATCAGTAAATAAAATCACAATAATATTTCGATTTTATACATTGACGATATAATGTTCCTTTAGAAGAAACCGAAGATGCGGTTCCTCGTTTCGTTCCGTCTTTATTTGTTCAGACCATGCAAACATTAATTATCTGAAAATGTTAGTCGTTATATATGTACTTTTAATGTCATAATATGGAGAGTAATCCTTAATTGTATAAACATAGTATTTATATACATAATATGTAGATTATAATTATTAATTAGGATTTATAGCATTGCATCGTTTGATTAGGTCGTCACAGGTTAGAAATTTATTGTTCGAATGTCCATAAAGTCACAAAAAAGACACTAGTATATCAAATCAAAATATTCCTAAAAGTAGTAATGTTTTATCCTAATATATATTATCTTTCGCGATCAATTCGTTTCTACTTTTCCTACCTTTTGACCGTATCTCTCAGTGAAAATCTTAACCTACAGCATATGCATTGTTAAAAAAATATCTTTTTTACTTTGAAAAAGTAACGTATGAGATTATCAATAATAGAGCGCTTAAGATAAAATATAAAAAATCAGGTGATAATATTCACAACACAAAGTCTTTTATACGGAGTATACGCGAATTAAGTTGGCCGAAAAAAAGAAGTGGCGCATTTTCTATGTCTGTATATTCTCAGAACAACTTTGTGGAAATCGATATTTTGATATAATACGTGTTAAAATTAGTTTCGGTGCTTTTTGAACTGGTATCCAAAATTTCGTCAAAATCCAGCGAGTGATTTATCCACAGCAATAGAATAAATCCGAAAAAAAATGAATTTTAGCCGCAAAAATTTTCTTCATTTTTTTTTTCAATTTAAGCATCAAGCGACATATTCTCGAAATTACTGTAAACTTCAATGTGGACGCAACGGCAATCACATAAAAAAGTATAGCTGCTGTGCGCCGACTGATCAAAGAAAATCAATTTGTGATACATCGCTAGATGGAAACACGCTTATTTCAAAGACCTCAATCCAAAATAAGAAGACAGCTCGCGTTAATTAGTGTCGAAAAACTTCGGCTCGACAACTCAAGAAATGTTTATCCTTAGGTCGTATTGATGAATCATGAATATCTTCGTCATAATAGTAACGAATATATGCGTCATGACGACACAAGCACTGATATCTAATTCCTACATGACGAATATTGCAACATACGAACGTAAGCTCTCAAGAAATTAGGGGTTGATTTGGAAGGAAGAAAATGTAATTTGAAAAATAATGTAAGCGGTAGACGAAATGTAAAATATTTAAGTCGATCTACCATTCGCAGTTGCGACTAATATTTAGAATAAGGAGATTTATTTTCTAAGTTTCACTAAGTGTTCCCGTCAATTTAGGTAAATATTATGGCGTCAGGGATGTTTTGGTGATCATTTAACAGTCACAATACATTTGAATTTCAGGCTTTTTTTTAGATGGCCCTTTTCAAAGAAAAATCTAAAAGCTAACTTGACTGAATCCATTTCCTCATTCGGCCAACTTAATTCCCATATCTTGTATATTATGACGTAAGTAACATATTTGTGCATCTTAATCCGACAGCAGTTCCTCTTTTTAGAAAATTTGCCGGAAGCTATACCTACGTAATACTCTAAAATATTCATCGATGATAACTAAATTCCACTCTACAATTCCAAATCGATTCGAAGAAAACGCAAAATAATCTACCTAGCAGACGCGAAATTATAACGAAAGTCTTTGGCACAAAGTCAGAATTATCGTTTGATACGTTTTAGTTTTCGTTTACTAAGCAAGGGTTTTTATTATTGTCTGAGAAAAATAGGAATAAAAAAAAAACTAGGCACAAAATTTGTACGATTACGAACTAAATTGATCAACAGTTTAATGTCTTAAAAATATTCCTTCTTCGAGATGATATGTAATTCGAAAAGAACGAGATATTCTAAAAATTAAAATAAGTACGTACTTTGTTGCTTGACGACTGCGTGAGAGTTAACACAGATAATACACGCGAAATGCCATATGAAAGACATCTTTGAGAATGGCGCAACGTAAATGAGTATGTTTCGTGAACAGAACAAACTCATCGTGTTATGTGCGTCGGTATTTGCTGTGTTCTTATGTACGTGAATAATGTAAAAACAAATAAATAACATGTTTACATATAACATGAACAGTTAAAATGTGTATACGAACAATATTACAACTTAAAAAAAAAGAACTAGAATAATATTATTTAAATTACGGTGGGTATATGCAGTGGAGATCGGGGCGAATGGAACCGTAGTAACTCTGTAACCGTTATTGCAACTTGAACTAAGCCTCTTCCTTCCAAGACGTCGGATGCGCAGCATATCAGGTTCTACACAGAAAAAATAAAGAATAACAAATACTCGGTTAAGGTTAAGAAAAAAAAGTAAGATACAGTAGAATAAGATCTCTCGTCAGTTTTTTCATTTAAATTATTCTCTCTTGTGTGTTTTTTTAGCCTACTTTTATTTGTAATAAGAGTATCTTCAACAAAATTTCTTTATCATATTGTAAATAAAGCCGCCACACCTAATCTCTATAGATTATTATATTTGCTGATTTAGGAAGGGCAGAATATCACCAAAAGAGAAGATAAAACAAATATCTTGATGAACGTCAATTATTTAAAAAATCGGATGTATTTTTTTCTTTTGATGAGTATCCTTATAGTATAAAACGCGGCTTTTCATGTTTTCGGATCTTGTAAATAAATAAAAAAAAATGAATAAATAAAGTCGATCATGGATTTCCTCTTTTATTGATAAAGCTTTTTATAAATACTGGTATACATATCTTAATACAATAAAATACTGTTAAATACATAGCAGAAAATTAAAACAAAGCCTCAATTGTAAAAGGGAATTGATTAAAACTAAGATTAAATTCTAAATTAATTCCAAAAACTTACACAAAGAAAAACGAACGATTTAATTAGATAAACCACCAACTAAATTCAATAAATTATAAACCTAGTAGTATGCCAAATATTTTATTTTAACAACCAATCACCCATGATTTAAAACCAAAAAATAAAATTAAATATTTTCATGGGAACAAAACAGTAGAGCTTTTAGTAAAACAGTAGAATTACTTTCAAAAAGAAGAAAAAAAAAATACCATTAACAAAATATAATATAAAACAACAAAAAAAGGATATGTCAAATATTTGGTTGTTCAGAAGTAGTGTTTCGTTTTTTTTTTATCTTTTTTTTACAGTCTTTGTATATTCGTCACTAATACTGTAAAATTGAGAAATGACTAGAACTCAAGTTTTATGGACGCCAGCAGTAATGTTAACAGTTAAATGGAAATGTGTAACATTTGCTTTTTGGTAAGTACGGAATGGTTAAGTTTTAATGTACAAACTACTTGTAAAAGGAGACGGTTTATTTTGGAAGCTGTAATAATATTGTAACACGTCGGAAATATTCGATCTAATCGAATGAGAGACGATCTTTTTGATACTTAGTCTCTTTGTAGGATATACAATAATAACTAGAAGCAAAAGGTAAATAATAGTTCCGTTTCGGTATGCATAGACTCGATTATTTTATAGATAATATATTATTTGAGAAGCATAGAAAAATATTGACTACAGGTTATTTAGAGAGAGAAATGATTACATAGAATATACGATAATATTATAAAATAGTTTGTATTATAGAGAAATGTTTCCTTTTTGATATTCTCAATGCTTTTTTACTGTAAAGTTTAATATAAATACCTATGTATTACCAATGTTGAAAGGCCACGAAAATCTTATCATAAGCATATGGAATTTCTTCTTCAGTCTATTAATTTTCTTCTTTCTCAAAAAGCAAAAGGCAAGTATAAAATATACATGACCATTTGAACCACCTCTAGAACAATGATAATAACAGTCTTCGAAGATTCAACTTAATATACAAAAGAAAATCTATTTTCTAAATCTTCGAAGAGTGTACGTAAAAAATCTAAACTATGCTTAAACGAAATCACCAATATAAAAGCATTTCTTTTCTCATGGAGGCACTAATAAAATTAAGAATCACATGCTTTTTGTAATAGCAAATTGTACTTCTATTGTAAAATAATTGTACTTGAGAGTTTGCGTAATATGCAGGTCACGACCCTAGGAAGATGCCCGTTTAAGAAATAAGCGTCCTGTACGGTATAATGCTCTGATCCCTTTTTTTAAGGTACGAGGCGTTATTGTAACATAAAAATCTTCAATTCATTACGTTTTCCAGAAAATATCATTTCTTTTTTTGGTTGCACCTGCTTTAAAAGAGCTACAAGCGGTTTTTTTCTCGAAAATTCTTGAATTTTTAATAAAAGAAGGAAAACAAAAAGAATGTATTCAATATTTCTGCATTACAAATGAAAATACATCTTTTTAAATTAAATACGTTGCTGCTGGAAGGCTTACTTACACTTTTTTATAGAATACCCTACTTCTTATTCGATTTTTGGAATTTGTAACACATTTATGACTACTTCTCTAATAATTCTTACCAATTTATTTAGTTTACTTGTCGAGAAAATAATTGTTATATTGTTATAAGACGAAATTATATCCAGGAAAAGACATTTATTCGTGCGGCTAATACGTTAAGAAGTACTGGTCATTTTTCTAATATTGCACGTACAAGCAGTTATAAGGAATTATTATTGTTATAATAAATGCGTTGTAGAATCTAAAAATCGAATAAAAAATAGAGTATTCCATTAAAAACAAATGTAGGTAGCGCCACCTAACGGTGTCAAATTTCAAATATTTTATTTTCATGTTACCATAATGCCCGGTTCAGTCCTATGTTCAACTGAGAACTAAAGACGTATCAAAGCATTGAAGGCCACGTTCAGAGATCGCAGACTTACACAGGCGTACATGTGAGCAGAACGAAAGAAGGTTCAAAACGAATTTTCTCTGTCCTGATCGGAATTAACAAAATATCAATCTTAATTCGGAGAGAAAGATATATATTGTGGGCATGTCCTACATATTCCAATTGATAACTTCCATTTTAGCCAAGGTAAATTTTACATGAAAACCTCAACATTTCAATACGAAATTTACTAAAATAAAAGTTACCAAACATCACCTACTTAACAACATATAGATCCGCATTGATTTAAACATTTTGAAATACCGCTTTTAAAATGCTAGATATAAATGAAACCGAAAATTAAGTAACAATCTACGCCGCCTTCGTTTAATCCCGAAAGCCACGTAATCAAGCGAACAAACCGCGAATGTAACTAATTCATAATTGGCAAAATATGTGGTAAACTAAATTATTGTGTTAGATGATATATTTTAAGTTATAATGGAGCTAGTTGCTTTGATATTGCTATTCATTTAGTTTTTACTGCAAAACATGCTTTCATTTTAGTGGCGTATTTTCCCAACAATTTGCAAGTCTTACTCCCTGCGATGAGTTAGAACAAGAAGACCTCTAAGAAGATGGTGCGATAGCACATTTTGCCAGAGAAAGCATCGATATGTTAGAAGAACATGGCATTAGTACAAATAGGCGACTTCCACGACTTCAAACTTGACTCCGCCAGATTTCTTCTTCTTTGGTCATCATCTTGAGAATAAAGTTTTCAAAGAATACACAGTTTAGTTCCATTTATGTATCAGAACAACAGCTGTTGTTATTTGGATTGCTTATTTTCGGGATCACGTGACTTTTGGGTTTAAATGAACGCACTCTATAAATCATATTGAGCTCATTTTACTCCGTTTCTACATGTTTACGTATTAAGTTATTTGGTTGCGTCGCTTCTTACGTAAGTGAAATAAAAAATATTAACAAGTTACGCAAAAAATCATTTCATGACAAGTAACAAGCATCCTTAATAAACCGAAGACGTATTTAATTGCAGAAAACATTATACCTTTTAAAATTTGGAATGTAACAAAAAATATATTCATTCAAGTAAGTGCAAAATATGAAATTTCATTCCTAGAGAAAATATTATCGATCTTAAATTACAAGCTCGCTTTTAGTTATTAGTAAATGCTTAAAATCATCGAAGATGACCGTAGATATACTGCCTACATATCACATTACATTAGATATTTAATTAAAAAGAAAAGGACTCACTTACCTAAATGAATAAATACAGCAATAAATTAAACAATAAATACTTATTTTGTATGCAGATATTACAACAAACGATTCTACGCTGTTAAAATAATACGATATAAACTCGACAGATGGCAGAAAAGGCGTAGGATTGTTCGCCGTTGCGTAAGATATGGATCACTTCGGTTCCTTCGTACAGGCGTCACCTTAGTCGGGAGGAGGATAGACAATCAGCAGGACGACCGTCAAAACGAAGATGGCGAGCAACACGAGTGAGACTATGGTGTCGTGCGGGCCCCCCTGTACGCGGGAAACGGTTGTAGGATCTGGCGGCTTCGTTCGGCAGAGAGCCTCCACCGTGCTCAGCAGACGTGGTAGGCCTCGTCCGCCCAGATTCTCCGTTACATCTACGCTACTGCACAGGCGCCCCTGCAACCAACCCACAGTCTCACTCTAATTGTCTCAAAATTATTAAAAACACAGGTAACACAATCATAAAAGAATGGAGGGAAGAAGAAAAACAAGACGGTGAATTGGCGAATAAAGAACAACAGATGAAACAATGACGAAAAATGCGCCTTTTAGAAACATGCAAGATAATATAAATGAAATATGAATATGAAAAAACAAAAAGATACATTGTTGTGATATAACAGATGTGTATAAAACGTAAAAATTAAAAATGTTTTAAGTATTAAAGAACATAAATAACTAATAAAATATTAACATAAAATGATGACATTAAAGCGTGTTTAAATGAATTAGTCTTATAGCTATTGCATTTACATGTTCTGCTTTGTTAGCGTTAGTGACGATGTGACAAAATAGCAGTGTTACCAACCAAAGAGCATAACTTTTATAGATAAAGCATTTCCTGTATACAACAAAAAGAAAATAAGACATATATACCAGTATCAAGTAATAATTTTATTGGAACATTGTATTATTTTGTTGGGGAATTTGTGTGGTGATCAATACCTGCTACTGTTTTCTTTAAATTCATATTTGACGGCATTTCAAAATAAATGAATATAGAATATTACACACAATATTATAACGCTTTTTGCTACGTAACAGTAACTTTTACCACTACGTTGCAAAAGTATAAATTTGAAAAATAAATATAGGACTGCGTTTGTAAGATGCTTCAAATTCAGTCAAATTGCACATGTTCCTTCCTAAAATCAATCTTACAATTAATGTTGTCTCACTTGTTCCAACAGTAAGACAAACAACGTTGGTGGCGATGATATCTGACTTTTACCATATTTACCGCATGCTTAATAAGTAAACGCTTGAATAAACATCAAACTCAAAACGGAAATCAAACCTGAAATTGAACTCCATCAACTGATTAAGACGGTAGCATTTGAACAAAAATTTATCTTTTCAGGTTATTTTTAAAAATGTTCAGATTTTACGTAAAGTCCTCCAAAATGTTTATAATGACAATATTTATTTGAAAATAATTTTTACCAAAATGAATACTTCAAAAATCTTTTAATTCGCTAATAGCAACGAGATTTTTTGAAATGTGCCTCTTATAGAAAGTGTGACTGAATGATTATAAAACCACAATGCGACTGATTGACGATGATGCAATAGCAATTCATAAAAGACAAGGCTCTAGTATAAGCAACAATGAAAAGATGATATTCTTAAGTAGGGTAATATCGTAAACGCACCATCGTAAGTCAGGACTCACCTCATCCACGCCGATCTTCCGACATGCTTCTATGAAATTATCAACGTTTCTTCTACATCGCGCCATTGTTAATTTCGGCTAAAATCAATTTAATCAATTAGTGCGCTACAATCATTACAAAGATTTTCAACTTACAACAGCTGGGGATGGAACGTGGATGCTGGCCACCGATCGCGGTTTTATGTGATTAGCCAGATGACATAGGACAACGCCATCTGTTAACGCCGGCGCGAGATCTTCCGGCAAAGCCATCTTCAATCGTGTTTCTATAATCTATAAAATTAAGACCACGTCAAGAATAGTATAACGGATCAATTTGTTTTCATTGAATGAGAAATGCCTTTCTATTTCCCTACGACTATGTGCTTCAGGAATGCTTCATATTTTTCTAGAAAGCTGTACAAGCTACAGAAAATATCTAGTTTACATCTGTTAACTCTCTACGGCACCCTCGAGCGCCACGGCGCGCACTTAGGGAACGAACCTTCTACGGTTTGTAAGAAAATGTTGCATTTACAAAGAACGTTTAAAACCCGAAGTTTGTTTTTATAAAAAGAACCAAATAATTCTTACTATGAAACGAGATATTTTGAAATTTCCGCTGAAATGAAGATAGCGCCATCTACTATATTCTTAAAATTAATGTGAATCAAAAAAGAATCTATACTTACATTCCTCAATTGATTTATTAATTCAGTCTCTTCTTTCGCCTTATCGATTTCTCTCCTCATAGTGAAAGACATCTTGTCCTTCGGAACGTCCTGGTTCCAACTAATCGTCCTATTCGCCTTGACGCCATTCACGTTCTTATTACAATTCGCATTCGCGTAGTTATTTCCATACAACCTCGGACTTCCCGGCTTTCCGTTAACTAAGGGTGACGTAGGGATGTTATTCGATGGCGGGACATTATCGTGAGACATGATCCCCGTGGATCCTTTAACCGGGGAATTTGGCTTGACGTAATCCTGAATGTATTTCGTAGTACCGTTGGTGTTGCATTCGATGTTGTTGCCGTTTACGGCCGCAGAAGGGGGCACCGTTCGGGACGGCGTCACCTTCTGCACGGGTTTCTTGGGACTGGAGACGGTGGAATCGTCGTATATGTGCTTGGGACTGCCAAAGGAAGAATTCAGCGGCGTAGGGTCGGACTTGGAGGTCGCCAAGGCACTGCGCGAAGGTGATCCGTGATGCGTGGGTGTATTGGGTTCGGTTTTGTAGGGTTGGTCTTCGGGTTCCTTGGTCCTGTATATCGAAGGCACGTCCTGTGCTCTTTGTTGCTTTAAGGCTTCTTTGTACTCTCTGGAAGAAGTGATCGAAATGAATTTAAATGAAGACAAGGACGTTTAGAGAAAAACTAGTAATTCTCGATCAATTAGAATGCTTAATAGCAACTTCGAAATTTGCATGTTTGAAACGACTAAAAATCTAAATCAACTAAGATCATATCTTTTGGAATTCAAATCCATAAATTTAATTGAAATTCTATGAATTGTGGTAAACTTATTTTCTGATTTTTTTAGGAATGGTCGATTAAATTTGACGTCTTCTTTATGCCCAATTTCAAATAAATATGCTATTTCTCGTTCGTCATTTTGGTACTTTCTTCGACGTCTAAGTTTTTTCTATTTGACTTCAGAACTAGCTAAGAGTATCAACAAACAGCCTACAAACGTTGTGGAAAGTAAGAGGATCTTGGTACTTTGTCAGTTAATGTCTTTTCTATTGTATCGTGTATTCCCGGGTAGTTGAAACGATTCTTGGCTGATCTTTTCATTTTCAACAACTTGCAAAATTTTGCACAAAATAAATCGATATATAAGAAGCAAATGATTCTTGATATTTTTAATGATAGTATTATGTAAAGTGTTTCTTTCAAAATATATTTTAAATAATATCTAGTTGGTACGAATTGAAATGGTTGCCGTACTTACTTGTATGTTTGAATTTGCTGGAAAGCCCTGCCTTTATCCTCCGCAGTAGTTCCGTTGCTCAAATTCGCAGTTTCAGTAGCAGTACACGATACAACACGAACACTGAAAAACCACACCGAGCATTGTTATAAAACAAAACGTTATTAGCAGAAGATGCGCACGCACACATGTCCGAACATGCTTCCTGTTTTGTCGTGTTTTCTGACGTAAGTAGATAAATGCATTTTTTCGACATTCTACATGTATAATCTTCTCACTAACGGATCATACTTCACACAAAAATAAAGATGTAGAAAAAAAGTAAGTAACTTCCAAATTAAACATCTATGCGTTATTAATTAAAATTAATCATTTTAGTAAATTTCTGTAAAACTTCATTCGCAGAATATGCACATATCAGCGTCGCTTGAGAATTTTGTTAAACAAGTACATCATTAATAAAGTGAAATAAACAGCTAGACTTAATAAGGAAGCCATGATCGTGTAGGTTTCCCTATAAAACAAGAGAGAAACGAAAGAGACGAATCAATAAAACTTAACCAACACCTCAAATCGCGTTCTGTAGATGTAACAATTACCTATTGCCCGTCCTATCCTCTTTCTTCGAATCGCAAACGTCATTCGTGATGTTCGGCCTAGATCCGTCATCTTCGAAGCTGTTATCTAAGCCCGGAGATATCGTCGATGGGGTCGAATTATTGGATTGCACGCCGTTAATTTCACTAGCCCTAATCGGTATTGGCGACGACGACCAATGTTTATCACTTGTATCACCTGAAAATATTAAATTTGAATACGTAAAGCAGCGGTAGGTTCGGCACAGCTACGATATCTATTTGGTATTCTCGGAATCAAACAGTCTCGGCTAACTTAAAAATGACTCATGATCGATTCACGTTTTAAACAGAAACTTATTTACATCATTACCGTCTTGATATTATTTAACAAGATTTAATAGTAACCAACATAAAATAATAATAATAATGAGAAGAAACCTAGTTTTCTCGATTGCTTTGTTTTGCACATGGCCAATGTAATTAGCAGATAATGCTGGAGCATTTATGTACAAAGCTGCATGGAAGTCAATAAAAATCCTGAAACTTTTTAAAAGCTTGTAAAAGTTTCAAAACCATTTCCTGCGATCTTCAGAAATTTCTTTAAAAGTCGCAAGTTGAATCAAATAGAAAGAATTTCATAAATATTTGCTTCATTTTAAAGAATTAGAAGAAATAAGCCATGTACATACGTGTTATAGGCTAATAGTTACTTTAGTTGATAGCTTCTTATTAGGCCATATAATTGTGCAAATTAAATTTAAATGTAATATTCCGAAGCTGATCGGACATTTTAGAATTATTACTAAAATGAACAAGAAAAAAAAAAAAAACCGCAAAGGCTTTTTTTTCGAGTTGAGCGCAAGTTGAAAGAGGCGAATATTCTACCTTTTTGTAATACTATATTTAGTCTAGCAACAAGGGACAATCGAGGAATCTGTCATGTTTATTCCATACATTCCCCATCAAGTATTGTAAACCCACAACAGTTAATACGAATCAGAAGACTATTTATCAAGCCGGCGAATATTTAATTAACTCTGTACATTTCGTATGTTTGATATATTTGCAAAACAGGTGAAAATTAGAAATCCACAAGGCACCATCAAAACTAGTTTTCGTAGAGTACCAGTATCCTTGTGTAAATGAAAGCTTTAGAGGTGGATTCGTTACGACGTTATCGTATCTAATTTGTCGATTTGTATCAAACACATATCGCAAGAAAGACGATGGTAAGAGAGACGAGGTATTCATGTGTACTTTTCCAAACTATTTGCATAGGTATCTTCAAGCAGATGCATATAGAAAGCTATTTTCATGAGATAATTATTTGCCACCGACCTTATCTCGATTAGACATCAGGTAATATGTAAGGCAAGTTAATCCTATACTTCCAGCAGAAACCCGAGATAAATAGCATTGTTTTAGGTTAATCTTTTTCTAGACCTAAAACATTAAACAACGTGCGTTACCAATACATACATATTGTTTTAAAAAATTAAACGTTAGATCATAAAATTAAAAATGTGAAACGGGATAACAAATCTAAATCGTACGAGCCTTGCTTACTTCAACAGAAAATTGATAAATGCAGGATAGTGATTGTAATTATTTCCCAGAATGGTTACAGAGATGCGGTTACGGATATATTCAATAAAAGCAATTCTATTTGGTGATTATGCGAGTAACCACCTTTTAACTAAAAATAGCTATTAATACTAAACCCTAAGATAGTTACAACATTTCACTCTGTATTTGTGATCATGGTGTTAAAAATATGAATGACCATAGCGACCAAAATAAAGTTAGGGACCGAAAGGTTTCAATATCTTACTGTTACCCTAAACTCACCAATTTCCTGTGACCACCTCTTATCGAAACCGTCGCTGCTCGTACTATAGCCGCTATCCACATTTTGCCTCTTCTGTTTGAGCCGTTCGGATAGATGCAAACAGGGTGAATTATTCGAAGATCCTCCGGACCGCCGTGTTTTTCTACCAAGCGTTCCCGTACCGGATAAGCCGACTTTGTGTCCCAATTTGATGGCCTCTATTTCTAAGTACTTATAAATGTGCACCCTGCCACGCTTACATAACTGAAACGAAAAAAAAAAATTCGCTTTCTCGTGTATCGAAATTACGGAAAATATCTAAATTATAAAGATTCTGTGGCTGTCTTCTCAATTGAATTATTGCACGACAAGCACAACAGCTTGAGCGTGATGGATGAGGTAATTAATTAGATTAATGCAAAGTCGAAAAAATTAACTTAATGCGTACTAGACTTATATAACCATTTAACGAAGTATTTCATCATACCTCATAAACATATTTGCTATGTTGCTAAAATTTAGCATGTTGCTAAATAAAAAAAATTGCTAAAATTTAGCAACTCTGCCGAAATTAAATCTGCCCTCTACCTGTAATAAGTGAAATACCCATGGTTAGGCTAATATTTCGCAGATTCCCCTGCTTCGATTTGAATTGAAAATATAATTATTCTGTTCATCTGGAATAGCAATAAATTGTTTTTAACGTGTGAATAATAAGAGTTACCTTCCATTCGCTTCACACAAGCTATAAAAGTATAATAAGATTAGTATTACCAATAGTCCGTTGTTTAAAAGTAAATCCAGCTTACATTATTGCGTCTTACCCAGATCAAAAGGAAGAATAATTTCGTTAGGAACTGTTAAAATTGCGCGGGCGTACGTAGTACTTAGCTTATGCATAACTGTAAATTCTATTTCCATAACACTGTCAACTATTTAGAAGCACTCTTTTAAACAAACGTTACACATTACAGGCGTATTTACTTGAACAAGTCGTTAATGTCGAGCTGGTAATAGTTTCCTCAGATAAAAATTTAAGTAAACAAATATGTTAGTAAGATCCTCGTGCTTATATGAAAGCATGTTGATATCAAACACAGGAATAAACAGATAAAGAACGTTGGATACACATAAAAGTGTTAATTGTTTTCTTTTAAGATAATTTTCCTTTTGATAAAATACTCTTTGCGTCTCTTTCTTTTAACTGATGACAAAAGGAATTAATGCTTTCTGGTATTGTAAGAGCTCCATGAAATCGGATAAAAGAATTTTAAGTTGTTCTAAATTGTCTTTTATGAAAAAAAAATACTAGTAAGAGCTGTACCAGCACAGCAAAGAGTTGTAACATTTGTATCTTTGCTGTATATATATCTTATCTCACATAGCATGTAAAGCAATTGATTGTTTGAAGGAGTAAAACATCGAATTGCCCATATTCACATGATTTATCGTCGAACGAATTCTTTTTATTGTGGAATGTCAAACAAAGAACGAGTGGGCATCGATTTTTTTTATCAGCTCAAGAAGCTGATCGAGGCCTCTAAAACGATGTTTTTAGGATACCACCTTCGAAATGGAGAAAACATTTGGAAAAGACATAAAACTTAGTGTCGAATATCTTCAAAAATTATTTGTACCAATCTTTAATTGTTTTTGTAAAACTTAAAAGGTCCTCGGAAAAAAAGGTGTATCAGACTGAAACTGTTTATTATGAATAAAACATAAATGTTAAGTAATGCAAAATTTTCTTTTCAAAAAATGATTTACAGAACGTCAGAATCTATCATCAAATTTACCGGATTAAATTCATTGTATGTCGTGATAAAATCAGCTACTAAAATAAGTTAGAAATTATGCGCGAGAGATTTTATTTCTAAAGTAGGACTATTTAACGTTCAAATAAAATTCCAAATTAAATCTCGAGTTTCTCCTGTATATATGCCCCCCGTGGACGCGGAAGTTCATTCAACATTGGATAAACAACATCAATACGAGATACAACAATGAATCATTGTTCTAGCGAATTGAACCCGACCTTATGCACTACAAAGTTGATTCGTAGATAGTTTTCAGCGTTCAGCCTGAATGACTTTGCGTAAACTTTCATCCTGTTAAAGATAGATATATCTAAAGCAATTACAGAACGATTTCGCTCAAAAACCTCTCAGCGACGCGAAAGAATAATCCCGGTCGTAGTTAGGGATTAATTGAAGCCGGCACAAAGCAGCACTCCAAACTTTTTGCTCCGTCCTCGAATTCAGACGCCAGAATTACGAATTAAATTTGAATTTCAAATGTCGCTGGCATATAAGTAGGCCGTAAAAACGTTCGAGTGTATGTAATCTTCTTTTTTTCAACGAATTTGGAAAGGTGTTCATCGCGTGTTTAAAGTTTGTTACGTTTATAATTTAATGGCGCAATTTTCACGCGTTGGAGATCCAGCGAGAATAAATAAACGTGTAATGTGATCCCGAAATAATCCATTTTATACCGAGGAAGAGCTGTTGAAAATGTTAACCATATTAAATTGGATGTAGAAAATTCTAGTTGTTTTTAGATCAGTTAACTTGTAATGAAGCTTGATCAGTTTGTGGAATGATCATTTATGGCGTCACTTTTTTATCAAAAGTAAATCAAAATTTTTCCAAATTTGCATGTGCATGTGCAGTTCTTATTAAAATTATCCAACCCGAAGTGCTTTCGACCAGTTTTCTTAATTTTTCGTCCTGGTTCTTGTACTACCCTTCCAAAAATTTTTCCCGTTTACTGCGTCCATTAATCCCCGATTTTTTACACAACTTTGTCCAAAACTTTCCAACAACCCTTTCGTTTTTTGGTACCATCCCAAAAAAACCACTCAGCCAAAAAACCTTTGGTTTTTTAGTTTTTCTGAATGCTAGGTGACATGAAATTTATTTGCTCCATTCAGAACTTGCGTAAGTACACCTTCTCCCTCCATATTACTCCACAAAGAGTCTGACCAGTCAAAGTTAAAAGAGAAATGGTTAATATTTGGACAAATTTTCCCCAACTACAAAGCCGACGGTAATAATATTATCAGAATTGTTATTTTATTTAATGTTCTTACGCCAAACAAGTTCTTGGTATTGAAATACTATGAATCATTAGACCAGTTACGATTCGGTTTAATTCCAAAGCATTCACGAAATTTCAATATCGATCCACTCTATATCTTATCTACGCCCACAAAATAAAGTACTTGACGAACATACACTCGTCCAAAAAAGCAACGTATGATATCCTGCTACATTAGGTACTCGAATATTATCTTCGATCTATGTTATTTAAACACGACATAATATTGACTTACACTTGCAGGCGGACTAGTTAAAGGATTATCATCTACCAAGAGCTCGATTATGCTCGTCATGTTCCTCATCTCGACGGGCAACGTTCCTATCCTATTGGCTCGCAGGTCCAGCCTTACGATCTTCAAATAGGTAAGCTCCAGCGGTACGCACAGCAAGAGATTATTCCTTAACACTAAGCTCTGCAGCAGTCTCAGATCGCCCATCCTAGGCGGTAGATGCGTGAGCTGATTGCACGAAGCATCCAATTCCGTCAGTTTTTGCATCTTGCAGAGTTCGTCCGGTAGACAGGTCAGTCGATTGTTAGCAACTAAGAGGATGTTGATGGGTAGCAGACATATCTCTCTCGGTAGCGAGGCCAATTGGTTTCGGCTGAGATCTAAGTAACTGAGACATTGAAGATTGCTGACCGTTTCTGGAATATACCGGATGCTGTTGTGGTAACAGTGTAGCCTTTCCAGAAAGGGGAACGAGGTGACCTCATCTGGTAGTTCGCTGAAACGGTTTTTCGATAGATCTGTAAAGTAAAAGAAAGGTTGCCATTAATTATCTCAACGTTATCTCAACAAAGGATTGGAATTGACGATCACTTCTTACGTTTTTGCAGAAATTTTGATATTGTTACTGTTAAACAATAAAATTGTTAAACTAGATAAATAGTTTTAAATAAATCGTCCAACAGCTTTCCGCTAGCTCTGAATTTTCATTAGTTCCTTTTGTGTGTTAAGCTATAAGCTATAAGTATAGGTAAGTACACAAACAGCAATTGTTGAATATTCAATAAATATCCTTTTAGCATGCGGTGGTTTGGATTCTAGCCTGATCAGAAAGTTATTTCTTCTAATTTATCTTCTCTTGAAATAAAAATCATTTCTAGAATTAATCTGTAAAAAGTTAAACCTCGCGTAGCACTTGGATGCTGAAACAGCAACAGTATGTCATCATTTTTATTTTATTCAAAGTTTATTACGTCAATAGATCTATGTCGTTTTACAAGTCCGAAGCACGTCTCAGAGAAGTACTTCCCTCAAGTTTTAAAGTGTAAAAATCCATACTTTCGAGCTTGTGATGAATACACCTCGACATCAAACATAAAAAGTCGCTGGATATGGAAAAGATTTCGTATTATAAAATGGCTTTAACGTATTCGAAATGCGCCTCGTTGGCGGAAACAAGTCAGCATTGAATTCTTCGGGCTTCGGGTCGTGCCGTCACGTATATCCTTTTGCTGTTTAGAAATGTCACCATTGTATATCGCGTGTACGAGAATCCCGAGTGAAATGGAAATTATACGTATGGGCATTATACGCCCATTGAGATAGGACGCATACTTAGTTACGTATTCACAAGGAACGTCAAACAAGTGATAGTAAAAAATGAAAAACGAGGACAATTCGCGATGCGATAATTGAAAGCGAATTTCACATCCGTGCTCCTTGTCTTCTTCTATGTTACACGATGAATTCCATCCAGTTAAAAAAATTTGCGCAACAATCGAAGCAGGTAAAATTGTCCTCTTGTTTGCATAGACAAAAACTCGAACCATAAAATATGCTTGTAAAATAGTCAAAAAAACATGCGATCGATTTTGTTAAAATCAATTTAAATATCAGACGATTCCCAATTCCTAGAAATGATGGCTGTTAAAGGGGAAACAAATGCAATGTTCTCAAAAAAAGCTTCCGTTTGTTTAATCAACATAAAATTAATCACCTATTTATTAGCATTCGTTTTGATCTGGTTCGTGTAAACGTGTCGCTGTAACCTTGTAATACTCACTGTCATTTATGTCTGTAATGAACTGCAATTTACGCGTAATTACGAATTATTGCACTCTATTGAGGATGATTTTTTTCTCGTCTAAAAGCAAATTAGCGTTCGAATACAGCTGCTGTCTCAGTTATTGCTCCAATTAACAATAAATATCGCCAAGTTTTATTTTTTTTTATTTATGTTAAATGACACGTAAAATCTTTTTTGGTTCTTGATGATATTTAAAATGAAATTAATCCCGTAATTACGGATTTAAAAATACATCTAACAGTGACCAATCACCATGAATTTTATAATTATTTGTTTTCTTTGGTTGGTTGGGTAATTCTAAGACTACCCTTGTAATATCGGCTGACACAAAAAGCTATTTAAACAACAACTAAAGGTCCTACATGGTCGAATCTTAATGTTAATGTTTTAATAACTTTATGGATATTTTTCGTAAGTTCGCACCTTATTTTCGTTGTTTTCCTTATTTTAAAAATTGTTTTCGAATAAAGTAAAATCTAGTACCTATAAATATAAATAGTTAGTCTTCCTCTCGCGTAAAAGCGACATACACGAAGGTGTCAACGCAAAACGAAGAGATCCAATTCACAGGCCATTTAATAACCGTCCTAGCGTAAATCAAACGCAACCGGACTGTAACGAGCAATCCGGCTACTCTGTCATTAGGAAATTACCAGAGGAAAGCGGACGCCGTCTTAATATATTCTTTCCGAGCAGCGTCGTATCGATGATGTTTTTCGACTCCATAATATCGTTTCGTTCGATATTAAAATATAAACGCGTGCGAATCGTTATTATGGAAAGCGATTCGGGGCAATTCATTTCTCGTTGTTTGTCATACTTAGACGGCATATTAATTCCTAAACGCCGAGACAATGTAAACATGATATTGCAATTTTTTTTTATTATGTCAATAACATTTGCCATCCAGATGACGTTTATTTATGAAAGTATTTATAGCATCTGTATATTCGAAGCAGCGTCCTTGGTGGGATTGAAACAAATACGGCTACTTCCTATTAGATATTTAAAGATAAGTGTGATAATCCTGCAAAGCATCACATTTATGAAGTTTAATTGCGCTAGTAAATCTATTAAAGCTAGGGTGTTAACAAACAAATATTAAGAAATGTATAATTTGTTGTTATATTAATATTGTGTCGATTAGCGTTTTTCCGAAATATTTTGGAAATCAATAAAATTATTAAATATTTAAGATTTAGATGAGTCATTAAAAAAAAGCATTCGTTTGAGAACTGTACAGTACAGTATAGTAAGGCATGTACACAGGGCAAAATAAGTTATGCCTTCCCTCTTCACTCATAGCAGATTGTGTATTAGGGGCAGTAATATGAGTAAAGTAGATCCAAACTAAGACATTATGATTTCGTCCACTTACGTTTTCCCGATCTACCAATAAACTCGTCAAATTCATTTTGTTTGCAATAAATGAATGGATTAAAAGCGGATTATAATAACAAATATATATGACGTATAAGAAAGACAAATTGTATTTAATTTCTATTCCTCTGTAGTTCTCGTCACAAAAGGTACTTTCGATTGGCCTGAAGCGTAGCAAAAATACATATGTTATGTAATAATGCAGCCTTCCACGGACGGAGCCAACTAAACGTGTTCCGGGTTTGGGCTGCGTCATGGTTTCGCCCACAATCATATGGGGTCTCTTCAGGAGAGGGAAAAGCGATAGGCCACAGTTAGCACGATAACTTATTAATGCGTTTTTTAATTAACTTTTTAAATTATTTCTAACAACAGAAATAAGAATAAGATGAAGGCGACATACATATTTTAATGCAAAAGCAATGAATGCTTGAATGTAAAAATAAACATTAAAACAGGATGAGTAGTAAATAAAACAATAAATAGGCAGTTTACTTGCACATTACAACTTTCAGTAACTAGCAATTTCCTTTGCCTCTCTTAGCTAGTGAAATATGTTCTTCAAGAGACCATGTTTTGCACAAATCAATGTAAAATCATGTTTCTTTAGCGAAAATTCCATAATTCTACAATCAAACCGCAAATGGAATATAGAATTCCTTTGTTTTATATTCCCACCAATAAGTAAGCCACTACATCTTTCGCAACGCAATCTTTATAAGCGCTTTCGAATGGACAATGGGATAATACTTACGCGGTACGTCTCGTAACTTACTCTACTAACGACACAAACGAGTTTTCAAAGGAGAATTCCTGGAAACGTCTTTAACGTTAGGAAAAAAAAGAACGACAAAGTCTTTCCTTGTAAACAAAGTTATTTTAATTCAAACAAAACATATATGGTGACACCCTCGATGTAAACTGCTTCCTATTAGCCATGATTAATTGGTATTGAGGCAAGTCTCTTACTACACGCAGCTAGAAGCATTCAATCTTACGCATCTCGCTTTCGCGAGCACGACGCTTTTTAAATCACCTTTCATTTTCTGGTATTTTATTATTAAACGGTAGCTATATATAGCCGACTAATTACTATTTCGGCGCTCTTTTTTTTTTTTCTAATTGCAATCTATTTGAAAGTCAGATGCGTACAGGTACATATTTAAAAAGTAAACAGAAGTATCTTGACATGGAGGATAAATATAACTTCAATGCTTTTTAACAGACGGACCAGCGCATGTAAATTTTTAAACTGTGAAAGTGTTTAACTTGGAAAATTGAAATTTTGCATTTTTATGTTAAAATCCGAAGAAATTTTGCGAAAATATTATACGACGTGTTCGATAATTACGCCTAAACTTTATAAAGCATAAGCTGTTCGAGGAACCAAAAATGGGTAACAACAAGGATCACTTCGGCATAGGTTGCCGGATCCTACATGGGTGAACGTAATTGCCTCATTAGATTAATTAACATTAAATATTTTCCGAGTTTACATTAGTATTGTAAAGCCCCTGTAACGATATTGTCAGCGTGACTTGTGAATAACTTTATTCGATAACAATAATGTATAATATTCTATTAGCAAACGGTTTTTTTTTCATATTATCTAACTTCCGTCGAATAAAACCACTTTTAATAAACGATAAAACATCCTGTTTATGTTTCCATTGTATTTTATCAAGCTGCACCCACAAAGCGGTTAGGATGTCCCACTTATTATTGGCTGTATTTTAATACTATAAAAGCGCAAGAAGGTTAATATTGTAAGTTAGTTCAACGCAATCTAACCGCCACAGTTACATAGAAAAAACAAGCCCAAATCTCCGACAATAAGCCATAACCCATATGTTTGTGCTTAGCTCACCTTACGACCATAAATGTCGAGAACAGCTTAACAGAGATTTTGAAATGAGATTAAGCTCCAACCTTTTTGGATCATGTTTTAATTTTCGGCTTTGTTTTTTAATTTTTTAATAAAGAGCTTTGTAGAGTTTAATATGCACATTCTAATTAATTTCAAGTATTGATAAAAACGAAAAATCGAAAGGATACATTCCCATGTTGAAGACTAATGTCACAAGTAAACACATTCAGGTACTCTACGTTCTTCCTTTAAGGCATACGTTATACGCACATATACGTGAAAATGTAAAAATAGTCGTGTATATACCAGTTTACTACGTAACAGAGAGTGAAAATAGGTTATATTCTCAATTCACTGTTATATATGCAGCAATTACGTAATCTTCTCAGACCGTAAGTAGGAGCAGTGTAGCAGTCTACATATTACATAAGAATATACAACATAATTTGCATTCCGGTAACTGAGCCTGGGCAATATGTAGAACGAACAACTGGACGTATTGAAATTTGTAATTAAAAACCTCCACGCTCATTACAATTCACAACTAACGAGATTTGTAAGCAGCATAAAACCGTACATATTCTTTTGGAAAGACAAAGAACTGTAACATTCTCAAAGCCCGCTTTGTTCGCGGAGTGTCGGTTTCGTAAATGAAATAAGTTGAATGCCTGGGTGCATTCTTCTTCGACTCAATGCCACCAGATTTAAGATCAAGCGAGATCGGAAAGTGGTGGAGTCGGAAAGAAACGGAAATATCGTAGGTACGATAACTATTCGAATTTTAGCTTTACTTACAGTGAAAAGTAGATAATGAGAAATCGCAGTGTGTGCTCGATTCAGTAGTTCTACCGACCGAGTGTTGATCTCAAGTAAGCTAAAGCGACATCCCAAGATCAATCACTTTAACATGCTTTAAAAATCTTGCGGTTTCTTTAGCAAGAAGTTTTTCGAAAGCAAATTAGAAAATGTGTTAAATTAAACAAACCTTCGTACCAAGCAACGCAACGCTAGCATCTTTTAAGATTGTATGTGGAATAGTGAAGTGCAAAAAAAACAACCCAATATCATTGCAAAAGAGCTTATCCTACGGACCTCCTTAACATGGTAAATACTAAAGCAGTCCGTTAATGGGAGAATTAGCCGAAGAATCCATCGTATAGCTCAGGATCTTAACGATCAATTGAGAAAGAACATGAAACGCACCGAATTTGGTTTGTAACTTTGAAGTTTGAAGTTACTGTCAATAACAAAAATTAAGCATTATACACGCTTCCTGCATCGTTAAAGACCTGTTCTACAAAGACATCATTGGAAGCGTAACGTGAGATGTTTGACAAGTTTATAGTCTAAAATGATTTGGATTGGGAAAAATGCAATCAATGGCCGGTAGCTATGGAATATTACAGGCGCTTATGCGCGGCAAAGAACCGCATGTTAAGAGGACCCATTGCATCACATTCGGTAACACCTGATGAGCTCTCAATTGAATTTGGTATTAGAATGCGTCGTAGACCTAGTAAACTACGTAAAAATCATGCCATTGAAAGGCGGACTTTTCAAAAAGCTATGAATGAAGTTGAACACACGAGCCGATGTATTACTGCGGTTCACGATTGCTTCACGTGGCGACGTCTTATCCTATGAACTTAATTTAAATCAAACTATACTTTTGGACAAACTTCCACGATTAGTGTTTGATATAATCAAAATTGTTTAACGTTTATCGATATAATTTGTCATCAAAATCTCCCAATGTCTACTTAAAATTTTAACGATGTGCACTTACTTTAAAGCAAAGATAAGATGTGCAAGTTTCTTGTAACTTGATATATTTCCAGCGACCATAATTAACTTTAGAAGACATAAATAGTTATATGCATGAATGAATCACTAAGAAAGGAAAGGTTATAACCTTAGATAATTGGTTTATTTATTATATTCGAAGTGCTTTATAAGAAAATAAAGTTGAAAGATTCAGCATTATTTCTAGCCAAAGTAATTAAAAATTAACTATGTATATTAGCAGATTTAGATCTTTCTAAATCATACATATGTATTTATTTCATAATCAAAAAATTATAGAATTATATACGCATACAGGAGGTACTATAAGGAAAGGTGCAGTGACCTAAGATAGATAGAAATAAGTTTCAGTGGCAAAATAGGGAAAACTAGTCCACTTTTTTTTAGATGCCATGTTACGTAAGTAAATGAACATTTGCATATTGATCAGTTTTTTTTTATATCTCGCGTTGTTTTTATTGTTATGTCGGTATGTCGTTTTATCTAATTGTAAGTTTAGATTATACTTATCGAGAATAAGCATCAAAAGATCGTGTATCTATTCAAATTGTTATTATTGCTACAAATAATCAACCTTGAACTCGTGTTTCTTTACAAGCAATTTATTCTCGAGCGATTATGTCATACTTCAACGAGGAATCTGAAATTAAAAAAAGCGGTTTAAAATTTCGTTAAAAAAACAAGTTCGTCGTTACCGTTACGCTTGTTAAATAATTTATTTTCAGTGAGTAGGAATGCGTATGTCAGAATCGAGATTATGTGGCTGCGAAATCGGTTCACTTTGAAGCGATAGAAATTCCGACTAAGAATAATATTGATTGTAATTAAGAATTACTATTCACGAAACGTATTCGATATGATATTCCATATTTAGCGTGCTTGGCGATGGTGATTTAAAAGGTTGTCGTGTAGGAAGGAACATGTAATGAATTTAGTGGCGATTAATAACGACTCATTCTCATTTTGTAAACGCGTATTAAAAGGGTACCTGATGCATCAAGTACTGTGTTGTTTTTGAAGAACAATCAGTGATGTTATTTCATCGCCATTAACTGGAATAATAATAACTCATATCCTAGCTAGGATTCATTGGCAAGATGTGAGTATATTCAAATTCGGCAGAGGCAATTCCATACTGTCTCTGAGTACGAATGTACTGTGGAGATGGCACTACTCGCCATATTTCCGCCATGTTGCACGCTTAGTTGTTGTTTAACAGTCGTTTGTGTTAGTTGGCTGTATTTTGAAGGAAACGAAAATGTCGTTCCATCAAGACAATGAATGCGAATCAACGACAAATGCGACGTCCATTTATATCGATATCAAATTCAAATTGGCTAAAGTATGATACGAGTGCTATTACTAATAATGAAGAAGGAAAGAATATGCAGAATTATTTCTCGGTAAAGTAAAGAATTTCCCATTGACTAACCCCCCGCAATATAATTGAATTTTGAACGAAAGACAAATTAAACAAACCGTTAAGTTTCATAATATAGGCAGACACATATTTATTCCGAGAAAGCTACGCGTTGGGGAAAAACGATTGGCCTACAGCAAGGCCATTCAAGACAAATAGACTCATCGTTTACACTATTCTAACATGGATGTTTATATTTAAATAAGTTTTAAACGCATGTATATATATATATATATATATACAATTACATCCACTGGTTAAAATCTATAAATGATGCAATATTATTTTCCCGGTGTTATGGGAATTTGTAGTATCTATGTCGAATTGTTACCAAATAATTCGTACAACCGGACCGCTGCATGTGCACAACGCAACCGGAACAAAGCTTGGTCGGATAATAGTAAACACGTCCCTTTCGGCTATTTGTTCTGGGAACAATAAAAACGTTGAGAAACTCTCATCGATGCGAAACATTTTCAGAATCCACTTCAGAATTTCTGGATATGTGTTTGAAATCTCGAGTTTTCCAGCTACATTACTACGCTTTCGCATCCTGCATTTTCCATTCGACGTCTATTGTCCCGACGGGATGCAAAACCCGTAGTACAATAGTGATGTTGCGAAAAAAAATGCTTTCGTTACAATAGTGTTTCTCCGATGAAAATGCTACGTACATTTTAGCAATGCAGAGGCTAGCATTTCGCATAGAAATTCTTTTTTAAAGGACATGTACGGAAGATACCTTTCAGAGTTAAACAAAAACAACGAAAACGAAAAGTTTTCAAGCGTTGGAACAAATTCTCCCTGACTTTTGAAGACTTCAACAGCTTCTTGAGATGATAAAAATCGCTGGACATGCGTGTTTTGCTTGATACTCAGAAACAAAAAGAACTCGTTAAGCGATAAGTGAGATTTAAATTCCATGTTTTTCACAGTCAAATAATCAATTGTTTGACGCACTATGTTAGAACTGGCATTGTTATGATTGTTTTATAGCATCCAGCATTAACTGTTCTTCAATCCTTCAATGCAATGCTTGACATACTTGGCAAACAGATCTGATTGCCAAGTTGCTTAGTTTCCGGTTCGTACGAATATATCCACGTATCGCTATCTGTTACGATATTATGCTGGTAGGTATCAAAACAGGTACCAAATTTTACGAAAATAATAATATCGAATGTCAATAGCCCCATCTAGTTGTCGTTCGTAAAAACTTAACACATTACCCTCGTGTATTCAAAGAATTAACAGAAAACGCTCACCCCAAACATAAACGAAGAACAAATGTTGGTAAGACTAATTTGAATATAATCATATTACAATATGCTCTTGACGTTATCCTCATTTTTATACATACAATTGGATTATTCACGAACCATTATTCTCGTTTTTATGTCCTTCAAACGGAACAATAAATAGAAGAGGTAAACTAGCAGAAATCACCAAACAAACGAGGGGACGCTCAGTAATGCCAGATGTTTCTCTTCTAACCTTGATTACATGTGCTATTGTTCTGTCTGGATTGCTGCAATAATATTTTATAAGCTATGTGATTGTTTCGTTGAGCTACTATTGTTCATAATGAACTACTTTTAATATAGTGGACAACTACTCAATAACTACAGATATTAAAACGGAGAAAGATTCTTCGGTTATAGTTTAAAAGTCAGGAATCATGAATAGAATAATCCCAAAAAAATTGTTGGAATGTTAACCGCAAATTTGACGTACTGTTCATTGCAAGCATGCTACATACTAACTACAAAGATTCGTGATTGTCACCGTACACTAAAACGGCTTTCCCCCGCTTGTAGTATTTGTAATTAAAACATACGCCAATATACGGAAAGAATAGGCAAGATAACCGTTTTGTGAACTTAACAGGTATCTATTATTAGGACATAAATGATACTCAAAAATTAACGGTTTATCTAACAGTAGATGCCTATTAGTAATTCGCAATATTAATTGGCACAAATACCGTTAGGACGTTCATTGCTTGACAAATATACATTTTCCATTCACTAATCCATATGCAATAACCTAAAAGGTAAATTGTATTTTCTGTGAACGAAACGTCAATATTTTCGTTGTTTTTATAGCTGAAGTAAAAATGGTAAACTTTGCCAATGATTTATTTCTACTAATAAAAAATGAATACAGCTAACATAGGAAAAGAGCAACATACTATTGGGTCTAAGCGGGTAGTTCGCCTGAAAACCTCAACGCGAAGATAGTGTTACTAGTCTAAAATATTCCGGTAAAATAAATGAGCATGCGTTCAAAGGTCCTCTTAGAAAATTCAGCTATGCTGAAAATTCAGTCGCTCAACAGTCGTTGATGTTTCTGTTAAAATGGAAAAAATCGAATATACCTACCCCATTCGTCAGATCTAGTCACCAATGAGTTATTTCTATTTGCTAGATTCAAAATTTCCGTCGGAGGACCGAGATTTTCATCGAATAAGGAGGCCATCACTTCCATAAACATCTATTTCGTAGAATAAGAGGCCAACCATTGTTTAGAGACACCGTCGTACACAGAGTTACAAGGACATAATGTTGTGAAGAAAATACGTTATTAGTGCCAAGCGTAGCATTGAGTTGAACAAGAAATTAACCTAAAATATGATATTTCTCCAAATAGAAGATAGTATTAACTAAGACACTCTAAAACTGTTAATGCAATGATTTTGTTGAATTATGAGTAGAACAATTACTTTCCACTAATAACTTGTGAAACTACGTAAATTGAAAAAATCTGTTTATATCGATCTGTTCCTTGAGACAACCGCAGTTGGTATTTCCTTTAAAATATCAGGCTCAAAGCATCCAAGTCTATCTCTCCCTCCGATAACCTTTCTCTGAGTAATCTCTTAGTCCCCCAAGATACAGCATTTATTGTTGCACAACATGTCTGTTTGTTTATGTACCGATATAGATCTTAGTCGAAGTATGCATACCCTCGCAAAGGTCTACAAAAACTTTCCATTCTATACGAACTTCATCAATAAATTTGCCAGGAACCGGGTATAAATAAATGCAAGAATAAACGACCCTATATTCTGCTTTTCCTTTTTTAATTGTCGTTTTCGTTTGCCTTATAATTATCGCCATTCCTAGCATATGGAATAGCAGATTTCCCGATTAGACCTCGCACATTAGGATCTACGTTTGTAAATTCTCAAACGTAATCTTTATAGACAATTGAGGAGATATCGCTCTCGCAACCCCATTCCTGGTCACCAAGGTCAAGAAAACCTGTTCGCGTCATCTATAAAAATAACCTGACGCATCTTTTCAAGCCGAAAGCAATGATCTCCCGCAGAAAAGAAACAAACGCGTTCGTTTATCTATCGTACGGCGCCCAATACCCTGGCTCTGTTCGTTTGGCGTGTCTGATGGTAACCTATTTGATGAGTATTATGCGAGAGAGTTTGAACAGCGGCAATTAGAACTTCTTGTGTGTTCAGTTCGCATTCGCCGGGTTTTAATTCGGTACGTCCGAATGGCCTCTGGATATGCCCGGTGAATTCTAATAAGTATGAAATAGTGATGGTCATAGCTATTTATAGACCGGTGTTAAAAGCACGCATATAACGCGCGCCAAAGTCTGCATATGTTGCGTGTTGTGTGCGTCTGCAAGAATCGACGAAATCGCCAGGAAATTATGCAGTTGATGATCCTAAAACGTTGAAGCGAGAAAACGTTGTGTACGAACAGATTTAATTTAATACATAAACAGAACACGCGAAACCGTCGATTAAGTTACGATACGATTGAGTTTATTTACGAGCTGACCGTACGGTTGGTTCATTTTGGATCCTAACTTAGCTTCGAAGAAGTTGTAAATTCTTTTGCAACTAAATTTACCGGAATAAATTTATTGTATTCAAACCAAAATTTTTCAAACCATTGAAGATACCGTAAAATAGTCTAAAGCTCGGCGTAATTAGCATGCCAAACTCAATCAAAAGAAATATTTTAAAACATTTTTGAATCATCGAATTATCCGAATTTTCAAAGGGAGAAAGATTATTTTATCGTTTTGTTAATTTTCGTATATCTCTCCAACTAACAGTTTCATTTATAGATTTAGATAAGCTGATTTCATTAAAAGTAGCTCCGATTTTCTATCTCTTACGGTAAGCGAGCTATGAGTTTTAGAATGACTTAAGAGTAAAATATTCAAATTTTCGTTTTATGTTGGAATTCATACAAAAAAAATCCAGAATTATCAATTTCGCGTAAAAATTTGGTTATATTCGTATTGCAACCCTTGTTTTGAAAGAACAAGGCAAGCACGGCGCCCCAGAGCACACTTAAAGAACCTCCGATTTAATAACAAGTAAAAAGTTGAAATCATTCAATGAGATTGTGTCAATTTCAATCGAAAATTCTCCCATTTCTAAATTTAAAGAAGAACACGTATAATTCGAGATCCATTGTGAAAACTGTGATATATGATATTCGAAAGCTTTTTCGGGAGATTGAAACAAGTGTTACGGACAACAAAAGCAGGCAAACCACTGAAACTATCAGATTTTATGCGATACTAATGTTTTACGGTTGCCATTTGAAAAGTTCTTAAACCATGCCCGATATAGCTTTGGGATATTTGGAATTTTTTTCTTTACGAGCTTCGTTTAAGTAAGCTTCTTAATGTATATATGTATATATCAGTTGCAAGATACCAACCACATTAATATTATATTCAAATGGAGACGTCTTCACAGTACAAATAAATATAAGAGATGGCTGTAAGTATACGAATACGCCATTATTTATTTAAATAAATTTCAATAATCCGAAAACAAATGGTCAACACGAAAACAACGAAAATCATAAGGTTATACCGTACCGCGTTTCGTGTTTTTAATTTTAATGCGGTCATTTAGCCTTGCATCATAAACAAGCCAACCTTCTGCAAAATACGCTTGCATATAAAGCGGTATTTAATATTATAAAGGGTGTAAAGTTGAGATTAAACCATATCGAAGAGACGGAGCCGCTCCGTTTTTACTTTCCTATTATTTATTTATGCACTATTTACGATAATATACACATATAGATCTAGAATCGAACGTGAGTCAACTCGTACAACCGCTTGAACATCGTCAAAATTCGGTCGAAGTGAATTTGCGTGCTTCCTGCACAGTATATAGGCGTCCCAGATTGATTAATCATAGATTTATTATTAGCAAGTGTAAAGGTTTGTTTAAAATGGCGAAGTCGTAGTTTTAATCGCTAGCTGCGATTGCATTAAGCTATTACCCTCCATTATCCCATTTCTGGAACGTTAAAAAAATTGTAAAAAATAGTTTTAATAGTTATAGTTTAACAAAAAAAATTACTTTGTATCTCTCTTTGCTTTATATGACTCAGTGGTGTCTGGGGATTTTCTGTTTATTAAATTTAGGTTATACAAAGATACATTACAATATCATTATTGTATCTGTTCACCTCGTATACGAAAGATATCCATGTTATTCATACAACACAATTCAGGACATACTGTATACGCATTAGGACCTAAAATAAATTTGGCTCCTCGCGTAGAAGCATAACACAAATAATATGACATATCCTGGTATAGATCAGACGCGTTCCCATTCTTGTCTAAGGTTATGTCGGCTTTCCATGTGAGCTATAAAATGATGTAATGGACGAGCTGTTCTTGCTATCGATTTCCTTCTTCTCTCGAACTTCCTCCCTTCCGAAAAACGGGGCACCCCAAACAAAAATAATCAAGATCGACAATTGATGGAGCTTACGCATAACGGAGTATACCCCAGTAACACCGAACAACTGTTACCGACTGCTCACTATATTGATCTCTCTCTCGGAACGAACGGAAGGTACTGGAATATCGCTTCTGCTGGAGGGACGGGTTGCGCCCTTAATTTCCTTCGATTTCCCAACACAGACCGAATGGTTTATCGTCCATCTACATATATTGGAGTGTTATGTAAACTAGTTTCTTTTTGTAGGGAATGTAGACTTTTATCGGGTGCGTCGTTATTTAGGATTGGAAAAAAGAGGTACAGGTGTAGCTATAGGGGTTGCTCGGAAAGTAAATTGTTCGATCAAATATGATTAACCTTCCCAATTGAATTCATTTTGTAACTTGAAAATAACAGCCCGCTAGAAAGGATTATAGCCAAAAGATAAGCATACGATTAAAAGGCATCTTCTGTTTATTTTATTTTTTTTAATTTGCGACTGCATTTTGTGTAAAAGAAGTTCGTTGGTAAGGAACTTATTATTACTTCAACATGTTCGAGCAAGACTTTGAATAACTAACATATCTTTCTTTACATGTTGAGAATGGATCGAATATTTCGCAACGCTTATATCTTTCTTTTGGAATTTCGATGAGCAAGAATTATATTTAGATAACAATCACAATATCATACCGAACATACTAAACTATATTAAATATTCTGAACAGGGAATAATTTATAATAACATATCTAACAATAAAGAAACTAAATACGATAGTAATCTATAAAACAATAAAGCATGCGCTGAAACATTCTTTTGAATATTTCGACCAAGTTAGGCGCTCTGTTATTGTTTAACAGCCGTCAGTCGATGTTGATGTTTCTATAATAATCGGAATAATCGAATCGGTATACCTGCTAATATACTCAAACTCTGCGGGTTTGAATTACTGAATTGAATTGCGTATTTAGTTGCTGCTAACTTCAGCAGGGTATTCTTCCTGATTAGCTTAAAACCTCGGTTATCAAGCATATTCATAAAAAGAGAGATGTTTCTAATAGAAAGCTAGAGAGCTACCGTCCAGTTACTTTGTCTTCATGTTTTTCGAAGCTTCTCGAATATGCAATGTTTATAATTGTTACATATAATTCAGGGTAAAGTTCCTAATACCCTTACTCCAAAAATTGGCCGTATGCAAGATAAATTCAGTATACCACCAAATAGCAGGAATATAAATGGGGTACCGGATTCGAACCTCGAGTTCGCAACTTTCAAAGTATCCGTTCTCTATCTACGCACCCATCGGCCATCAGCCTGGTAGCACAGACGATCGGCGCAACGTTGGCTTTGATTCAACCTAGGCAGCGCTGTCGCCATTACATGAAAGTATGAACATTAGCACGCATAGTAGCACCTGATTTTTGAGTAAATCATCTACTTTTGTCGTGCACCGATCTTTAAGGAACATTCCGTGAGAACTGGTAACTCTTCGACCAGTAGCACATTATGTCAAATTTATTTTATTCAATATCTTCGGAAATCTTTGGAAATATTCATCAAATTATCTATTTGTTAGTTGCTTAAATGAAAGATATCGTTTCCTGCGTGGCGTTTATTGCTTTAATCCTTTCAAATTTATTGACGAATAAGAGGATTACTCAACCGCTAATTTAAAATTACATATCTGCTGACAATTTGAAATATTCTATTAAGATATGAGTTGTTTACTTTATAATCGCTTATCTTATGAATGAGTAACGTCGAAAATTTCTCTGGATTTCTGCGACATTCACAGAACAATTTTTTTCACAGTAACCTGTTGTCCCGTTTTATAAATAATCATATGTAATCTCTAACACCCCAAAATAACGAACGCTAAGAATCTGGAAATTACCCTGAATCTGAGCATTATACTATTAACTCATCATTAGGTCAATTCTACGAATCACTAGTTTTCACTGTACGTACACTGAATTGTTGCAGGTGAATTGATTCAGCGCACATTAAGTAGGTAGGTATATTCGTTTGTTGCAATGATAAATCTATTGCAACAAACTTCAGTAATGTGAAAAGTTAAATACTTCAACAATTGCTTGCTTCCTTCCATTGTATTCATATTCGCTGTTATCGCGGACAGGTGTTTCTAATACAATAGATAATGAAAACACGTTCATAGTTACGGCCTTACAAGCGATCCCGAATTGGGCAAATACAATGTCTAATGCTTGTAATTTTCTAATTTCGGAGAACTTTCGCTAGTCCATCTTCTATTTTATTACCGGCAGTATGATTACATAAGCTAGAAGCGTTTAACTTCTGCGTTGAAACGGCTATAAATAACCGACTACAACTGTAAATAAAGGTGATTATTCCTAGTTAACCGGATGTCCCCCAATATAAAACTTTTATAAATGTCCGTTTTACTTGGAAGCTTGCACGGTGACTGCAGTAAAAATAATTTTTGGCGAGAAAACATAGTAATTCATAATATTTATATTACATTTTCTAAGCTCTAACTAACAATAGGATTTTGGTTAGGCTATTTTAAAAATTTGAAACCGAGTCAATAGTTTTAGTCTTAATTTAGCAATGAAGTAAATTTTGCATTCGGAATATCCCTCTTCATGAGTATCAAAATTATTTAAAGATAAAGATGTTTTCTTCTTCTAACAATACTATTTAGTTTACAACATAAAAGTATCGGCAACCTCCGTACCACACAGAATTTTAATTAATTAACCCGGGCGAGGACATGCTCCACATCTCTACCAAGTTGCATCCGATTTTGAGCCTGGTGAGCTTTCCTTGTAAATCGCGACTGAAACATCTCCGTATTGCAAGGGTTGAAAGAAGAAAGAAGGGTTGAAAGAACGCAACCAATTTTTATGGGCATCATCCAGAAAACTTTGCAAGAAAAATATAAAGCTGCATCATGAAGTCGTGCAAACGCACAAATAAGATAGAATGTAGTGGAGCTTTATTAGAGTTATTTTACGAACAGGTCTATAAATATCCATAAACACGATCTTTGCTGGTATGGTGAATATTGGCGCGTGCTCCACCCTCAACTGTATGCATGTGTACGCTATCGTCTAATCGAAACAGTCGTACGTAAGGCTAAAAATAGAAGAAGCGGTGAAGGGCGAGGGTGCGTGAAAGCTGGGCCACGAAACGGAATCGAAAAGGCATTTCCACGTAGGAATAATAAATCCCGTCGACAACCGATGTCTTATTGTCGCGCTAATTAACAGGAAGCCGACGTCTGTTAAAGGTCAAAGTTTACAGAAGAATCCTAAAATAGGAGACAAAACGGGAAGGATTGCCTTTTCGTTTATTATTCCATTGTGCCGAGACGATAAAGCCTAGTTCGATCCGCGTTGTTCTCGACGACGACCTCGCCAACGATATCAAGCGACTGATTGATCGAACAGAAAAAGGAAGAAGGTGAAAGAAAAAGGTCAGAGGGAACGGAAGTAATGGCGCCGTTATCACGGCTTTAGGAGCTTCTTTTTGGTATATTTTAAGCGAAATAAAGTGTGCTGCCAATTTTAATATTTTCTGGATTCTGTGATGTTCAACCATTGTAGTTAAACTGTTACTAATTACCCTTTTTTTAGCGTACTTAAGTAGTTGAATGATGCCAACATCAGAGGAGAAAATAACTGTTTGGGGTATAAAGTTGATACAATCGAGTTCACGTTTAAATTTTGCAAATGTGCGAGTGCAAATATTCGGTTTCTTGTAAGGAAATTTTAAAGAACAGAAAGCCTTTACAAAGTCATCCAAAACACTAGAGGCGTGCGAATTCTATGCAATTACCGGGCAGATAAACAATCAAATGTAACATCCAAATAATAACGAAATACGGTAAAAGTAAACGTTTGGTTTTGTTGATATGCTACAACAGTTTCTTGAATCGCAATTATAAATTATGGAATTATTGGAGCCGTTATCTTTCAACAAAGAGACGCACTTCCCGCCACTGGCACAAAGTTTTTTATCATAGTTTCCAAGAGTGCACTGTACCTTTTTACGAATAATTTTGGATAAGATTTTGACGTAGAACAACCAAATAGGCCATGCTCGTGGCAAATTCCAAGAGGAATTTTTCACTATAAAACAATTGCGGGATATTGTTGATGAAGCTGGCTTGTTCGAAGCTTATTATTCTTTAATTGCTGCTCTCCCCCAGCATCACTTATTCGAGACAGAGCCAGGGAATTTTGCTTCAGAAACGCATGGTTAAAACAATGTCTAGACTAAATTACGGATACCTAGACTAGACTAAATTACGGAAATTACGGAACCTCTTTGTAGAGATGTTTTCCACGACCATAAAATTCTGACAAATTGTGACATCAAAACACGTATTTGCTCAAGCAGTTACTATTATTATAAAACTTAGAAATTTGCTAAAAGATAAGCTTAAGGGATCACCATAATTACTTTCAAACGTGTATGTATAGCTTATTATGCAGGCCGTACAACTTGTTTACTAATGAATTGATTCCGTGCTGATACAAATTGCCTCTAGGAAGTCTAAAATTGAATCGTGATAAGTAAATTGGCGCGTTTTTAATGCTTAACTGAGCGAAGCAGCACAATAACGATCGAAAATGAGTGATTGTAAAATATTCTGAAGAGCCAGCAACAACCCATCTATAATCTCGTCTCATCTTCAAGATTATACTTTCCTTTTCTACTACTTAATATTATCCTCAGCAAATTCTAGATATCATGTTTATTATTAGCTTTGTTATTTTAAAGCTACCGAGCACTTTTTCGTATCTAAGAGATGGATGTTCGGTATGGTGTATCTTAGTGATTCACTCTCTTAATTAAAACATCATAATTTGTATACGTATAATGGTTGATTGTGTGAGCAAATCTTAATAATGCTATTAATCTCAATTGCGTCTGTTCATGATGTGCGCAATTAAATCCGAGCTTGACGTCTACTTCCAAGAAAGACGCACTTTCAAAAAAGCACAACTAAACATAAAACCGTTAACGGATTAGTTCCATATTCCCCAACTTAGAGTTTATATTACTGTACAGTGAATCGAACGAGTTCTCGTGTAGCTATGCACCTTAATATGTAAATATTTCCATACTACATATCGCAATTAACTACTACACTGCTAGACCACCAACGGAAAAATTCTGACTTTCCTAAACATATATTTTTTAATTAATTAAATAATTTGTATGGTGCTAGTATCTTCGCTAAAAATAACACTGATTCACGCTACATTACGCGTTACAAAGAATCATAAACAAACGTCTTTAATTTTACGAAAACGTCCAATAGAAGCATACAGAAAATAGCAAGTTTTTAAACTGATCAGTTGAAATTGATAAAACAAATAAACTCATTTTCGTCCTTTTTCCCCTAACCGTTTTAATAAAGAAAATGCAAATAAAAACGGAAGTTTCACATCATCACACATAACAAGCGACAAGAATGAAGCGTCACCACATGGCGTCTTTATTAAATGACACGTGTGGCGAAGAACAAAAACAACGAATCACTACTGAAGAATTTGCCCCGTTTCCGTTTACTTACAACAACCTACATTTGCGAACGGCAAATTCCTGCTAGTGCTACCGACAACGACGATATTTGTTCAGGCTACAAAGTTCTTGGATGAACTCGTAATAATGAGCCCTGGCTCTAGAAAGAACATATTTATATCTACATTTCTTCTGTGAACACGCTTATTTGAATGATTATGCTTTGTTACGAAAATTGAAAAAGTCTGATCTGGTGTATGCATGTTCCTACACTCGAACTCGGCTTTAGTCGAGAGCGGTTGGCAAAAGAATAATAACCATTAAAATTTCCACAAATTAATAGTTATAAAATGCCATTGGGTAACCAGTATGATAATCTTGAAGCATGATCGGTATGATCAGATTATAAGAAAAAATTAGACTATTTACTATTATTGCTGATCTTGGCTTGAACCGCTAGCTCATTACAAAAACCCACTATCCCACAACAATCATTCGCTTTGCATCTGAGGCAGAAAAGAAACTTTACAGATAGGTAGTTTCAGGAAAAATACGAAAGAACTAACAAAGGATTAAAAATCATAGACTACGTCCTTAATACTGATTATACATTCATACCTGTACATATAATTTCTCTTTTCAATTCTCTATTGATTTATCGTTATTAACTTTATGGCATACTGCCAAATATAAAAGCAATTTTACAGGATACATAGCTTTGTATAAACTTTATATTTTTGAACTTTGTATTTTTATAAATTGAGTGTCATGCCGTCTGTAAATGGCGTATGTAGTCATATAAAGTTTTCTCCGCAATGATTAATACACTTATCCATTGTTTCAGATCAACTATTAAAGTAGTTACGCTGGTATTTAGAACAGTTAAAGTGCTATTTTAAATACATCGATTGTTTCTTCAGCTATGTAAAAGCGTTGACCACGTTGTCCATTTTTGATTCCGATTTGATCACCTGCTTTTTAAAAGTGATCTTTGTGTCTCACAAGTAGCATTATCTGTAGATTCAGAAATTTTAAGGAGTCCAAAACATAAATAAATTAGGTATGTAACATATTTTGTTTGTATGTGTACAGCAGCGTTCAAGTCGATGAACTTAACCTCAAATATCAGCAGATTGAAAATGTACTTTTTTCAATACTGAATTAATACGTACACCCGTTCTATTCGTATGATATCACCGCATGTTACTCATTTCATTGATTAAACTTATAGTACAACTTCTTAATTTCTCGGTAGGTATCTTTACTATAATCTGTTGATTTTTAATCAACGATTTATTCCGTCCTATTGATTCAACTATCGTAATACTACAATGTCCTCTTACACATCATTTCCGAGGAATATTGCCGCTTGAGATTTATACCGCACTATACAGCAAGTAAACTACGAGGTGTCTCACCTGGAACCGCATCGATCTATGTATGAGAATATACATTGGAAAATTCAGAAGACTTGCCATCGAATTAAAATATTTTTAATAATTCGACAGTTTCAGTTAAATTGCAAATAGTTTTGTTAATTTAAATAGAACAGCCTATATATTGTTGGATTTTTTCATTCCTATGTCGCTATTTACAACCATATTTGTATTTGTAGTATTTGTCATTTTGATAGTAGTTGATAAATGGGCGAGTGTACTTTTATAAGAATTACTTATAAGGCGGAGGCAAATAAGTAATTACGTGTAAAAAAATTAAGTCTTGGTACTTTTTCTATTTGAAATCTTAATTGTCGAGCCACCCTGTACATCTTGTTTTTTTTTTTTTGCTAGCATGCGTATCTTCGTTTTACTAATTTATGATTAAAGAAAAATATTAGTTAGTTTAAAGTAAATATTTTGATACTCTGTACATTACGTCTGCTTCTTCAAAAATTAAAACTAAATGTAAATATTTTACATCACTTAGTTGTATACGTTTTGGGAGTACGCAAATCCAGCAGCTATTTAAATGTAAATATTTGAATTTCATGTTTTATGTAAACAAAATCCACCTAATATGATATTTTGCTAGACGTTTAATTATTTGCAAAATCTGTTCAAAGATCACAGTAGGTAATGTATTTCATAAAATTTAAGGATATTCTGCAATGAAATGAAAAGAACTAAAAATGCAGATACTTTAAACAGATGCACTTGCAAGATGTATTTATGTTCAACCTGTCCGTATTTCACTTGACTTAATTAGAAAAGGTATTTTGTTATTTTCTTTCTGCATATACCGGGCGATATTGAGAAAATTACGCTGCGTACTACCACGCGATAGAGGACCGTAAAATGTTAGAAAGGTTCTTGGAAAATGTATTTTTTTAAATTTCTTCCGGTTTATACATATAATAATAAATTGAACCGAAATTTTCTTAATGTCACTCTGTATATTTGGCTTTCGCCCAGCCAAGCTTCTATTTTATATTGAAATTGTTTCGTAGTTCTTATAAATATGCAATGATTTTTTTTTCTAGCAATTTCTGTTATCAATAACACGTAATATTCAGCGTACTATTTAGTAACACTTAGCGTTATCTCCATAAGAACAATACTCAAGCTTACCATGAAACAAGCCATAAAAACCCGAAATATGCAATAGTGTAGCATCTTACTTAACTTACATAATATGCACGAACAATTAAATTAACATATGGCAATAAATTAGCATACATATACATCGGTTTAAGGTTAATGTTCTATTTGTTTACAAGATTGTTAACGCGGCACAGTCTATTGCGGGCGTCTATTTAAATAAACAATTAAAAACTCAATACTCGCACTGGTTAGAGAGATAGCAATACTAAGCACCCAGAATTTAATGATCATTGAACTAGTTATTTTCAGCGTAATTAATCCAAAACGTTTACGCTACTATTTCGCAACGACAATGCCGTGAAAACTGTGTCAGTATGGATCCCCGGCTACGAGGATATAGAGGTTTTCAAATAAGCGCGGCTAACCGGAGTTGCTAGAGGTGTATAGTTAGGAATACCATACGTATAAAACTACGATTCCGATGTGAAAAATAACTTTTAGTGCGATGACCGCACGATTTCGAGATTAGGCAAATATAGGAGAGTTGTAAAACGGTGTCTTTTTTTTCGGTTTTCTATCGAACAAAATGCTAAGTTTATTTTCGTCTGCAGCTGACAAAATCGATTTTCATTACTGTGAATACATAAAATTGATTTAAACGAAGGAAATATATGGAAGAATTCAGAAAAAAAATATTATGGCTGTTGCCGAGACGAGTTTTTTTTTCTGTTATCTCACGTTACATACACCATGTTACCTCCCTTACAACGCCAAGAAATAAGGAACCGAGTAAAATTTGAAACGCCGCTTTAGCGTGTAAGGTATTTAATATATTTGCCGTTAAAAACCTTAAACTGTTTCAAAAACTATGGAATGAAATTTTTATTGCATTCCCTTTTTGGTATTACTTACAAACATCGACACCACAAGAATACGAGTTATAGAGTCAAAATAACCAACTTGCAACAAAAATAATTAATATTAAGTGCTAAATATGAACGTATAATTACAAAAAAAAAAAGATTTTAATAACAAGAGATAGAAGAAGAAATTTTTAAAATAGAAAGAAGGCATTAAGTACGCTTTACAGTTAACATATTTCACATCGTGAGAATTCCAAGATTAAACAGAAGTGAAGAAGTAAATACACAAGCTCCTTCGATAAGTAAGCAACTCTACAATACAATCAGAATTGTAAAGTTTAATAGACTTAATTATTCTGTTATGAAACAATAATAATGTAGTTCGTTCAAAGAAAAATAATTTTAAAAAAGGAGATATTTATACAAGAAAATTTGTTCTAGAAAATAGCAACCACTTAGTTCTACCAGACTATTACACTGTCGCCATATTCGTTAATCATTTTGCTCCTTGACGTAATAGACGTTATTTATGGTCTATAAATTCGGTAGAATTAGACCCGAATGTCGGCCAGCTGAAATTGATTTTTTTTTTCTTATTATTTAGACTGCAACGGATACAAACAATTCAATTTATCTGGGATATAAAAGAAACCATCGAAGCAAGATTGGAAAATTTGTCATATAAAAAGCCTTTCTTCTTCGATTACAAATAACAAACTTAATTAATTTAATATTAAAGTACATGTTGTGAATAGAATCTGTTCCATTATTGACTTGTAAATCTGAGGATACTACAACAATTATTCCTTCTGAAACTAATCCTCCAGGGTGCTTTTCTTTTAGATGAGAAAATTGTTAAGACAATCCATTTTCAATTGAAAGCATTCTTTAATCTCCTTCAGAAACAGAGGACCTCGCACGAGGTACAAAAAAGAAGAGAGAAACGCAATAAAGGGAAGCTATTGTATCTACCCTCAAATCTTAAATCGCGTTTTCTGGGAACATTTCCGGGGAATTCTTGCGACATGAAAGAAGCATTAAGATGTTATCACCTTTATTAATGTGATGTTATTAAAGTCATTTCGTAATAGAAAAAAAGTTAAACCGAATCATATAAAAAGTAAACCGTTAGCAAGAATTTCATTGTGCGTCTCTCGAGTTACATAAATAAATTACTCGCTTTCGATTCTATTACATCATTGATGCCACGTTTGTGGAAGTAGTCATATAGACGTTAAAATGTCGGGTTTTTTTTTCCGGACTTTCTAGTAGTAGAGAGGTTGCAGCCTTAACGGGTGACCTAGTAATTACTCCAAAACTTTAGCGTATGGCAACATGTGCGAAAGTACTAATACATCTTGTATACGCTTTCATCCATATCATATCTAAACTAGGCAGTGTTAGGATTTCCTCTCTTTTTTTGTATACACTCCTTTTTTTTCATTACAGAGTGATTGTAATCATGTGTACTCATGAGTGGCTATCAAAGTATAAGTCATTATGAATAAATAGACTGATGATAAGAAAAAAAAAATACTCCTAAAAGCACTGAATTATCATTACTTTATCATTACGCCCACTACTTAATGACGTATATTATACCAGGGTAGTATGAAAGATTTCAAACATCAACAGAAAGATTTCCTACTGATTGATGAGGCCTTATTGATTTTGCTTATTCACAACTTCTCCAAAAAGCTTCAATATGTACATATTACTGCCTTCCAGAGACAGATTCAAGGTATTCATTTTGTCAAATATATCGCACAAATACGCTAGCTTCAGCAAAGAGTCCATTTCGGCGAAGTACCTGCGAGTTCTCACGAGCTTCCACTTGTAGAAAAATGTGCATTTCTTGACGTACCGCAAACTGTAGTAGTACAACACGGCCGTGCGTTCAGCTGCACAGCTTTTTGAAAATTCTCGCTTTCAATGATCTTTAATATAGTTTACTATGTCCACGATACGTTTGAGAGCTCATCGATTTTGCAAGTGCTTCCCAATGGATGATGTAATGGGTCCACATACGATTCCATTCTTTTCTTGGACGAGATTTTTTCGAAGTATTATTAATTTACATGCTTATTTTGGGGCGTGTTATCCATTCGAATCCATTCTTCCCGTTCTTAAATGTTCCTACTATTACAGAAACTATGTACATAAACACAGTCATATATCGTTATGTGATAAAACCGATAAGGTAACGAAGAATCTAGACACTATTCAATATTCAAATTGTAAAATTTGTATATGCTACCGAAGTTTCCAAAAATATCCACAGGATAACGTTATAAGATATCTCTCAAGCAAGCAAACATTTGTATATTTGCATAATTCTACATATGACGAATATTTCGCTTCCTCTCTGATAGTCTATCACGTGAATGAATGGGGGAATTCTTTTTTGCGCGAGATTGAAGATTTAGGACGTGCACACATCCTAGAAAATAAGCGATAAAATTTTTACGACCAAGATCAAAACATACTAAAAGTTCTTGACATCTCTTGGATCTAATTAATGCTTCCGCAAAATTATCCACCTGTCGTACTAGGAACGACACAAGAAGCCGGTATTGAGCACAAGTGGGTATACAGAAAAGCCACGTCGGATAATTAAAAAAAGAAACTGGTCAGAAAATGCAGGTCACATTGAGAGGCTTGTCCTGTCTCATGTCGAACCGGCAGTCAAGCGGGTAAGAGTTAATCGTTATACGCGAAAAAAGTCTCCAAACATGCCCATAAATCATTTCATTCGAAATGTACGAAATGGGTTATTGCGATTTTTGCTTTTGGTAGATTATCAAGATGGTTCTTGCGGTTCCACATTTTTCTATACGGAATTAATTACAATCGAAGTTGTGTAGATGGATTAATTCTCTATCTATCAACAGACCTTTTTAATATCACATCAAATGTAACAAGCACTCTACGCACATAGTTCAGATCAGCTCAAAGCAAGGTATATGATAATCACTCCAAGATAAACAGACGAAATATAAATAGAAGATGATACCGAATTATGGAAATACGAGCTCTTACACAGCACGTCAAGCAATTAATTAATTGGAGAAGAAAAACATCGAATTGGTGGCTCGTTGCCCTTAATCACCTGATTTATCGCTTAGCGATTTCTTTTGGCCCCGTCCATGTTAGCCTCACCGCCACTAGATATTTTCCCATGCGTAAAAGAAAATTTCAATATTAAAGCATAGATTATAGCTCGAGGGCGACTCGGATACGTTGACTTTGTACGCAATACGAAATAAACGTAAATATACATTATGTAATTAAAGATAAAAACTAGAAGCTAATAACACCAAAAATAAGATGGAAAGATTAAAAGAAAATTAACAAAAAATAAAAGCATCTTTAGGTTTATAGAACGTGAACAATTTGATTAAAAACAAAAATATGTGGAACAAGACTAAAAGAATCAAGAAGAGGATAAATTAATTCGAACTCCTTAAAAGATATTCATCAGCTACAACCCATTTCATCAGTTAAGGACATATCCAGCAGAATTAATAACTAACTTCACCGGCTATTACAAAAACAAAATATCTCTTGCATAATTGTTTTTAGAATCAGTTCATTTAAGATAGTATTATGATGATTTTAAATCAATTAATTAATAAGCTGATAAATAACCGAATGTCTAGCATTTTGTTAATTACCATCTAGAAAGTCGTTAAAAATTAATCTCAGAAGTTCGAGCGAATCGAAAGGAGAAAAGAATCAATTCCCACTGGATTTATCGTTGCGTATGTGGAACCGGATTTTTGTATGTCATTGGATAGTTGACTGGCAGGCGGGCGAAATAGTATCGACGAATAAATCTTTCGCGGTTTACGTTTCGCTTGAACAAGTCGCGTCTGTTTACGTTGAATGAATAAGACAAGCACCGAAATACAGAATCGGAACGACAACTAGCTGTGGATAAAGGCCTTAATACTCATGACGTAAGTATACGCATTTACGACCGTACATCGAACAAATAGAGACAAACTTTCAAGTAAAGTGATCCGCTTGAGGAAATAGACGCGTTGGTAAGTGCCCGACGCGGTAGTAAATAAAATTTCAATGCGGAGATAAGGAGACGCGTTGCTGCATGCATAGCCGTAAACTGCCTAAGAGACGACAAAGCGAAATAGATTTCGTCTGTGTAAAGGTCGCGAGACGCAACCGACATTGATTGGGTAATAAACAACTTGAAATTGTAAGTTGTACAGTGCAAGCCGTGTGTTGGTTACGCAACGGTTTTCATTGAATACTCTCTAATCGAAAGAACTGTAAACATAACGACGATAATGCTGAAAGTATACATACAGTAAAAATTGTGGGGAGCTAGGAGGAATGTAAACGAACAACTAGAGACGATCAAGTCTTCAGACTTTACTAAAAGATTTTGAAAGTTAGCGCTTATATTCATAAGCCTTATTCTATTCGTAAGTTTTATAAACTACATTTTCAGACAATCCATTAAAGCTTGCAACATTAATGAGCGTAAGTTCTTGAGACCGGAGGGCCGTAGTACAGGTTCCTTGGATTATCTAAGATGATGTTCACTCCTTTGATAATAATCGAGAATATCCCAAACAGTTATGACCTAACAAGTAAACGATAGGGACAAACATATGTAAACTTGTTGGTGGCAGCGTTATTTACACACCTTCGTTTAAATAGAAATGACAAGTAACCAACATCTCACTGCATTCCTAATAAGCAGCTATTCTATTTTTAGAACGAAAGAGGGTTTCGTTTACGAAATATGAGCGGATCGCCCGGTTGTAAACAGAGCTACAGAGAACGTGCTGTTTGTAGAGTTATCAAGACATCATAAACCACTCGCTCATATTAAAACATCTAGCCAGATAAAAGAAAAAGGTTAGGTAAATGTAATATGGCATCTAAAAATGATGTATGCATGTAATAGTTTTGTAAATTCGCGCACGTACAACAAACTTTGATGTCAACTTTGAAAACACTACAATGAATAGTAATACAATAGAGGATCATGAAATAATAAAAAAAAGGTTATATAAAAATAATTAAAAGTTTTTGGGATTCTTTTTTAATTTCTTCTCCGTATAGGTTTTCTATTAATGGGTAAGCAGGTACAATCACCAATTACCCAAGCGATCCATTTTGCCTGCCCAAGCGAGCTGTATCAAAATGTTTTGAACAATGAACCGAACACTTAGAAAATGTCCCCATTGAACATTATTCAAAGAATGTAATACACGCATGACGACACACTAGTTCACTTTTCTCGAAGAGCAAGCGAATTTTTGCAAAGCTAATTTGAAATAATGATTGGTCGTGAAGTGCCTGTAGTAGCTTGGGTCCCGATCTTAAGCGCATCGGTTTTCCGTTATGGAGGTTTATGAAAAAGGAAGTGCACGGAATAGTACTAAATACTGATGAGTAATTACGGATCTGACGATGCGTTCCGACGTACATCAAAGATGCCGTCAATCATTAACACAAAGATTGGAAAATCGCAAGATACACGATCATCATCATCACATCACATTGAACGCGTTCTTTACACCGATGTACCTTATATATCACCCTGTATACGCACTTTAGAACCTCATCCCGGACTCTCTGAAAAGTCCGAGATTTTATCAAAGCTAATGTAGGTATGTATAATGACCTCACAAATGGCCTCATTAAGTGTGTTTATTAGCAGACGCGCAACGGATAGATGTTAAACCGCTTCCAGGAATGTCTAGGTTTATTACCTTCTTAATCCTGCGTTTCCAGAAAGAAAAAGATATGTGCGGATGAAGCAGTAAAATCAAAGTTTACAAACGAAAAGATTTATTCCATAGAAACAAGGAAAATCCGAAAAAATATTCAATATCTATAGGCGTTATAAAGGTGCAAGGGTAGTTCTGAAAAGTTTCCAATCTCTTTCAGAAATTCTCAATATAGTCTTCTTGTGAGTCTTTATTTATGAAAGTAGAACTGAGAATATCAGCCTACCTCAGCCTACTTATATACATTATTTACTGGAGATTATTTCTTCTTATATTTCTGAACCAAGTCCAACCAGCACATGAGAACCTGCTAGCGAAATCCCCCAATCCGCATCAATCGAAAAAATCTTCCTATGACTCTCCTCCTCAATAAAAGAAATGAACTGATTCCACTCGACCGTCTCAAAAAAACGCCCTCTCATAAGCCAACATCGCGCTAGGGATGTTTTCCATTCGTTGCAACGGTAAGCGGCGCTACCAAAAAGTACAGACTCTCCTAATAGACAGTACGACTATTACGATCCCGAAGTTGCTTCCATCGACCGTAAATACACAATAAAATCGTAGTACACCGCCAAATACAGCGGGGGCAAAGTACGTCGTCCCTTGCGGGGGTTAAAATACGAAGCAGACGGCTAGACAAGTACAATCGGGGATGAACGAACCTGCCCTGTTACCTCGTAGACGACGCATTAAAGTTATTCGACGTAATTTTCTAAACAAAATGCCCTTGTTGAATTCAACGAGATCCTATGTGAATTAAGTTTAATTGAGGATATCAACTATGATGTTATATTGTGTCATGCATCAAAATAATAATTTATTTGAAACGATATTAATGCAAAATTAAATTAGATTCGAGATTGAGTATAGGTGCATTCGCGTTTCTATAAAACACCCAACGTACATATGCCTGGTATACGTATTCTCCATAACCCAATTGTTTGTCATTACATCGCATTTACTTCCGTATTTCCGGAAAAATTGACTGCTACGTTAGGCTACTGTATTCACACCGGTAACTCGTAAGTGTACCGTACACTAATTACGTTTGGGAACTCCTGCTGTAGTTCATTCATCTTAGATAAGATAGGGAAAGGCATAGTTCCGCACGCACTTCTTAAACAGCTTTCCCGTTGTAATTATCAAAACTTTATTCCCACGAAAAAGCCCAACCGCCTCCCAAATTGATTCTCTCGTGAAATTAAATGTAATAGGGGTGGTCTGGTGTACAGCCGTTAGCCCCTTCCCGATTTCCTCTCCAGATATGTCAAGATTACATACTCGAATAAGTATATAATGTATTCCGTAGAATGGTACCTAAAGTAGTTCCCACTGTATTCGACCAAATTATACAAGACTGCGATAATCGTAGGGCATGACTAGATGGTGTAATGCTACGCCTTGCGTCTAATAGAAATTTTATAGCTATTTGATCGCCAGTAAGCCTAAAACCATGGGAAGCTGAATATTTCCTTTATTTGAGGTGTTTAACACGTTTTAATGGGCTTAACGATTAAAGCTATATTGTTCTCTCCTGCTGATTAATAAGAAAGAATCTTTGAACAAGAAAGGAATTGTTATTAGCTCTTGATATTATTAGAATAACATACAATGTAAAAAAGTAAATGTTATAAAAGAACCGTGCATTTTTTATCAATTTACGGTGATATTGAAATCACTAGCGTACGTGACATGTTATTGGTACAAGCCATTTATTAAACCGGATGCACGTATTGTAATAAATAATAAGTTACCTACAAAGTATCTCTGACGAAAAATATGTTGATATTTTCGAACACTTACTTCATTCCTACCAATCGAAATGGCTCTGATATCAATTCCGTCTACACCGGCACTTAGTTACAAGATTATTTAATAAAATGAGAGATGGAACGGTAATTATCTATACATAAACAAATATTGGTGACAGTACGTTCGTACGTGAAATAAAATTTGTAATTCTAGTTCTAAACAACTTCATCCGAAAAAGAACGATCAACTAAAGAATTCTTCAATTCTTAGCAAATGTTAAAGATATTTTCCTTTAATTTACTCAATGGTGCTTACACACAGAAAAGCGCGTCTATATGCAGGAGATTTCTTGAGCGCGTTATTTTACTGGAAGGAAGTATTCTCCTGGATTAATAATGTTAGCTTAGTCCAAAAGAGCTAACCTTCCTTGCGACAAAATGCAAATTGTTTGCATTGATACATACGTACATATATTGGGTGTTGATATAATGCGAATCTGTAATTAGTCGGACATTATGCTAACAGAAATCGTATAACTATGGATCTCTCTAGAAACACCCTAAATACTAAAATAAAAACGTAGGCTTCCACGGCCAGAGTCTGCTAAAACTAAAGGTGTTCCGGGTTTGAACCGTGTCATGTCGTTGTTAAAATGAAAACTCGACGTTTCGGCCACAATCGTATGGGGCTTCTTCAGTAGAGTGACAGGCAACAGTTAGTACGGTAACTCAAAATATAAACCACGCCAGAGGAGAAACTAGCCGAGTGGGAAGCAGTTGATCACGGCAACTCAGCATGTGAACCACGCCAAAGGCGAAAACCAACTGCTTGTGGGCGAAACGTCGAGTTTTTATTTTAACAACGGCATGATCTAGTTCAAACCTGTAACACCTTTAGTTTCAACCCTAAATACTGCAGATATTCTTTTAAAATTGGAAATAATATCATGATTTTCACAAAAATTTGAATATGTAAATGAGGTTACTTTGACTTTCGCATATTTTTCTCCGACATTAATTTTTAACATGATTACACTATTATACGTACAATACATTTATATTGGTGTCGTTGAAATCTGCTATTACACAAGTACACACATGGAGAACAGTTAAGCAGGAATAAATTGTAGTATGAAGTAATTTATAGACACACGAAGCAATCTATATTTGATATTAATTTCCAGTACCTGCTTGATGTCGAACATCCAAGCCTCTAAGTATCTATTGTATTTCCACACTACAATCATCAGAAATAATATCTTAAACGGCTCCTGGTAGAAGTTCCAATTCTCAACGCACTACACATGACTTGTTATACATCGTTTCTAATTTTATCCATTTGACAAAGGAAGTTTTATCATCCGAATCCTAACACCGGAACATAAATTTAGCCTAAAACCTGGCCATTGATGCTGGCGACAATAGAGTAATTCCGCTTGCCTAGAATCGGATTAGTTGTCGCGAACACGAGGATACAACCAAGAACCGTAGCTATAGAATCGGCGAATTGATTTCTCTAGAGGTCTGCAAGTCGTAGACACTACTACTTCAGACCTAATCTACTCGCAAGAAAGTTACAAGCATCTCTCGTACTTACGGATTTGATGATATTATTTTATTGCTTCGTATGTGTCACGGTAATACTTGGCTTCTTGATGTATTTATGAAAGTTCTGAGAACGCTACGTTTCAAACTAAAAATATTCCTCCTTAATTGTATTAAAGCAGAAATTAGACAAATTAAAGTCGTACTCTTCAGTCGCTGATTTTATTTTCAGCCACGATCAGTTGGAAAGGCAACTTAAACGTTAAACAGCAGCGTCGACTAAAAATAAAATCGCCAGGACGTAGAGGAGATCGTACAGAACACACACAGATCAAGAAATCACGGAGATCCAAGACGCGAGAGATGTGAAACCGCACAAGAAAAACCATCATGAATTAATTAAGTATACACGCCAAACTAGTTATAATAAGAGAACAAGCGAAGCAACGGAGGAAGATGGGGATATTGCAGAAAAAAAGAGAAGAACCGCCGTATTAAATGAACTTGAAATCATATACGTACGTATATAGTAATGAAATCGAAGCAAAAATGCCTCTAAGAACTCAACTAATATTACCTATTCGCATTTCAAAGACCGTAGATTTAATTAGTACCGCTCGAAAAGAACTGTTTCTTTCAGAAGTAAACGCGATATTTTGAAATCGCATTAAAAAGCTTACGCGCGAGATGTTCGCAAGAAACGAGAAATTAAGCTAATTGAAGGAGTTGAGCAGTTAAGACGATTAATGAAAGATGTTAATCATTTAAGTGATAGGATTTCTAATGAAACAACGTGCAGGTAGCTACATGTTATATCGCCATTATTTAATCACAAATTAAAGAAATAAAAGATTGATTTATTACGTCTTGGCAATTATATCCTGATGGGGTACATCTTTAAACAATAACATCAGTTTAACAAATTCGGCCAAAGTACTTGAGGAGATTTTAAATTGGGACTGGCATGATAGATTCTTCGACTAATAATGTTGGCATCTTTGAAACTAATTTTTCCGTCGATTCTGCCAGCATAACATAACCACATCAAAAGTAGCCGGTGCAATAAGCTCTTCTGCAATAACATGAGATTTTTTTACGACCTTAAAAGATGATACCAATGCGTTGCTTGGTAGTGCGGGTTGTCTGGGAATGGAATTCGCGAGATTTTTCAACTATGTTAGAGTGATTGATCTCGAAATGTCGTTTTAGCATATGTGGGAGCATATGCTCGGGGGTTAGAAGACAGCATAAACTGCATTCACTCTTCTTTGTTTAGTTCCACTGAAGTACGCCAAATTCAAATAGAGCTTTAGAGAAACTTCCGCAATGTTCGATAGCATGCTATATGTAAGTCCACCAGAAAGTTCTATAAACTTCAAAAAAGTTCCATGCTTTTCTAGAATATTCTACGTGCTTCGGGAACGATCTCGTCTAGATGTTCTATAAAGCTCCATCAGCTTTAAAGCAGTTTCTAAAAGTTCATTGTAGAATATTCCAGATCGCTAAATCTGTCCACGTTCGCAAGAATGCTTCGCAGTGCACGCTTAAGAAACTCTTATACTATGTGGTAATCGATATAATTTCTGTCAAACCAACAAACGAAAGTGAATTACCTTTTTTTCATTTATTAATTATTAAATTTTACTATGTAAGTTATAGTATTATAGTAACTTCACTCAATCGTTTTTTCTCGATAGGAACACTTTTAGGAACATTTTAGGGGATATTTCAGGACTCTTGCTTTTTTTTTCAGTATATGTTAATGAAATTTCAAAAACAAATGTTAGTGACATGTAATCACAGTAAAATTTATGTTCATTATTGTTATACACCCTTGTAATCGGCTAATCTGCAAGGACAAAAGACAAAACAACGTCTTTGGTAATTTAAATGTTATCGAAATTATACATCGAGCATTAATAACAAAGTTAACATCAATGACCTTAAGCAATGTATTATAAAAAGGCTTCGTTTTGTTTGAAGTTTGTTGTTCTACATGTAATTGTTTTAAAAACATATATACATACAAATCAAACCATATGCGAATGACGCATATATATGTATGTATATATGAAAGTCAGTCGTGTACGATTGCAAAATTGTTTTAATAAGCTTATACATGTAATTCAAACAATTATCGAGAACTGTAATACAAGCACTTAGGAAATTAAACCGTAAATCAGACTTTCAAAAACATTTTTTTTTTAGTTTATTAAACCGTGAGCTTACGTATATCTTATATTTTATGGACATAGCATAAAATCTCGTATACGTTTATATATATATATATATATATATATATATATATATATATATATATATAATCAGTGTTCAAAGATATCACAACCGTTTGATGATGAAATGCTTTCAAACTATGGTGTCCCTCAATGGAGTGAATGATCATTCTTAAAAGATCTTGCCAAGGTAATCCATCCAATCTTTCTGGGTTTTTTCTAGACAGGTCAAATTTATTATTGCATAGAATAGTTACAAATCGAATCGTTTTTGTGGTCCGAAAACGATACATAACTTCCGAATGATCCAAGCGAGTAACGTATTTGTTTTGATCTCCATCAAAAGCCGCTTATTTCAGTATATTCACGGCGATTGGGTGCTTTGTCCTTGTACTGCTTCGTAAATGGCAAGGTTCAAATGGCCATATCTCCTGAACCGTTTGAGGTAGCGGCCCGACACTTTATTCCGCAAATGTGCGACTTTATAAAGGTATCATTAAATCTAAGAAAATACCGAAACGGCGTCAATTTCAGGTCTCGCAACTCAAAATACAAGATACAATAACAAAACCTATCGGGTGGCATGGTTAAGTGGGTAATTTTTGGACTTTCTTATTTTTTTTTTTAATTTAAATTTAATTAAATGTACATTATAATCTTCTTAACCTCAGCTAACGGGAAATATGTGAAAGGTGTTGTTAATGTGCGAAAGTTAACAGTGCACATTGTGTAACGCCCAAGACAACCGTAAGTCAGTACAGAGTACATCTATAGGCGAATACCGTGTTATTACAAATAAATAATATAATTAAAGACGGGACAGTTCAAAATATGTGTATACTTTCTTGACAGGCTATGCACATTTTCTCATTATCGTTAATGAATAAGAATTTTAGATTAGCAAATGCCTATACGGCGTTTAACGTCATTTGAATACCTGATTTCGCATTGTATGCCAGAACAACTACCTATCAATACCGCATTGTTGTATCAATGCATGCCTGTAGATTTAGTCACGGCGCAAGTTCGTTGAAAGAACGAAGTCGTAAGCTGTAAGGTAATACGCACATTTGAATTTGTTACCGTTTATATAGTATTCCAGGATGATTCATGAATTTATGGATTTTTTCTCTATAGTCATTTCCGCAGATCGATGGCATTCCCTTCTTCTTAACAACTATTTTCGAATTAACGTAGATACCGCCGTTTAAACGAACTAAATTAATCAATAAAGTGATCATCTTCATACGAACGAATCGAAGGAAAACAGCACGACTTCTTTATATAGGCTTTGATGTTATTCGTAACGTAAATAGACTTGCATATGTATACTTTAGTTTATTACAAACAAACGCGGGAAGTAAACAGCAAGAGCAAGAACAGGTTGATGCTATTCTTCGTTTTGTTCCAAAAGAATACCTGCGGCGGATGAACGTGTCTTTGTGGGTGTATAAACTTCGGGAAGTTGAAGATGTTTTTTGGCGAAAACTACTAGGAATATTTAAAAATTATAACTTGGGTGGAAATTTCTTTATTAGCACCATTACCGTAAGAGGAATGCTCCGGAAATGTGACATTAAAATAAATTAATTTTAACGACGTGAATACGAAACGACAAAAGAATTAATTCAACAAATTAGTTAAGCTATGAAAGCTACCATATTTCGAGTAACCACAGATGGGTATATGTCTCCAAAAATCGATGATTTTTTAAGCAAATTAAAATTTTTAGTTATGGCTTAATCGTATTTCGGCGAAAGCATTTCCCCATGTGCTTGCAGCATATTTGTTATTATTATTATTATGTTTATTCTTATTCTTATTAATTTTTATATATCTTGCTTCTAATTTGTAGAAATGTAAACACATCGTACAGAAATTAGAATAACTATGAGTTCAGTATTCCCCAATAAATGGACGATCTTTGAGAATAATCATCTTTCACCCTTCTATTTGGAATAACAATCAGGTATTTAAAACTAAGCTATTACTTATTACTCATGAGATGAATTATTAAATCTCTGACTTTTTTTTCTAGTTCTTTTTTTTTGATTCCTTTGTTTTCTGTTATTATTCTATTATTTACTTTTCTACAGTTTGAAAGTTTGCCAACAGACTTGTCCTATACTTATGCATTTTTGTTTGTACTATTTTATGGTCTTTGGATAAATATACTTATTATCATAATTGGCATAGTTCGCTCGGCGAAGATAAAAATTACGCCAGGTACAGTAAACAAAATAAGTTTTCTCTCGGCCACCGATTTTATCAATACAATCTTTCACACGTTAGAGAGCGGACTTCCGGTGTTTTGAATCCCATGTAACGAAGAACGCAGGCAAATGTAATCATGAATTACTTGTAAATTTCTTATCTATCGACACCTCTATAACATAATTAATAATTTTTTGAACCGTGCTTACTTTTCTGTAGAACAGCGTATTTAACATGCTATTTTCCTATCTAATGATTCATCATTGTCGCTTTTTTGCTTTGTTATGAGTTACGACTAGATGGTGCACCATTCTTCCGTTGTTTATTTGCTTAAGCGAAGATGCGGATACTGTAATTCCAAATTCTGATTTCTTGCGTTGGAAAGAACTAGAAAATAGACTGATATTATACCGCATTATAGCATATACAGCATATTAGCATTATTTTTTTACGAGATTAAATTGCATATTTGGTTCTGTTCATACGCCCTCGGAACTCGCGGGGTTTTCAGTAATTAAATACGAAGCTTTGTCAAATTTAACCATCAAAAGTCTAAGAATGTTAAGACGCTTCAAAGAAAAGTAAAAAATTAGTAAATATCATAGAATAATTACTTCACCTATTTCACAAATACTAATATTTATTAATTTGATTATATTTGTTGAATTTTTCCCTCATATTACGGCAATTCTTTGGAAATAGACATATTATTATTATTACATTTGTTCAGAACTTTCACCTTGCACAGATTACTCATACTGCGTATTTTACTGTATATAATATGCTCATTAATACCGCGTAGTAAACAAGCTATTCATATAATCAAACCAGACGGTATTTATCTTGCTCTAACGAAAAACAAAGCCAAAAACACTAGAACAAAACCTAACGGAGGAAACTTCTTTCTTGATGCATATTCCCGAAAGCTATGTAAGTGACTTTTGTGCTAAATACAAGTACCTATGCGGACAGGATTAACTGAAGCATGTGGCTTCTATTCGGAGAAGCGTGAAGAGTCGGCGGCGCTGAAAAATTGCGGAAAAAGTCAAGCATTGTGCCCCACCGTACCGAGCGAAGGACTCTTGTTTTAATGCTACTGGAAAGGTTGTTGCATCGCAGTAAGCTGCTTCCTGAATAGGCGGTATTAATAAGTACATATGTACGTGCAAGCCCAGAGATGCGAAATCCATTGCATTTTATGACGCTGCGATAGATTGAATGAAATCAGTTCAAGTGAGATATGGACAAATATCAAGTGTTTTGACTTATTACTAATATCAATTTGGGAATGTGTTTTGCTTGAAACCTATGCAACGTAGTTCAAATAACAAATATACTTAGTTAAACGTAGATTATTTTGGAAAAATACAGATATGTATATGATAAAGATAAGAGACAAAAAGGCAAAAAAAGTGGCTAGGTATCCAAGAAAATTTTGTTTGGAGTAAACATACCTAAAAATAACAACTTCAACTTTAAATTGTTTTTGTGAAAATATAACAAAATATAAAAATCATCACGAAATAGAAGCGACGCTGACATCTCCCAAATGCTGGCCATAGCCCAAGATTTTTACGAAAGCCAATTAATGCGACTTCTTGAGAAAGTTTCTACAAGACGTCAAGTGTGAACTCAAGAACTTGGCTTGGCAACACACAAAAGACATCTACTTAAAAAGCATATGTATGAATGCATTAGTTGATTCGTCGACTTCATTTTCAGACGCATCTTTTATGCAAAACTTAACGTTTTTGAAAAATGAATTTGAGCAATGAAAACGAAAAATACTTTTACTTCAATAGATTTAAGAAATAATTTAAATATTGGTGGTATTCACACGAAAGGTACGATAAGCCTTCTTTTACGTTTTAAAACTATTCTCGCCATCTATCTCTCATGAAAACTGAAAAACTTTAAAGTTATTCTTGTGAAACGATTTCCCTTCCCGAAAATATCTCCATTAATTCTACATCTGTATGATAACAGCGTCTTGCTTCAAGCTACAAAATCCCCGTATTTCTCTAAAGGTCAGAAGCTCTAAGATGGTAACATTATTCAAAATTACCTCCTATACACGCAATCGAAAAGCTGTTATTTCCGGTAGTTCGACGAGCAGTGTCGTCGAAACAAAAGAACGCGATATTCTTGATAGTCGTGCTTCCTGTGATGCCCTCGTATTCGTATACGTAAACAAAAGAGCGCATGGAAACAAACAACCCTCTCAAAAAATCAAGGAGTCTATGTAGTTATTGCCGTAGCATGTGATATGCTTAGGGAATAATAAGAAAAGCCGGCATTACAAAGTCGCATATATACAGGCTAGAGTTTTCGTTTGAAAGCGTTTACTTCCATATAAAACAATGAATAATTTCTTTCATAGTTGAAGAATCGAAAGAATTGCAACTTTAAATTAAGTATTATTATTATTTTCCAATTTCGAAACTACAAAATCGGTAAGAGCCTGCTCTGTTGTTTCGACGTTTTACGAAAACTTCTGAAAATAAAGGTACCCATCTCCACTGAAGATCTTGGAAGCTCTTCTGTTCAGAACATAGCGATTTTAGAGAGAAGCAAGTCACATAAAGTTATCCCGGCAAAACAAACCTTTCGCCCGTATATTTTCCATAATATACAGGTTAAACAACAATAAAACTAATGCAAAATATCAAACGCTTAAAGATACATGTTTGTGTTTAGGCGACGAAATCCATAAACAAAACACATTTAAGATGTAGGGAAATGCTTCAAAGATATTCTTTGACAATTTCTCAATACGACTCAAAAAATATACAAGCTGTTCCATTTAAAACAATGAATATAGCAGGAATCAAACATTTCGACGATTTCTAATACCTTTGTATACATTATTTGCGTATAGATTTCATTATAATCGTCATCTTTTAAATTTTCTTGTTAAAAATAATGTAAAAAGCCTACAGCTTATTATAGCATAAACAACAACTTGATAAAAAAAAGAGAAGAAGCAATGTGATTTCGCAAAGCGTCAAATATCTCAAAAAGTAAGATAGGTGGGTGTACAGAATATTGATGATAATTGAAGAAATGCGTATTGGAATTTTAAATGTTGCGCTATAAAAGTCCGAATATTATGTTGGCAAGCCTGTAAAAGGAGAGCGAAGTTAGTTATGTGCTCACGCTGTTGACGAAGAGACGTTAGGTTATGTACTAACGTGAAATGAATTATTGAAACTAAACTAAAACCAGTAGCACCAGTGCCTTATTTAGCCCATCTTTACAAAATTGCATCGTGAGCTATGGAAACTTTACACCCTGTATGTTTAAATTTAATTTTTATGTTGCAGCACTTCTAATATTTTTTATTTGAGACTTTTTGCAAAATTACTCGGAGAAGGAATTATTTACTACTCACACACTAAGTATACATATGTGTTCATTACCTTAAATACGGAACTTATTCTCTTAAAAAAAAGAGCATAGAAGAACCAGTACAAAACAAGGCGATCTAAATTACTTCTAGAAAAATTGAAATTTTCCAATTTTCAATTTTTGACAATTAACACGCAAACAATATTTGGCTGATGATATTTTTTAACCATTTCGAAGAGTACTTGTTTTGATCTAGAATGTAGGAAGCTTATTATAGTTGCTAGGTAATGATCGAATTTTTTACAAAAGCTAAAATATTTCACTTCGCAAATTAAATCAATTCAGAAATTTATGTTCGGCTAATAAATAAGAAATGTTGAATTTTTTGCACAATACATGAGGCAATTGCTTTGTCTTCGTAGGCATCATGCATACCTAATTTCACCTTGAAAAACAATTTCTCCTTTTTATTTTCACATCCAAGGAAAATAGATTTATATAATTGCAAAATGTTTAGGATGAAGAGGAATATATAAAATAAAAAGCGATATATTTTTGTTACTTCAAACAATCTCATTAAAACCTCAACGATCCAGCAATATTTAAGAATTATCAAACAATATCCGGCAATATTGACAATATAATTGTTGACTCCTATTCTGACAATATTTAATCTGATAGAGGTACATTTTCTACGAAGTGGTTCAACTCTCGGGAGGTACTAAAGAAATTATCGACCTTGAACACAATAATCATCATTGATATTAAAGTGAATTAAAAGAAAATAAACTATAGCGTCCGAACTTTCATGAAGTTTGCTTTGAATAAGAAATCAAACAATACTTAATCTGAAATAATTTTGAAACATTGAGATTACTGAAAACGGATAGGATTCTGTACGTTGTAACGAATAGGATCTTTGTATGGCTTCAAAAATAGCCAAAAAAAATTATAAACATAAGATAGTTGTTACGAACAGATGTAAACAAAAATAGAGAAATGGTTATAAAAATAAAAAAAAGGTAGTAGAAAACAATGGTAATTAAAAAATTTTGTTATCAAATGAACATACATTTGATACAATAGTGTGTATCTAATTAAACCAAATTTTTTTGTAAACAATAAACAATTTAAACATTCTTAAATGCAATTAATAGAAACAATATTCAAAAACAAATAATAACATATCCCTAAATTTGAAGCAGTAACACTAATAAGCGTTCAATTGAACGAAACGATTTTCAACAACTATTTCGAAGACAACAAGCCCAGAAGTCAGGTGTTCATTTAAAATTCAGATTAAACCTAAGACTTTTCACTTTTATTGGTCGCGTTTTACTGGAAAACACGAACTTATCTTGAAACCACAGGAAGTTTAAAAAAAAAAAACATACACAGTGGTTTCTCGCAGAAGCTATTACAATCTGCTCTGTCCTATAACAGCCGTATGCGTTTAAATAAAAGAGAAATAAAAAATCGCACGTCCTGTGTCAGATGAAAAATGGCACGTGTACGATTTAGCCCCCTACGGAACACCTGCCCGATTCGCATGGCCTTGATGTGTACACCTTTAGTTATACTTCGTATGAGGTACGGAAGATCTTTTTTTTTAAGGATACGTGTGTACCGCAATAAATAAATAAATAAACAATATCAAATTACGATCGCCGTTATTGATTTACATGAAAACAAACAGCGTGCGACGGAGAAAAAGTAAATATAACGAAATTATCTACGAGCGTTCCAATGAAAACCACTTCTCATGAATGAAAATTTCCAGCAAACGAAAAATGTCCCGATTTCCCGAACACGTTAAAGTCGATCGTTGATAAATTAAGCAATCTTCGTGTAGCACTACCCAAAAGGAAAACCAACCTGCAATGACAGTATCGCTCAGATTGTACTTGGAGCCGGCCTGCGGAAAATCCTTCAACTTCCGATTGCTCAATTTCAGTTCACCACTTTGATTCGCCTCCTCTAAGATCCGTTCGAGAGATCTAGTTAACTGATTGTGTAAATGTCCACTGAAATTTGTCGCTAACACTGCCATGTTGCATGGCTACACTACTACGGTCGTTCGCGCAAACTGACTGAGACAACGGTCATTTGTTTTGGTCGCTCACTACACCAAGGGCGAGGTAAGCAAAATTCACGCAGATGGCGCTAATAGTTGGGCACCAATATTACGTTACATTGCATTGTAAAAACTCGTCCTTTTCACGTTAAGTATATTTGAGTAAACTTTGAGCATTAACGCGGAGTCATTTTCTTTTTTTATTTTATAAATCTCTCGATATATCATACGTAGATACTTACTACCAGTGGCGGCTGGTTGCATCGTACCATATAACGGAAATGCACGAAAGAATCGAAGCGTTGTTATGCAGCTTCCTAGCCACAGTCAGTATTTCTAGTTCTGGTGAAAATTTACCAATTCTGATGATGTTGAGTCCAGAGTGGTGAACTGGTGTAACCTCTTTCGAAATACCAAAAATCTGATGATTTCTCAAATAAAAGAATACTATTTTCCCCTGGCAAATGTTATTTATTGCAGGCATTGATTGCTCTACTACCGTCTAATGATTAGAAAGGGCTTTTGAAATTTGGAATAATCACAAACTCGTCAAACGACTGAAAGAAATCCATAATTGAAATAGCGTTCATTGATCGGCTTTGAATACTCTGTTCTATTCTACGATCGTTATGCTTCGCGTTTTGGGTTTTCTCCGACTATAGTATCTAGTGAGATGCTATAAACTGATTTTACATAAATTTCGGGCCAATTGGAGAATAATGCACTGAGTAAAACAGTTTTTAAACTTGAATATCAAGGCCAGTGGGGTACGTTTTTTTTGTTTTTTTTTATCAATTTCAGTTTAAGCTGTTTAATATATGTGCGATATTGTTTTGGTAAGACTGAAAAATTTTTAAATCCGGTTAAAAGATGAAAACAGTACTTTTTACTGTAAACTTATTTAATATATAACAAATTAATCGATTCATATAATGAATATATGTACAAGGAAGTTCGTAGTATTAATCACACAATCAATATACAATAAAATTGAACTATGAATAAATTTGCATCAATTCTTCTTCTTCTTTTGTATCTTTTCAGGTGGCAACAATCCCATTGCTTTTTGATATTCGTATATAAGTTTCTCCTGCACTTCCGGCAGACAAGGTGAGTATCTAGAATATTCCATACTAAATTCACCCTTTCCTTGCGTGGCCGATCGTAATTCTCCAGCGTAACCAAACATTTCGTTTAAAGGTACTTCAGCATAGATCGTAAACCATCCTTCAATACCCTCCGTACCAGTAACAATTCCATGTCTTTTGTTTAGATTTGCAATTACAGCACCTTGGAACTCATCTGGGGCACTGACTTCTACAGTCATGATTGGTTCTAATACTTGCCATGAGCCCTTCTCGAATACTTCTTTTACAGCACCTTGCGCAGCTAAATAGAATGCTAATTCGCTTGAATCTACTATATGATGAGCACCATCTATTAGTCTAAACTTCAAACCTGATAGTTTGTTTCCAGAAAGTAATCCTTTCTCCGCCATAGCTAAGAATCCTCTTCTAACTCCTGGTACAAATTGTTTTGGAACATTTGTACCGACCGTTTCATCAACAAACTCTAGCAATGTATTTTTCTGTGGTGGTAGTGGTTCTAGCATTCCCGTAACTCGAGCATATTGACCTTGGCCGCCCGATTGCTTCTTATGAAGATAATCAAATTCGCAAGGTGAAACCAATGATTCCCTGAATGCTACTTTTGGTTTACCCATTACGACTGGACAATTATATTCACGTTCCATGCGTTGAGCATATATTTCTAAGTGTAATTCACCCATACCAGAAACTATAGTTTCCTTGTTATCACTATCGAACCAGAAATGGAATGTCGGATCCTCTTTCGTAAATCTAGCAATTGCCTTTGAAAAATTGTCTCGATCTTTCGAATTCGCTGGTGATATGGCCATAGAAACTACAGGCTCAGGAACAAATATTGATTCTAATGAGATGCAATCTTTTATGTCTGTAACGAAAGTATCACCACTCGCACAATCAACCCCAAACAATGCAAAAATATCCCCAGCATATACTTCGTTCACGTCTTCCATGTTGTTTGAATGCATTCGTACTAAACGTGCAATTTTCACCTTTCGTTTTGTTCGTACGTTGAATATATTATCACCTTTCCTCAACATCCCCTGATAGCACCTCATGTAAGTTAATTGACCGAATTTACCAGCTTCTAATTTGAAGGCTAATGCAACAAATGGTTTGCTATCATTTCTTGCGGGGTCCAATACAATTTTCTTCACTTCTTTCCCTTCTTCCTCTTTCAAACCAACATTTTCGACTTCTCCTGGATTTGGAAGGTAATCTAAAACACCATCCAGTAATGGTTGGACCCCTCTGTTTTTTAAGGCAGTTCCAACAAATACAGGAGTGAAAGTTCGTTTTATACATGTTCGTCGTATTGCATCTTTAATATCAGCCACTTCGATAGTTTTTTCTTCTAAAAACATTTCTCCTAACTTGTCATCTACGTTTGATAGATGTTCTATTAACTCATGTCTTCTTTCCGAACATTCTGTTCTCATATCTTGAGGGATTTCATCATATGTTATAGTTTCTCCGTACGATCCATCGAAATAAACAGCCTGTTGAGTAATTAGATCGACCAATCCTTTGTTCTTTCCTTCTAGACCAATAGGAAGTTGCACAAATGCAGCATTGTGGTTTAATTTCGAACGCATTTGTGATATAACCCTATACGGATTAGCACCTAGCCTGTCTAATTTATTAATAAAGGCTAAGAACGGTACGTTATATCTCTTCATCTGTCTATTTACTGTTAATGATTGACTTTGGACCCCTCCAACGGCACATAGCACCAAAATTGCTGCATCTAAAACACGTAACGATCTTTCGACTTCAACTGTAAAATCTACATGGCCAGGAGTATCGATTATATTAATATTATGATCCTTCCATATTGTGTATGTAGCGGCACTTTGAATTGTTATTCCCCTCTGCCTTTCCAACTCCATTGAATCCATTAGGGCGCCCACATTATCCTTTCCTTTAACTTCGTGCATTTGATCAATCCGGCCAGTGTAAAATAGTACTCTCTCCGTTAATGTAGTTTTTCCCGAATCTATATGCGCTGAAATTCCGATATTCCTGATTTTATCTATGGCTTTATGTTCGGCGTATTTTTCGTAAGATGCCATACATCGTACATTTTTCTGAAAGTGAGATAATGATTTCCGTAAATATTTAACGTTGTTACGCAATGTAATACATACTTGATTTAGGTATTTCGATAGCGTCGTCAGTTTATGGATGGCTCTCGGTTCATTTAAAATTTTAAATAAGGTCATGTTTAAAATAATTAATTTTACTTTGAATCTACAAAAATTGCCGACTTTTTGAGGTTACTTTTTGAAGGAGAGACATGAGCACGCGAATGTGGTGCCATCTATTTACAAAAATATGGAATTACTGATATATATGCAGATTTCTATAATACCGGCTAGAAGTTTCCATGTAATAATTGATTGCCAAAATATGGAAAGTAATTTCTGCAACAACCAGTTTATTCCTCTCAGGAAAGGGTTGCCTACCGGCTTATTCGAGAGTCAATAAAACACAAGCGTTTTTCCTTTCACCTCTCTCGCCCCTGGTTTGAAGAGCACCATAACATGCAAGTTAATTATTCTTTTGTAATATAAATGTACTGACAGTGATTGCTAATATTTTTCATTAAATAACGTAGGCTTCCACGACCACAGTCGTTTAAAACTAAACGTAACCTAGGAACACGTTTCGATTTAATATTTATCATGTTTCTCGTTATTTTAAATGATTTTAAGATTCTCTTTTTTTTGCAATATTTCACACCTTTATCCACATTTTTGAATTAAATGATATTGTGTTCTACCATTTCCTAGATACATAATAATAATATTAATAATGTTATTACCGAAAATTGTATAGAATAAGTTTGTAGAGCAATATGAATTGATATATTGGAGAAAAATTGAAAAAACTTAGAAATGTATTTTTTCCAAATTAGATACAAGTAGGCTTCGTAGCAATAGTGTCTTAAACACATTCTTTCGGCAAATTAAAGTCAAATAAAGAACAAAATATGAAATTAAATGAGAATTAGAAATTTAATATATTCCACAATCGGTATTCTTTGTGCGAAGCTTTGAATTTAGCTTTCTCTAGCCGCCACTATAAAGAAAGCTTCGAAATATGAATAGAATTCTTATAAATATTTTGAAGTTGGCAATCTTGTAGCATACATTGCGTAACTGTTTCAAATCAAATTACATTGTGGGCAGCTAGAATTTTCTAAATAATTTCAGTAACAAGAATCTAGAAATTAACTTCATTTAAAAAGTATCACATAAATAATTTCTCATCTTCGACTGTTAGTTTTAGGATTTTTCGTGGGAAATAGAAACGAAAACAACATAATTTTGTACAAATATTTATATTAATTAAATTTATTACAACAAATTTGAATCATTTTGAGGTTTCTTTAACTCTAAGATTAACAATAATGTACTGGAACTTTGGGTAAACCATCATTTAAGGATCATATATTAACCACAAACGGTTCACGTACAAATGTATTTTTCTCATTTTGTTCTTAATAGTTCGTATAAATAACGATATAAAAGTGCAGTGGTCAACAACTTTTAGCAACCTTGTAACGCAAACTAGCAAGGGAACTATTCTTATAGTTCTATTCTAGAAAAAAGGTATTAATGAAATTCGCTGTGGTTATTTTTCCGCTTGTAAGGTGTTGAACACTGTATTGCTAAGAAAAACTGAAATAAAGTTGAGATCGCATAAAATAATATGACCTACGGTTGGATATTATTTTGTGCATTGATTTATGTGTTGATAAAAAAAAATGAGGTTTTCTGAGGAAGTAAAAGTTATGGTATAGATGTACCATCTAAATGTTTTTTTTTTAACAATTTATGACATATAATCCATAGCGTACTATATATAACGGGATGACAAATTGTATGTAGACAATGTATATACACAGACTAGACCAATCTTTTATTGAAGATTGGGTGTATTTATATGTATACTGTCTTTTTTTATATTAATGCTGTATTATTCTTCGGTGACATTTACACGTAACAATTGTCTTCTTATGATTACATTCTATGATTGTTATGATCCTCTTTACAAAATAGTAAAAATTTCCACGTAACATCCACGCTTTTATCGAACAAAACATTTTTTCTACAATAATACGTCCTCTAAAATATGTTTGTACCCTTCAGACCATTTGTTCTTCCACATACGAATATGAAAATGATAAAAACTAAAGGCGATATTTGAGAAAACTATTCCTAAACTAAGACTCACATTCCAAATACAAAATTCTGCATTCTCTTCACTTCGTCCTCTTTCAGATCTTAATATGTATAATATATACGAGCATTAGCACCTGTTTAACTTTGTATAGTACGAGTACATCCGATTTTTCACGAGATTGATGAAATAAAGAATTTACGTACACTATTTTAATGATATTTAAATTAGATTAGAACGGGAATATAAGCGATGCAATTGTATAGATTGTATAAAGGGTAAATGTAGATTGGGGTCTTAAAGTAGAGCGCTCCTAATTACGTTACATGCGTAGAAGGCGTTTCCTTTAGCCGAGCCGTTGAAGGAGGGAACTGTAAAGAGACGCAACTAAATGGGAGAATTGGGAATATACGTACATCCTTTTCTATTCTCTCTCTAGACAAAAATATTTGTCGCTAAACCAAGCAGGCGAATACGAGCGAAATAAGAGAAATTGTATATTTTTATAGAGAGTTCGGTGTATGATACGATGTATCATACACAGAGTTTTTAAAAAATAAGTTCATTCGCGTTATGTAAAATAAAACAAAAGTAGTAAGTGGCAAATCAATTGTTTGGTAACATTAATTTATTCAACTGTAAAGAAGCAAATACAACATTATAAAGAAGGGAAATATAAATTATCAAATTGATAGGTTTCTCGGGGCTTATTTATCGGCTTCGGATATTTTTCGCTGATTAATTTGTGTCTTAACTCATCGATGTCCATCATTGTAATGTTAATATTGTAGCAGAAAATTTGGAAAAACTTATATTCTTATCTCTTTTATTATTTTTGAAGCAATTTACGTAGACGCACATACGATTCGCGGTAGTCATCTTTCCGGAATTGCTAATCGATGATACCACTACGCCAGCTCAAGAGAGACTGAATGAGCTTGGTTTTATGGGATATGAGAATTTCGGTCCCCATTCGATTTGATGCGTTGTCTGCATGCCGAACGTCGTTTTGGTTCCGCTACTACCTAATATTGCTGCGTCTCTTTACAAATCCTTCACTCAGCGGCCAAGCGAATCGATAGCCTACTATTACTGTTTTTGAGGAGATGCGGTATTTAGAAAAATTTGTGTTATGTACTTCTAATTAAGTAATTATAAATTAACATCTCTTATCGTTGCAATTATCCTAAAGGGTTGTATATTTCTACTGCATTGTATGTATAATAAAAGTTTAAAATTGTATAATCTTTTGAGCAGCACATTCTGTTAAAAATATTTAAATTTTGTTGTCTATCCGTAATTCAAATGCATTTCTGGCGTTTGCGGAAATTATATAGATTTTCTTATCTTGAATGGAACATCGTGAATATTCTTATTTGAAATTCTAATGGTCGGTACCCTTGAATATAGCATAGCAAGTTACGGCAATGATGCTCGATTATTTTAATACGGCCGGTTTTTCAAAACTGTACGGTAAATACACGCCGGCAGAAAATTGTTTTCCATTGTTTTAGAAAGTGGCGGCATTTATTTTATAAGACCTTATTCAGTATATTAATCAGAGGCGGATTTAGCGACAGCTTGGTTTAATCAAACCTCTCAGTTTCTGATAGAAAATATACGGTTGTTGCTTTGAGGTAGGTTTGACGTAATTTTTACATTGAATGGTGAATTTAATGAACGCGATCCTTATAAATTCTGGAAGGACAGATGTGAATAGATCGTTGTGATTAATTGGTTTGGCAAAAAATAATAAGATTCAAATTTTGAAACAGTTTTGTTGCACGCGTACGTTAATAAAAGGATATTTTTTTGCCAACTTTATCTTGCATGATTCATGCAGAAGTGGCTGTTAAAGGGAACAACCGAATAAACATCAAAAACATATTGCCTATCGAAAATTGACAAATTTGTGAATATTAACTTGATAACAATAAATAAAAAGAACAATTATCGCCTTTAAATTTGTGATTTAACAATTGTTATAACTGCATTATTTATCAACGAATTTCCCGAATGAAAGTGTCAGGGTCACAGGAAAGTTTTTTCTAAATTTCACTAGCAAACAAAGAGATTACGAAAACTTTTATTACAATATTTTTTAAATTAAACTAAAATATATGTTGTGGCATCCCTGGATTGTTTTTTGTTAATATTTCTTAGAATATATAAATGTACAGTGTTCAATTTAAGATAAGAAAATTAGCATTATTTCCGATGACACTAGAAACAAAATTGAACTGTCGATCTAACCAAAAACAGAAGTAAAAAAAAGACCTTAGAAGTTAGTACCTGGGTTTTATGCTTCAATCTATTAATGTGTTATTCGAAAAATTGTTTACGAACTTTTTTTTACCCTAATCCCAAATCTATTTACAATCAATACATATAAATACACCTTTTTTTTGCATACATAGTTTAAGATAACAAAAATAAACGGGTTGTTTATTATCATGTAACACACCACTAAGAATATGATTTCCATATTTAGGAGTAGAGAGAGCTTAAAAAGGAGGAGGTTTCTTGTGTCGATATGTCACGAGAGAATAGAAGAGAGTATCAAGAGAGCAACAAAAAAAATACCGCAACACACGTTCTATTTCGTGGAGGAGATCTATATCCGCTCCACTAATTTTCATATAATATGTATCATGTACTTATTACTACAACTAATTATACCTTACAATAATATATTTTTTTTATAATAATAATATATCAAATGTATCCTAGCGACGTCCTTCGTGTATATTACGCAGGCAAATGTCGCATAATACATCTCGTATCCTTTTCTTTTTAATATTCATTAATATTAAAAGTATTTATACAAAACACTGCAGTCAAACTTATTACTTATCAACTAGTAATGAATCGTCTTATAAATTAGGAAGAGAGTACACTAAAAACTTTTATCGTAACCATATAATTATGTTTTCCTTTGTTTTTCATCGTTTACTCTGTTTTTTTTTTGTGTTTTTTTTTTTTTCAACAATATTATAACTTACTAAAAACTATATATGTCACATTATCTTTATGCGTAAACGTCATGGATTTGTGCTTCCAGAAATTATTCGACGAGTAACGAAAGAGATTAACGAAAAATAAACATCGATAGTGAGAATGCGTTGAGGTATTGCATACGTTTAATCATCTCATTCGGGGTTCGTGTACACTTCTCCGCAAAAAAAAAAGAATGAGAGAAATTAGAAATGGGTCATTGCGAAACAACATTGCTGACTAACATGAACTTTTGTTTTAAAAATATTAAGAAACACAAAGATACAATAATACACACTACGGAGGTTCTTAACTACATGTATTATTAAATTGTTAGAGAGAGCTGGGTTAGCAAGGGGGCTATCACAAGGGCATACGTTAGTGAGTTACGGCTCTTTGGCTCCGTCCATTTTGTGCTGCATTGTGCTACATACACATAACATATGAGTATTTGTAATATTTTTTTTTGTTTCTTCTTCGGTATAGGCCGTTTCAAGCTGCCGATATGTTCAGTATGGTGCGAACCTGTTGTAACTACTGCGATATACTGCAGCCTAAAACAAAAAGTATAAAGGCAATTAGAACGTCGCGAATAATCATAAAAATTAAATGCGTATAAATACAATTTTTGGTTTCGAGTCTTCGCGAAAGGAAACAAAAAAGCTTATTTTCTTCGCCAAAGACCTAAAAACCCGAAGAAAATAAAGCACTGGAATATGACTAATTTAACCTATTTACGTCCATTATTGAGTTAACGCCACACCAACAAAATGATTTTTTTTCAACTTCAAAAGTAAATACTCTTAATGAATCGTTATTAGTATCGCGTTAGCAAATATTCAAACAAGCGGAAGGTAAAGCCTACTATATTTACTATTTACAACATGATAAAACGTGCTTAACAATACTGGTGACTAAGCCTTTTAACATTTATTTTAGTTAGTTGGTTGACTTTTTGTGAAATGTAAACGAAAGGAGTAAGTGACGGTAGTAGTTTTATTAATCAGAAAATTATATTACGGGTACACATATACCGGGAAAATGTACGGCAATGTTATTAATTTTATTCGGGTTACTAACGACGCTATTATATAGTGGATGCGCATATGCATGAACGCTCAGGACTAATTAATCTTCCTCAATATTGCCCCAGTTTCGCTCTCTTGTAAAATATGTAGAATTTCTGCATAATACATTTCGCTACTCTTACGAGAAACTTTAGCGATAAATATGATGCTGATATTAATTAATGGAAATAGAAGCGACGCACCTGTGGCTCTTTTTATTTGGTTTCAACGTAAAATCTTGTACTAACTCGGTATTTGCGTAATTGATGTTGATCTCTGTGCTTTTAAAAATAAATAAAAAAGAAAATAACAATTGCCACGATTCATTGGCCAGTAGCTATTTCGTTCTATTGATCAGTAACAAAGCCCTATATAAATTCCCCCGGAACGAATTGTCCCCAGTCAATGCGCAGTTAACAGCCCTGAATATGTTCTATAAGAGTGACGACGAAACGTCAAAAGAAGCTACAACAACGACGCAGTTTCAAAACGGAAAGCAAGAGTATATAGTACAGCACACAATAACTAACAAATTTGTGGCGGGACGGCTTGAGGATTTGGCGAGAAAATTGTTTAAAGAACTATAAAACATATGGTTGTTTACCTCGCATTTGGAGCATGATATGTTATTTCCAAGATTAGTAACTGTGGACGATGTAACGATGCAAAGTACTATTTCTTATAATGTCTTCATTTCTCTATGTTCCGCGGTCGTTGCTTTCTTTTAAAGAATTTGGGCTTCCGAGTTGAAACCGCGTCGTAATTGCATGAGAATGCCGACGTTTTGCGCCCAGAGGAAGCTCCATGAAATTGAGAGCGAAACGTCGGCATTTGATAAGGTAGATATAAAAAGGAAAAGAAAAGGTATACGTTACCCCGTAGCCCGCCATGGGTCCTATCCCGTGTCCCAGATATGGATCGGCGTAATCCCTGCCGTAGCCGGCGACTGCCGCGTATCCGGCCACCGGTTGCGCTGCTGCGCCATATCTCGCCGCGACGGCTGTGTACGTCGCGGCGGCCGCGTAGCTCGCCTGTTGGGCAGTCGACAGAGGTGTTTTTAGTAAAGGTGCGGCGGCGGCAGCGGCCTAGAACAAACAGCCATGCAAAAGGCCATGCACACACTGAAAGCACGATCGGCATGTGCGAACGTAGAAGACACATATGATGATCAAATACGCAATAAACATTGACAAAAATTATATCTTTACCTTGACCGTTAAGTTGTAATTCTGTTCATGGATGCGTGTCATAATATAATTTGTTTTATTTTCAACTACAGCTTTGTTCCAACGGAAATAACAAACTGCTCAGAGTCGGAGCCAATTATATACTGAGGAATCAGTCAGGATTCTTTTTAGCAAATCGAATCAAATCACGCCTGGCTAGCTTGTGATTTCCGTTGAAACAAGCCCGATATATTTTCAAATTTATATACATCAAATGTATGTTAAAAAAAAATTATGTTTACTATATTATGGGACCTCGATATATTATCATGTATTGTCTCAGCTTGAAAACTAGGGAAGTGTGCCAAGAAGAGGCACCTTGATATCAAAATGAAGCTACTGTAAATAAAATAAGTTGAGCAACTTCGGCAATATTGCGTCTTTATTTGTCATACATTGCAATGTAACATCATCCCAAAGTTTTCGAACTTCCGTAATAATCAAAGGCATTTGAACAAAGTTTCAGGAGAAATATATGCGAAATATAGATGCTAAAAGTTTCGTGAGATATACAGAGCTATTCAACATATAATGCGACGGGTATTAGTGAACATAAATAGATAAGTAGGTTGCGATTTTTAATGTAAAAGAATTGGAAAGAAGACATAGTTAAAAAGTAAAGGAAGACGGTTGTTTTAATCAACCAGCGATCAAGATTTGCATTTACTTTTCTGAGGGAGCAACCATGATTAAAGCGTGCTGATACTGCATTTGCTTCCAATTTTATCAAAAGCGACTTGTATTTCTATCGAACGAGCTCACACCCATAATGTATTAGGGCAAAGTTGCTTGGCCTGGTGAAACTTCGCCAGTTCTTTCCAATACGTTATGGAGAATAGCACACTGCAATTTAACTTTTCTAGTGTACTTCCGTTGTACATAGTATACAAGGAAAATATACGAGGAAGTTGAATTATCCTGCGCGACCCTTAGCTACGTCATCACTCATCGTCGCAAAAACTAATGAAAATCTCTTTTTTTTTTTAACATGGCAACACAGCATGAAAGCAGAAGAACATTTAAATAGCCTACGATGTAATATTTGTGGGGATGAGGCGTGATTCCATCTCATCGGATTTGCTAACTCACAAAACTATATGAGACTACTGAGAATCCACATGAGCTTCAAGAAATTCATTTGCACCCAATCAAGGTTGCTGCATGGGTTGCAATATCCAGAATAGGAATCGTGGATTCGATGTTCTTTAATGACAATATGAATGTCCAGAATTATCGACGACAAATGTTGGAATGGAAACTTTCAGTAAGACGGGGCTACAGCACATATATCTAATTGAACACCAGCATTTCTTCAGAAATATGTTCATAACTGGTTAATAAGTGATAATAATGTGCGGCCTCCTCTTTTTCCGTCTTTTAAATTATTTATTTAGTAAATTATTGCTTCCTACTGCATTATTTTTACATAATATTCATTTTTATGTTACATAGAGTTACTTTTTGAGCAGTATTCTCGTATAGTATTCAAAGTAGCGCACACCCTTTATTTTAGGAGTGGCACTCTCTCATAATAGATTCATGCGTTGTACTAGTTTGCTGTTTGTAAGTTTCCGTTTGAAAAATAATATAATTAATACTAACATGAAGTAACATCTGTTAAAATGTGCGGTTTTGGTACTCACAAAAGACGACATTAATATGTACAAGAGAATCTCTATAATGTTTGGAAACGCCTTAGTTTCATTTATCGTTAATTTCTTTTTCCATGGGAAGCATTCCAAAATTACCGAGATTCTGCCTAGACGTGAACGTCTTACTGTGAAGTAAATATGTAAAATTTATTATTATTTCATCATGAAAAATCAACAGGATCTTTGCATTTCAAGCCGCTTTCTATTAAACTAACGACGTTAGGGAAGATTTACATTTATAACGATATTGTCAAATAAATCCACGGCAACTCGGTTCTAGTTTCTGTACATCCTACATAAACGGCTTCGCTTTCAGGATTTTTGGCAGCAGAAAGGTAACCTTACCAATGTATTTTCGTTTTTTTTCCGCAAGGCCAAATAAAAGCAAAAAAGAAAAGAGCAGTAAATCTCGAACGTCATTTGCCAAAAGTCGATTTTCTCTTCGAATTTTTAACAAACGGAAAATTTAGCAACTTTGCTAAATTTAAATCTACATTCTACATTTGATTATGTCCAGAACTGTTAACGGTAATTCGTCTTTGTTGATTGCTATAATATTAAAGAAACTAACAAGTAGAGAGGACAAAGGCAGATGAAATTATTATTTTTTGTAGAGACTTGACAGGCTCGTGTTTCGTCGACTCTCGGGGGCAACACGAATCCATTCTTATGAGGCGAATAGACACGAGTCTATCTAGTCGCTGCAAAAAACGCCTGCTTTTGTCATCTTTGCTAATCGGATCTGTACTTCGCAAAATAAATTATCCAAACATGTCCAGCGGACATATTATTGGTTATACGCACATATGAAAAGTTTACCGCTATCCTTTATAAATACGATCTCTAAACAGCGCTTGAAATGCAAAACGATAAACCCGTACACCTATCGGTTTTCGATTTACCGATTTCATGTCCTCAATTAACATACCTGCAGCCTATAATTGGGATCTGCCGCGTGCGCCGCTAGAAACGGATCGTAGTAGACGCCACCATCCACCGGCAGCGTGTTGAGAACCGGCGTGTAACCATGGAGAGCCCCAGCCAGCGGTGCTGGATGTCGAGCGAAAGCCGCGGCTGCAGCGGCAGCTGCCGCCGGATATGCTGCCCTTGCACGTCCTCTCTGGATGGCTGCCACACCTCTTAGAGCTGCATCTGACCATTGAACACAGACTGGAACTATCAGCACAAACAAGATCATTTAAGAAGCGTTACGGTTCGCGGCCGTACGTTTCTGGAATATCTAGATTGTCGTCGGCGTGGGCTATCAATGAGCGGTTCTGTTTCTCGCTTATTGCGAAGAATTTCTGAGACGCTTTTATCGTTTGCATTCGGCTTTCGTGTGCGAAAGAGTCGGTTTATTATGTCTTGATTTTTTTCTTTTATCTTTTTTAATATTTCATCTTGCTTATAAGTTAGTTAATAGTCTCGTTTTCGTAAGCCACTCTTTAAAATTACTAAAACGTTACCAAAATCTCTTAAATATTGTTAGTATTTGGATAGCATGGCGAAAAGTGAACAATTTTCTTTTCTAAGGAAATGATGGAAGTAAATATCATGCGATGATTAAGTTCACGTATTTTGAGAAGTCTTTCGTGAAAATCTGAATATTAACGAAAAAATTAACAAATCTGAGAATTGTTTTAATAGTTAAAAAAAAATGTATTTCGGAATAACTTGAGTAAACGTAGTTATATTAACCGATTTTAATAGAAAATAATAAACATGTAAATTCAATAAGAATATGTAAACGAAAACTGTTAACAAACTATATAGTGTGTTCCGTAAGGAATGGAACAGCAATACAGTGAGACCTTATAATAGGGGGAAAAAAAAGAAAAATCTCCATTCGCAAAGTAATACCAATTTTATGGCACCAATCTGTCGAAACAAGATTATGTTCTTTGCGAAATCCAAAACGTTGGTATTATTGCTAAAGCATTAATTAAACAGATCATTAACTCAGTGGTTTTACATCGGCCGGTCAAGTTAGGTTCAATAGCTTACATTGACTTTTTTTCTAAGATGAATAAATTTATCCGAATAAAAATTAGTCGCTGTGAACCGAACTACTCCGATAGTCTTAAATGAATTTGAAAGGCAACGCTTACGTTTGTTAATTTAGCAAGACACAAATGCTACCAATACTTCTATATCCAAAGATGGCGGCTTAATGAAAACAAAAAAACTATTAACTAATTTATCTACTAATAGGAGTACTATAGAAGCAGAGGGAAATCAGTTTTCAACTCGTTAAAATCAAAAACTCGTTACATAATACGTATATATATATAACGAAAATAAAATAAGGGTACAAAAAAACCTCTAAACCCATATCTTTATAGGATTCCCATAACCATGCCATGTAAAATTCCATTTCTTAAATTCACGATTCTCATAAACGAACGAAAAAGAAAAAAAAAATGGAAAAATAAAAATAATGAAAATATTAAGTAATAATTATGATATAAAATATAATGCACAAGTACTGTCGACGTTTAAACCATGCATTCGTTAGATGATCAAAATTTACATTAATAATAGAGACCAAATGTGCACAAGAAGGTTTGTAAAATGCACGAAACATAAACCTCAAAGATAGTAATATATAAGTCTGAATTACAGCCACATATAATAAATAAGAGAAACAATAATAGATGTATTTGTGTTTCGATGGATATAGACAGGAACAACAAATTTCTCGTACAAGTGAATGTGTTCTAAAGAGAATACTAATGACCATCTGCTTATTCTTAGGAAAATGGCTTTTATCAAAAAGAAAAAAAACTAAATCTCTTTAGAGCACATATGCGATATCTTTGTAAGGTTGTGTAGGTTAATCCTTTTATCACGAATTCGTAGTACGATGAGTTTAGACTTATTCCATGGTTTTATCAAACATTATAAATATAATATTATACATAGATACGATTTGTCCATTATCTGAAAAAAAAATGTAATTCTCTAGTGTTTGTATTGAAATTTTATGTTTCCAATTTTTCAGAACTATACTATAAAATATACAGTTTTCCATAAGTTAAGATGTCTACTTTGTTAACAACTCTAAATATGGCTTATTATTATTTTTGGGAAGATCTTAAATTTTTGAAAGGCAACTTACAATTGAAAAGTTACAATTTGATATTAGAAAATTTGTAAATGTTTATTAGTTTAACTATCAAAATTGCTCCCGAATCCAGATTTTATTATTTACAAAACTATCGTCATAAGCTTCTCTGCATTATTAAAAATAAAAAAAAAAAAAAAAAAAAAAGTTTTTTCACAAAAGTTTTAGCTAGAAATGAACAACAATGTCAATTCTTCTTTGCTGCTTAGAATTAGGACGTTGTCGAATCGGACAAACTCATAAACTTCAAGGCATCTTTTTGCCGATTATACCCATTAATTTCAGGCCGTTGTATTCGGCGATTAATGCATACTTTTGTCGGGTGGAACAATGGATTAGAGGTTGCGATTAGGGTCAGGAATCCTGCTTTAATTTCGCCAAAGACGATAATTAAGGAGGAGATATGTCTATCTTCCGAAATATTCATTTACGGCTAATAAAATGTTTAAAAGTATTTTCAAATGGAGGGTGGTCTCCACTTCTCTTGATATGTACTTTGTCGAATTAGAAACATTGATATATTTATTGATTTATGAATCCATTTTAGCAAGGATGCCTTCTTATATTATAACCATCAGTGCCAACATTAGTTACTTTTCTCAAAACGTCGCACTACTCTTGTATGTTTTTGATTGTTAAAATTTAATAGATAATTTATTCAGCTATTTCGGGTAAGGAAACGATGGAAGAACGATTAGTTTGATAAAGGAAGGTAATTTGTGACCGCAGCACTTCGTCTTAGTAATTTTTGTTTGATCAAGTTTGTACATATTTTGTCGTTTTGTAAGTTAATATAAAACCAGTTGCTGGAAATAAGATCATTCTAGAAGTAGACGTATTTCAGTTGATTGAAAGAACATCTTCCGTGTTAGTTCTTTCAAGTCTTGAATCCACCAAGCGAGATCAAATAGTGATTTTATATTGCATTTAACATTTTATCGATTTTTAATATTATTAGACCTATAGCCCAAGGATACAATGGTGATCTTTACGAATAAATAAATAACGAAACTGAATCTATGGCCAAAGGGTCTTTACAAAGTTTACTTGATTATACAATTTTACGTTTATTTCAAGCCTTTGCAGGAGCTATCGAGCACTAAAGAATTTAATATTTAAGTACTCTTCATTTGACAACAAAGATAAACAAACAGATATTTCCATATTCGAGTACTTTTGACACTAACATTCTTGTATCTGTGGAATTATTAGGTGATCCTGATTTTAAGAAAAAAAAAGCGTCTTGCAGCCGAACTCTCGTCCATAATAAAGTTAATTAAATTTTTAATGACTTCTCTTAATGCCTATCCACCATAGAAAAATAAATAATGGTGTTTTTTATACAAAAAAAAATGATTACTTGAAATTTTGCGTGCCTGAAAAGGTCTTTTACAAGCCTATAAATTTTCTTGATTAAATGAAGTAAATTCCTTCAACATTAAAAAGAACTTGTTGTTGTAAGAATCGGAGAGTACTTGTTTCATTGAAAATATGCTTTTAGCACTCTTATTGATATTCAAAATCGTTATCTTCAAATGGATGCCACAAAAAAGCTAGTACTTTACTGAAATAAATCAGGGGAGCTTGAAGATACTTATTTCTTATATAACCAATGAAGATACTTATTTTTTTTATGCAATCAACATTGAAAAACTAATTTAAAGGGAGAACAGTATTTTATTTCAAGAAAAGAAATTATTAATTAACAAAGAACATCAACAACTATTTAAAAATTTAAACCAATTAACACGGCCAAACGACACTTTTCCAAATCTTGGACAAATCGCATCAACGTAACATCTTCACGGACTATCGCACGTGGATACAAATTCATATTCTAGTGATTTTTTTTTTGAACCCACCTGCTGGTAACGTTGGTGGTTTCTTTGTTTGTACTCTGGCTGTTGCATTATTTACCTAGATTCGAACAGAAATGCAGTTAGTAGAGTTTCATACCAATCTGACGCAAGCATTCGCAAGGCGCTGAACATTCGCTCTTGTACGTCTAGCCATGAATAGGTTTGGAGCGCTCACGTTGCAAGTACTTACGGCAGATGAGTTTGGTGGAAGTCCGTCGCGAAATTTCAACGGTTCAAGCGAACGATCGCGACTTAATTTGGCTTTGGAGAGGCGATTTAATCTCCTCTAAAACGCGAAGAGACGAGATCTGATTTGCTTGTGAACGTAACAGCTCGAACTGATGAAATTTCCTGTCGCATTTCCACTTATTCGTCTAAAATTATACATCTGATCTAAATAAATACCCTAGCGATCGTACAATTCTACGAAACTTAGACTAGTTTAACAATTATAACTTAAAAAAAAAAATAGATAACAAGTCTCTAAGTTTACAAGGATTAATTTAAGTAAGCATACAATTAAAGCGTGAAAGAGTCCGACAATATTAATAACAGCACAACGTTGGTTTTGTAGCTTCAGCGCATCGTATGAATCGTATTATCACGGTCTCCATCTGGCGGTGAACGTCTTAACCCTAATTAAATTAAATTGCGGTAATCGAAACGACAATTGTACTCTTTCAGATTCAGCGCGGTCGTGGAAGATGTTCATGGAAGAAAAACGGGATTGTTAGAAGTCAATTGCGTGTAAGGCCTTAAGTACAGAACGCGTATACATCTTCTCTTATACTAAATAAATAAGAGGTTCAAACAACCGATCGATAGTTTTTCGCGCCAATTCTGATTTTAAAGGGATGAAGTCATCGATATATTTTGCTAAATGAGAACTTCGATTTTTTAATAAATTGTTAGATTATTTAATCGTCGCCATGACAGCATCAAAATTTTAATACCTCACACTTTATTAATCGCAAAAAGCAGAGACGACTTAATTAAATGATCTATAGTAATAAATAAAAAAAAAAAGAAAATCGAGAGCTTAAAAAATTATCGATGACGTCATTACCTCAACACTAGAGGTGGGGCTAACTTAAAGGTAATGCAGGATTTGTGCAAGCAGACTAACATTTACGAATTTTTAAACACATTCCTTAATGCAATACAAAATGGTTGTCGTTGTAATTTCTGCAGCGCAATGTGCGATCAAAGTAACTAAATATTCGTAGAACAACTTTTGCTTCTTACATCATATTAAGAAAACTATTTTAAATTTTTGCAAAATTTTTTTTTCTGATGATTAGTTTCAAGATATTTGGGTGTCGGTATATTCTGAATGGAACAAAATGCAAATCTTTTTGGGCGAGCATCGTAAAGAGAAAACAAAGCTAAGGAGACCAACACATAACCCATCAATTGACTTTGTTATCAAAGTTCCATTATTTATTCAGAAACTTAATGCCCAACTGGTTCCAAATTGGAATGATTCTGATCTGCACTAAAGAAGACGACGATTTCGAAATCAGAAACTAACCGTGGATTATGGAAATTTAATTTGATTTAAATCTTTAAGAGTACAATTACGCCATAGCCAGATAATTTCAAGGTTTCAGGTGCGTAGCCTGAAAATCGTATACAGGGCGTATCTCGCCAGAAACTGCATCGATCGATATAATTGGAAAATTCCAACAACTTGACAATACACCAAAGCCGATATGTACTGTTAAACTAAAATATTTTAACAATGCACACTTCCGACTATAGCAGACACAGCTGTCAACTTTGTTACTTTAAATGGAACACCCTATATACGATTATATTTCAGATTTTTTGATTAAATTTTAAAGATGGCCGTATAGGGTAGTATTAGAAATCCAATTAATTTTTCGAAAATAGTATACAGAGTGTCCGACAATTACACTTAAAGTTTTAAATGAAAAATGTCGAAACCTACTTTTTGTTTCCAATTCAACAATCGAATTTTCTCTTCCTTATCCTTTGTTCTTGCAAAAAAAATATTCATTACGCACCAAAAATTCATGACTTGTCACTTTGGAAAAATATAAAAAGCAACATAATTTTTTTCCGGAAAAAAGAGAATCTGGCGATAAGAATGTTAGTAGTTTAGGCAGTTTTTTAAAATGTCGGTTAACTTCGATATATCCAAGTGTGTCATGAGTCATGAGTCATGACTCATGACAATAAATTTTTCTGTTTTAAATATGCGGAGATTTGAGTTGGTCCAGATTACTGGATTTTAATTCTCATTAGAGAATTATGGTAGATTGGCGGCTCATTTCTTGTAAATTCGGCTTCATTCGTCCAGATAATGTTGTTCAAAAATATTTCGTACACTTCAGACAACGTTAACATAATTCGTAAAAACTCTTTTTTTACGAATTAAAAAAAGAGTTACGAATATACGAATACGAAAAGTTAAAAAAATCTTTTTTTTAATTTTACCTTAATTGACGATCTCGAATGTTTAAAATTCTATTATTCGTTTAACTGTGTATGATGATGATTTTTATGTTTATAGATACCGCGCAATAAAGGTTTATAATGCTACTCTGAACGGCCAACATCTTTACAAAATTTCAATTTTTCATATTAAACACTTTCAAGGTTATCAAAGTTCACATGCGCTTGTCCAACTTTCAAAAAATTTCGAGAATTAAAATTAAAATTGAACTAACAATTCACAAATGTTGTAACATATAGGATGTTTCATTAAAAATAACAAAGTAGACGCTAATTCCGGTGTAACCGGAAATATCAGCTTATTAAAAACTCTTTAGTTATAGCACATATCGCCTTTAGTGTACCAGGAAGGTTTTAAGAATTTTCCAACGTATTCTCTTTCATATATCGATCGATGCAGTTGCCGGTGAGACACCCCGTATGACAGAAATGGTTTCAATAAAGAAAATAAGCATCAGGAAAATAAATAGAAATTAACATAATGAAAAGCTATTATATCAAGAGAAATTACCGCTTCTGAACGTCTCTCAAGTGTACGTTCCGAAGCATCAGACTACGGTTTAAATTATATCAGACTCAAGTCGCGTCAAGAACGTTTCGGGAATTTACGATTGGCAATTTCGGAACGTGACTACGCGTGTTTGTTTACCGCTTTTCGGTTCTGCTTCTATCCTCATAGGAGCGTGATAGTATGGCATACTCGAGCCTAGAAGCTACACTCTCTTCGAAATACTTAAACGGATATCCTATTAGGTTAAGCAAGTTAAGTTGTACACAAGAGATAACGTAGTTAGCTACTATCTCGACATCTAAATCCCATTAAAATTGTTACGGGTCCTCTGTCGGAGTTCCGGGACGACGCCGTGTAACGGCTACAAGTCGATTCCGTCCGTAATAAATGCGGTGGAGATTGACGGGCGTTGGCAAATTCAATAGGACGCTAATGGAAGTTACGTCTACGAAGTTATTTAGTTCGATGTCGAAGTTCGTCTCGCATTAGCTTCCGAAAATCCGAATAATGGAACCGTGATTAATAAGGAGTAATTACGTTTACTTCCTATAAGGCTGGAATCAGCGTATTGTCTTAATTTATTGGATAAATTGCTACTTAAAAGAGGAAGGTCCTAATTTCAGAATTTCCAAAATTTTAGATAATTGTAGATTGAATTTTATAAAATGCTTGAAAGAGATTCGGGAGATGCTTATCGATATTCATAATCCAAGTACTTAAAGCAATTGGAGGATTTTCTTCAAAAATCTCTTAATCGGCAAGATAATTAGAAAAATCTTATCTCAAATAAAATAAATGAATTACGTTAGCGCCAATTAGCTGGCAATCTATAGAAAAACGCCATCTTGAATTATATTTCAAGATGGCGTTTTTCTATCACAGGCTCCTATCAATCATAGGTGTACTCAATTTATTCAAATTTTTATCTGAGATGTTCTTTGTTTCTTATACAAGGGCAGCGTCTTTAGTTGCCCCAGACAACCACTATTGAGATTTGATCATCTGTTATTGTTGAAGCAGTGACAGTATATAAATCGGGCAACCTTGTGAAACAGTTGAAATTTCATGTGAAGGTCATCGTTGATTGAACTTTTGAAAGGCAAGCACTATAAAAAAAGATTGTTTAGAAGTGGTTTCACGTGATCGCGCTTTCGACAGTGATGAATTTCGTTCAAAACCGGTTGTTGTTCCAAAAAACATCGATGGTGTGAGTAATATGATTAAAGCGTTTCGACAGGTGATTTACTTTAAAATAAAGACATCCTTAGTGATATCGAAAAGGAATATTCGATTTTGCAAAACATTTGGCGTGAACAAGACCTGTTCCCGATGGATTCCGTGTAATTTGATCGAAACACAAGAAAGGCTTATATCAATTGGTGTAAGGAAATACCCAACGGTGTATAACAATTTGCTTGCCAGAAATCATCGATGGAATCATGGATAGCACTCGACAGCGTCGCAAAAGTGTTTTTGCATGTTCTTTTGTTTTTGCAAAAATCTAAGAGGTATCCCTCGCAATATCCTGAATATTTTACTTTTAAAAAATAATAATGGTTTCCAATAACTTCTGAACTGGTTGGAATCTAAAAATATTCTTAACGGAATCTTCATTTTAACCAAGCTTCAACTGTAGCAGAGAGAAATGATCTTCACTTTTATCTCAAAAATCAACCGCAACACATCACATTTCAAACGCTTAGTTTTAATATAAATCGAAATTAGGAACTCCCGATTGATTCTCACTGTACAGCACTGCCGAATTGACCTAGCCAAAATCGAATAAACGTTCGGAATTTCCGGTTACACAACGTTCTAACTTTAAGCTTTATTATCGTCATAATTGTCTATTTCATTCCCAGCTACTACAATACGCAGTAATGATATATTGGACTAATTTATCGGTCTCGTCGATTCCATCTAAATAGCAATTATGTTGATTATACACGAATGTCACTGAATTTTGCATGTCCGTAAAGGATAAATAATCAGGGATATTGAATTTCGATTAGGTTTCAGATGTCGAGATGTGCTTTACAAATTACTATTTACTAATCGGAACTATATAGTTGGTGGTTTTCTTGTAATTAAGTGAAAGAAGTAGCAAAAATGGAGTGATTCTTTCGGACTATCGCTTATCATAAGACAGGCCACTAATCGCTAATGTAGTGGCGACGACATTTAAAATCTAAAAGGAACTTTAAGTAAAAACATATTTTCGGCATGTTTTCCTTGATTCTATTGTTCCTTGATCAAATAAACAAGCTATTCGACTATGAATCACGCAATTTTTGTCGCTAATCTAATTCTAAGACCACAGTTATCACCGTTATTCAAAAATGTCATCTCGGAAAGGTATCGCATTTTATGAACGGGCTTCAATGCAGATGACTTGTAGGCGTGCGAAATCATTTGAAATAATGCCAGAATCTCGAACAAGAAGAATGCACAATACGCTGATTTATTATTGTTGGCTCGCACTCTATCATCAAACTCTTCCTAATTTATAGTGGCTTAAATGCTAGCTAATAACAACCGCAATTTGCAGTGGAGATGGGAAAGAATTGTTTTGACTTCTTATTGATTTATTGGATTAGGAAATGTACGGTAGTTATAAAAAATTGCCCGAGTAATTTTGAAAAAGGGTTCTCGTACGTCGATCCGAAAGTTTTTATGAATTGATAACATTAAAGCACTTAAAAAAAAGTAAATGAAAAAAATTTGCCTTTGCAAATTAACTACTGCGATCACTAAATTAAATTGTCTTCTGACCTTTTTCGAAATTAAAACATTTTGATTATTTTTGATGATTTAGCAAGTCAAGAATAAGCAGAAGCGTTGTCTCTGTAACAAAACCATTTTTGAAAGAAAAAAAAAGACAATTATCCACGCATCATTTGGATTTCTCAACATCATGAAGTTAATCCTCCTTCTTCAGATCTTCGTCGGCAGAAATAAGTAATAAATTCTTCCAAAATTCACTTTGGCACCAGTTATATTACATTCATATTGAAGTAACTGTTGCGAAAATTCTATATCTCTATATCTGTCTATATATGTGTCTATATCCAAATAAAAATTGCTTCGAAAAATTCGAGTATTTTGCATCATTTTCCTTAGTTTCTTCAAAATGTAAATACCGTTAAATGGGGCGAACGGAAAAGTTAAGTGAAGCGGATAAAGGATACAATGTTTAGTTAATTTTGATTGATTTTTTTTTAAGTATTTAAACGCTTCATAAATACCTACGCAAACAACTTTGTTTGTGGGAATGGGAAGTTATTTTTTTAATTTATTTTTTTTTTCTTTGAAAAAGGTAATTTTATGAGGTAAAGGATCTTACAAAGTTTATCAGAAGGTAGGTATCTATGTCTTCTCAGATATACTATGTGTTTAGAAGGCTGAAAGAAAATATATCAACGTGAGAACCATAATAAGGACGTGCTTTTTTATATGTCCGGATATTCCTGACACATCCGTCATTAAAAAATCGAAAATGGCAAAAAAAAGGTTGCTGAACATATTTACAGACGAGATAGGTGTGTAAGACATATAATTTACAATACGTATTTTAAATTATAATTGGAACTGTTTTAAATATTTTTCGTACTTTTCTTTAAAGAACTGACTTAACAGAAAACTGGCACGAGACATGTGATATCTGAGTAGAGCAATAGTTACCTTGTTCGAAGCGTTTTTATTTACTTTACTTAAAATTTGTTTCTGTTACGGAAGATATATCAAGTTTATTTTTAGAGTTGAACGAAACAATTCTTTGTACTTGCCACTTGTTTTTCTTTTTTCTTTTGGTTATAAAAAACGGTATCGTTATCAATCCGCTTTATAAAATTACAAAAGGGTTCGCTTCGATGAAGTTTCAATATTTTTTTTGCCAATTATTCTTACTTGCTTTTAGGCAACGCAGAACAACAGATTAACAAACAATTACATTGGAAAAAAAAATGAAGTAAGGAAAGCAAATAATATTGATAATATAAAAAGTCAATGGATTGATTACAGATTATCATTTTTTAAAGTAAATATTTCTATTTATATACAGGGTGCGGCGAAGAATTTATTTCCCAGGATTTTTGATACTCGTCCTTCAAATAAAAATATTGGCAACTCTGAATTATTTTGTATAGGGTGTTTTAATTTGATGCATTATTTTTGGAACGCGGTGTACGTATACCTGGTGCGCCATTAGCCGGTTCGCTGAGTTTAACATGTAAACTACTAAAGATGGAGAAATGAGATTTTTCTGTATACCATGGCGTATTTGGTAAAATTATTTGTAAAAATAAAAAATGTTCCAAATTTCCGCAATCACCTTCATTTTTTTCATTTTAAACGGATTGCTATATTTTTTATTAACGATCTTTGTAATGATATATTTCAATTATTATTTTTTGCTGAATTGCAAATTTTTGTTAATATTTTGACAATTGCAGACTTGAACATTTTTCACACCAAGCCTGAAAACGGATGCAATGTCGCGAGTTACTCCTTATTTTAAGGGTTAGCACTTTCTATGTATGAAGATGGTATGGTGTGAGAATATATACAAGGTATTAAGTATATTGCGCAACATTCGTCAAAATTCAAACGCTTTTTCTTCGATTTTTAATACTTATGAATTGCGCTTTTTCTCACGATACAGTGTGTTCTATTAAGAAAAAATCGATTTTCTTCAAATCTGGTATTGGTTGGTTATTTGGTTCACAGAATTGGTATTAAATTCTGATTGCCGTGCATGTGACTAAATTTTGTATAGTTACTGGAAAGTATTAAGATTCGATTGTTTCTGGTATGTATAAGACACAAATTCATGCAATTGGGTAATTTTAAAAGGAATATAATAAAAGAAACTCATTTCCCTATCTCTAACAATTTTTAGGTTAAGTTCCGCAGATATACATAATGGCGTACGCAGTATATAAATGTATTTCTTTCGATAAGTAATAAAATTTCAATTCGAATTAAAACTGAAATTTAAAAAAAAGTCTTGAGGTTCCGTATTGACATTAATTATCTGATGATATAAACTTCTTCTTGTTTTCAAAAACGCAACGCCTTTCGAGATTTCATATAGAAATGCTATTGTGGAGCATCACCGTAGCTTCATGTAACTATGGTCTTAAGTTGTATGAATAGAAAGTAATCCCATAAACAAAGTATGAACTTAAAACTAAACTAACGGTGCATATTCTATTTATCTTAAATTATTTCCTACCTAATAATACACGATAGACGTCGATAAGAATACATTTCTATTAATTAATCTATAATAGTAGTAGTGGCATGACGGGCCGTCGACATCCCACTCCCGACGCGGGGGTGACCGGTGGTGCGCGGCACCTCAACTCGGAACGTGAAAAGCCGTCGACCCGCCTTGCTGGCCTTATCCACTTACCTCCTCGGTGGTGCGCGTCGCGGCCCGTGTTCGGGAGAGAATGTGGGGAGGACTGTGAGACAGACAGACTATTCTATACGTCTACACGCACGGTCGCCAAATTTTTAAATGGCCACGGTCTAGAGCAACGAGAACGAGAGAGAGCACATGATTGTGAATTGTCGGAGCACCACGGTCAATCAATCAAATCAGTTAAAACTTTCAGAGTGATTATCTTGTTGATCTTTTCTCTTGTTTCCTTTATTTATTTATTTGTTTTTCTCCTGCTTTGATCTTTTTTCGCCATTTTTTTTTATTTTATTTTTAATTGTAATAATCGTATAATCATAATAATAAATAGTAATACTTAATTAAAGGTATTCTTGTTGTGTATGTGTGCGGCAAAAGAACGTCAAAACAACACGTGTGAAGCGAGAGGGTGCTACCGGTTAGTCACTAAAGCCAAGCCACACGGGGTTTTGACCTTGTTTTACCGGGGAGGAGGGACAGGCCAGTGCTACACGTAGGCTATATAATCATGCACACCTCTATCTTTCTTCCCTCAACCACGGTGCCGTGAAGTCGGTCTCGTGCGCGCTCCGCATCAGCACTATTTGCGAACGTTACAAAACCGAACCCCTGCATGCAGAGACAGACAGACATGCATTAAAACAGCGAAAACTCGTGCAATGACATGATGACGTTAGACGACATGCGTCTACACAAGCCTCCGTTAGAACTACTACATAAGTTATAAGCCTAGACCGGTGTGCACGCCTAGCTATGTACATACTAAATAAATCGCCCAGCCACACACGACACTCGCTCTACGCTCTTCTATTTTATCAAAGACCCTTGTACACGCCCCCCACGTAGATGATGACAAAACAACAACGCGTACTCAATAACGTCACATTCAGAAACTTGGCATCTACGCGTACATAGGTATGCGCCTTAAATGCACGTTGTTGAATGCGCCTTTCTGTTTCTATCGCTATCTATATGGTAATGAATCATAGAACACGACAATAAGACGAATCTTGTCGAAGCTTCAACAAGATCGTCTCGCGGCTGTATTCTATAATGAAATAGTTCGATTGGACATGTGTAAGGGCCTTCAGATTTTCCTTTTCTTTACTCTGTCTTTTCTTTTTTCCTTATTCTTTTTTTTTTCTTACTTTCAAGCTTCTTAAAATAGTTAAAAAAAAAAAAAACACAATGAGACGTAATGGATTGTTTTACAATTACACATTTCCAACGCGGATTTGAATGTATTTTGGTGGGCGCGTAGACCTCGTAGAAATATTTTGCCAAATATCCATTGAAACGGATCAAATGTTGCGTTGAGATTCGGAAAGCTTAATTCCAAAAACTATTGAATCTAAGCAATCCAGGATTTGGAAAACTTAATTATTTCAATATAATTTTTGATAGAATAAGAAAAATCAATTTACATACATAATTAATGTTTTTCAAATGCCACACGGTCGCATATTCTATTCAATTTTTATGAATAGACAGTTAACTTCAACGGCCTAGATTGCCAACGGCTTTTTGTATACCTACCTATCAGATATCTACGTAAGCACCAAATTTCATTCAAATCGATGAATCCGAGTTGAAAACGTTTTCTTATTTGATATATGAGTAAAACTCCAACAGTACGTGCTTTTAATATTGTCAATATTGAATGCATAACGTACTTACTTTTGTTAACCTGTATATTACTCTGGGTAACGATCAAGTGGTGAAATTAGTTCTTTCAGTGCGAAAATGCAGATGACGATACGTTTTTAAAGTTTTTTAATTAGTTTTATTAGTTAATTAATTTTTTATTCCAATAACGGCAATTTCGGGCAATAACCTCGAGTCCGCTCTTTTCCAAAACGTATTTTTTTAACAATTTCTTTGTTATTCCTGTTTTAGGCTCCTATTGCACGTTTTTTTTTTTTATAAAACTAGCAACCTAGCATCTTTTACGAGGGTAGTCTGAAAAGTTTGAAGTGGAAACATGGAGATGACGCTACTCATCAACAATATACTGGTATTAGGCTTGTTCCAAAAGGAATCCTAAATCAGTGTAATATGATATGTGAGAGGTAAATTTAGGAATTATTTAAGTTTCAAGGCCCCTCTTGCGAGGAACGGGGAAGGAATTTAAAGTCAAATGGAAAACGATAAATAAAATGTTGAGCATTTGAGATTGAAAACGAAATTAGGCTGATACAGCGATATTATGCGATTTTCTAAACGTCACACGTGGCCAGAACTAAATACGAATTACGATAAACACCTTAAAATTGGCAGTACACCAAGCACAATTTACTACACGACTCAACTTTTCCGAAGATGCATTGATGACGAAAGATAGATTGACATCGGAGTTACTATGTTGTATCCTACTAAACACCTTGGAGTCGTTACGCCTAATGAATGCATGACGCTAGTTAAAGTTAACCTCATGCTGGCGATTGTAACACTACATTAATTAGAGACGATTCGATCGTTTTTCTATCCGATTTCACGGCATATGTGTAGCCCCGACCAGTTTGCGATTTGTGCCGGAACAGAGCTATAACTGCGCATGCTTTTCAAAATTTTGACTATGTTGGCAATTATTTTTCTAACTAAACTTTCAATAAACTTACGAAATCTACATTATTCCACCACAATTTTTATCTATTGTGTTGTATTACGATGGTTTTTGATTGTCTTCTGCATTTTGACACTATGCAATAAATGTTTAATTAATATTTATTAAATTGTTTGAAATGTGATCATATACAGGATATAAAAATAAAAGTTTATCATTCTTTTCTTAAAACGAAAACAAATCCATTACAGTATCTACTGATATTACACACATGGAGAAACGAAACTAACCGTGTTAAGGAGGAATAACGATACTTCAAATAGAGATCAAGCTAATATAATATACCTAACATAAATTTCACTAAGGCGCGTATTTCAGATAAAATAATTTTAAGGTTTATTAAAGTAGCTAAATGTAAATTTTGCCAATTCGAACTGCTAAATTATTAAAATTTTAAATTATTAAGCTAGGCTGATCCAAATCGACAAGCTATATTAGATCACTCATCTTAGGAAATTGTTGCTGATTAATATGAACATAATACAAAAAGAATTGTATATTAAAAAAAAAAATTTTTTTAATAATTAAAATTTTTAAATAAAATATCCCGGATTTTTTTTTTTTAAGTACCAGACGCAGTTCCGTGTCATCTAAGATAGGAATATTACATTTTTAGTCTCCATTGAAAAAAGATAATTCTAATTTTTTTATAAAAAATTTCAATCTATCTATCGTTTTACCCGTCCTGAAAGAGACGTACTGTTCACCTGCTTGTATGTATTAGTGACTGTAACAGTGCTATCCGCTACGAATCCTAACTTTATTGATGTTGTTGTTACCTGTCTAGGGTACAACTGGGCACTGTTAAGTTTTTAAAATCTTCAAACAAAACAAGAACCGAGTATAAGAGAGGTAGATACAGAAGTGTTTGAAGATGAAATATTCGATTATTTCGATGAGATTTACCGCTTTTCACGTTGATGTGAGAGGACCTGAAAACTAAACAAGCTGTATTCAGCCATACAGCTTACTTTGTGAAGAATTGCATGCATCGATATATGAAAGAGTATACATTGAAAAACGTTTATATTATTGAACTAATATATTTTTAATAATCCAAAATTTCCGATTAATAAGTGAACGAGCCTTAAGAGGTGTGATCATTGAAAGTTGTACTGGGTAGGCATCGGATGGGTCTCAAAGCAAAAGAAATGCCTTGGTATGCTGCGCAGACAACTCGAGAATAAGCGTTGAAACAGGTAAAGGCATCAGTATGCCTAACCTTGGAATGCCTACCGGACTCTACATCCACATATTTTTTTTTTTTGCTTTGAACTTGAGCGCCATAAAAAATCTCGAGTCTCCATATTCGACGACATTAAACGGTTCTAGAGGCTGTTATACATATGAATCTGATCTGATGAAATCAAAAGGCAGATACGCTCCTTTTGCGGTCTCCGAAACAGCCAAAAAAGGCAAACAATAAAGGCATGGAACGAAAAATAAGGCGAAGCCACTCAAATCGACCTCGCCAAAGACAGCAAAAATAGCTGCTATCGTTCAGCAAACGGGATCTCAGATTACTGGTAGGATTTCTTACAAGGCGTGGAGGCTTAAGATACCACTTATTTAAACTAGGAAAAGTTGAAAATCAAATCTGTCGTTTGTGCCAAGAAGATCTAGAGGTGGCAGGTTATACAAATGTGTGCCATGTGTCGCATGCGTATTAACGTTTTGCTAGGCCATTTGCTGCATCTTCTAAATTGAAGGACGACAATCTTAGAATAGTGTTAAGGTTCGTTGAAAGGCGTCATCTATTTTAGCAGACATGAGGATATTTTTTTACAATGGTTCTATTAACGTTGCAATGGAATGATTGTTTGTTGAATTCTAATTTATAGAAGACATTATTATAGGTAGACGCGAATAGCACTGTAATTTTAAATCTGGCGAACAGCAATGGGTCTCACGCAAAGATTTTCTATCGTTTTTCTATTAGATAACCAAAGGTACTATTAGTTTACCAGTTTCCTAAGATTAATGATATTTCAAGTATGTAATCTGATGATTGTTAGTGCTTAAAAACACCTCGTTTATCCGTCGTTTGATCATTATTTAAAGCACTGTTATCCATCAATAACACGATATTTCACTTCGTATTTCCCGCGTCCTCAACTCAATTCCAATTCTATTCTGCTTGTGCACATTTTTCAAAAGAGGTAACAAAAAGAAAACAAAAGAGAAATACTGTCCATGCGCGCAGGACGTTCAACGTCCAAACACCTTGTTGCTATCAGGTCACAGCCGCATTCGCAACGCCATAATCAGTCTTGCACGTTATTAGAATACACGTATATACGCTCTACGGGACTCGAGGCTATGCCCAGCAGAAACACAGGTGCGAATAATCGAATCCAGTCCGATAGGATGTCGATCCGTATCCGTGCACCTGCGCTCCCATCGGAGCCACCCCGAATCCGCAATCAAACAACAAACCACAGAAACTCAAATATTATACATAGCTGTCTATGATTAATATTAAAAAAGAATCATGTCGGAACACGTTAAAATAGCAAATACTTCTTTGTTTTTTTTTTGGGCTCAAGAAACAATGGTCAAAACTCTATCTGCTGTGAGTTGATATTTCTTTATGTATATATGTTCCGTCCACCAGAAGTCGTGACAATCATTCGACTGATTCCCGAAGTTTTCGACTTTCGAATCTGTTTCACGTGTCGCTGAACGAATTTTCGCTTTGTTGTTATTAATTTATAATCAAATATACTTATGTAAATATGGATGACATTGTTGCACTTAGGTGTATGTAGTACAAGTTCGAAAATATGGCGGGCACAAAAAGAAGTGGAAAACGTCTCGTTGTTAATATTTCGGCAAAATCGGTAAAAGTTCCTACGTTGCTTGAAATTAAATTTTAGCCAGTTATTTGTAAAGTTATACGTTTGGCTTAGCAGAAATAGGTGACCTTTGCATCGGAATGTGCCATCGTGGAAAATATCGATTTCTTCTTAAGAATGTAGGTTTTCGGGTTGAAGTCGCGTCGTAATTGGAGTGTCTTAACTAAGTGTTTATTTTATTTATAAACATCAATTTTTGAAAGCAACAAACAATTAAAATGATTTTGAAACCTATAAGAGCCTTTTGAAGTTCTTAGCAACCTGAAGTTACAATACAAACTTACAATGTTATATCGATCTAATAACAAATAATAATTTGTTTAACTTTCTTCAGAAAAGCTCACGGGCATCTTCCGGCAATGAGACTTCGTAGATAAAATCCAATAATTCGGGGTGAGACGATGCCACACCAAACATTGAATTCGCGGAGTTACAGGATTTGCTTGCACAAGCTTCTTCTGTTCCATAATTCCACAATGAAAGAAAAGTTTGTCTCGGAATAATTTTAAAAATAATTATTCTTATGAAAACTACCACAGATGTAATGGCAATTATTTCCTTTATAATTGCCATTCCAAATTTCAAAAAAAAGTCGTTGCAAATTCCAAAAATTGTAGAAATATTCCATTAAATTTTAAATATTGTATTCGTTCCTGAAATATTACGTTGTCCGGTTCTTCCCTAGTTTACTGAAAACATTGTCAATTTGCATTTGTCTATAACAGTTCTCTTGAGTAAGATGTTAAGGTCGCTTTCAAAACTTTACGACTATTACACAGCTTGCGAATTTGACTATTTTAATAGACAGACTTTATCTTCACAACGATGAAAGGATAATTTTACATGTAACTGGTTAAAAGTTGGTTTCAAGGAATGCAGGAATCTTATCTTATATAGGAACTTATCAACAATTTTGCGAAATATCAACAATAAAAGTTCATCAGCAACGTGAGGTATTTTCCGATGCGGAGTGAAAATGGAATTAAATCGGATAAAATTTCCAAATTACTTGGTTTCCTTTATGGAGACACCATTTGTCAACCGTCAGCCTTTTGTTGACGTTGTCTGTAAATTATTTAATTTCAAAATTGAAACTATACGCTTAATATTATTATTTGTTTGTGTTTGTTTTCATTTTAATTGAAACTATTATACATAAAATTAACCTCTTTCAATGGATGAATACTTCTCTAACAGCAATTTTGCGATATTCAAATTTAAACGAAATTTCCGCCTCGCAAAATAATTCGGTTTTCTTTTTATTTCGTGCAGAATAAAAGGATGCGTTTTTAAAGTTAAACATGGTAATGGTCTTGCGACGAAGGTTGACATTTCCGAAGTTTCACGAACCTGAAAAGTTCTGCCTCTTTCAGTTGTAAGATAAGTAAGAACACTTTGAAGTATGACAGTGTTTAGAGTAACTTTATTCTCGCTTCCTTTCTATCTTCGGGGAATCGCATTTCTGAGTTTAATGGTTTCCTCTTAAAAAACAAAATTATTGGAAATTGGAGATTCCACGAGGATCAACAATTATACCGGTTTCTAAGCATTCTTGTGATCAATTAAGTAATTTGCTTTTTCAGTCAACAATTTTATATTTATATTTGAGCCTATGAACAATTGCTAGGTAAGGTTATGAGATCAGATGTCCTCCCGATTGATCAATCCAGCACCGGAAGGATAGTTAAGAAGAGGATGAAGATTGTGATGAAGTGAGTGATGAAGAGGACTAGCTAGATTATAAACACAGAAAGGTTTTAATTTAATCTAGTTTCGCTTTCTTTGGGACTCCCGGATTAACATTTTTCTTTATAAATAAAATTGTTACATACTACGTTTCAAACAATATTTTTATTTCTTGCCAATCTTCATAGACCGTAAGTGAACTTTTGTTGTTGAACTGCAATTTTTTTGCATCATCGTTGGTAATAATTTTTGACAATCCAGACGGATTTTACATCTTCCTCTATTTTTTTTTCCGGTTAAAGTTTTACTCTTTTTGAGATTTTTGGTTTATTTGCTCTTTTTTTTGTCTCTTATAGAAAATTCTAGAAAAGAAAATATTTGTTTTTATTTCTTGAAAACCTTTTCATAGTTTCCTGGTAGCAATTTTATTGGGGGAAAAAAACAAATAACCAGAAACCTCAACCGAAAATCCATTTGCACCAGTAATAGAATATGTATCGTGCGTTAAATATCGGATGAGAGTAAACGCAGTTGGTACTTTAGCACCTCCTCTCCCCTTCTTCCAACCCGCTATTATTTTGCGAACGGTTGTAGGTGTGAAGAACTTCAAATGCTGCCGAAATGACATCGTATCCTATTTTTTTTTTTTTTTTTTTACTGAACTACGAAAATATTAGACATCCAGAAACATCGTTTAAATTTGAATAAGGAAATGTCAGATTGCCACTCTCGATATTATTCTGAATATATGTACTTCAGTTCGGAGGTTAATTAATGTGATATCTTAATAGGAATTCTACGAAACTCTTATATGTGACATTTAACAGCCGAACGTGATTAAGATAACAAGAGTGTCCGATATCGAACCATATCGACGTAACTGTTTTAAGTACTACAAAAGCGTATATGAAAAAAATTGAAAAATACACATCAGAGGGTGAAGTGAAAAGCTGTAACAATATATATGTATAGTATATATTTACAGTAAAACAATAAACGAAAACAAATACTTTGGCATAATAAAATCGATCCAAGACAGCCGATATTCAATAATAAAATAAAATTAAAAACAGAAACGTATACAAGGTGTAAGTAAATACCATATTCCAAACAAAAAGAAAATTAATATGCATCTATCATATCTCTAATAATAATAATAATAATAGTTAATTGAATAATACATTACTTTACAACAATAACGGTGTCAGAACAACGTTTAAACGTCAAAAAAGACAAAGCACAAGCGAAAATAAATGCAGAGTAATAGATATACGACAAAACCCCGTCATATGATGGTGAACGAAACATTTTATTCAGGAACAGAGTGTCTAAATATTGTACCAAAAGACAAGACAAAAATTGCACACGGAAAATATATGAAAGTATATTAAAATTCTGAATAAATGAGTGTCCAGCAATTATATTATTTTATCTACAAATCCGTGTTAAGTACAATCTAAAAAAATATTTATGACACGATTAGTAATTGTAGGTATAAAAAAGACGTTATTAGTAAGTAGAGGAAAGTTGCCCAATTCCGGATAGTTGCATACCTTTGAAGCTGTCAGCAACTCGTTACTGTAACGTTGTGATAGGGGAGAATTATACGGGAAGGTCCAAAGAACTAACTTTTGTTATTATCCTCATAATTTCTGTTGGAAGTGACCCTAATATCTTTTACGTATTTGGAAAAATATAAGGAATACGAATCCAACCACTCCGTATATATTAAAACTTAAGGATTAAGCAATAGAGATAAAGCAAAGTTGGCTAGAAATAAGCGACAAATTGTCTCCTGTAACGTCAGGTACATTTGAAAACCTCATTGTTAGGCAATATAGTCACAACAATCAGTTAGTCAATATGCTTACAATTGTGTAATTTTAAAGTTGAAGCAATATTCTTGAAGAGCCGGAAATATTTGTGGTAACTTTTCTTACTTACTAACTTAATCCTGAGAACTCTCTTGCATCTCAACGTAAAACGTTGCTTCTATATTTTTCTCCGTTATTGCCTATTTTTTGTTTCCTTTCTTCAATTTGACCTTTCTTTGTTCTGCTGCTTTGTTCCACCATCTGAGTTGCTCTTGTATCGTGTTTGATGCCTCGACTATTTTTAATTGTTCTCTCATTTCTTATTCTTTCTTTTATCTTTCCTTGGTTTGTTTTCTATTTTTCACAGAAATCTCATTTTCGTAGCATTATTTTTTTTCTTTTTGTTTACAACTTTTGCCTTAGCCGTATATGAAAGTTCTTTCTTCCATATATCCTTTGCTTTTTTTTTTATTGTTGTTCCCAAATATGCGAACTTCTTTACTGGTTCGTTATATTTTTTGCCCGGGGACCGTTATATCAGATCAGTTTTGTGGTCTTTTCCCATCATCATGTATTCCCATTGTCTTTACGAAATCCTACTTGCGTCTCTTCTATTTTTTAATTGTTTTCTTTTGCCAGAATTCTTGCTACATATTATGGTACCTCTTTTCTCCTATATGTGCGTTATTATTCCCATAGCAAGCTTTGGAAGATCGGCAACTGTTGTAAGTTCTTTGGATGAACCTGGTGTTACAATTTGGCGCCTAGCCAACTTCGCATAAAACAAGAACAAGTTATCAATATTTCTTTTGTTACATAACGTGGTATTTCTTAAATGAATGTATAACGTATATGAATGAGATCGGTGGATTCCCTTACTTTTCCAAACCCGTATATTTATATAGCATACTCCGTTTAAGATAACAAAGATGGCATTATTTCTGATGACGTTGAATAGGCAACTGAATTGTCAGTAACACCAAGTTAGTTCAGAAAAAAATAAGTAAAAAAATAAACGGACCTCGCTGTATAATTACGAACAATGCCACCAATTACGCGGAATGCATCATCTGTTTGTCTGTAATGAAATAAAGTACGCTGATTATTGAAGACTACCATAAGAACATACTCAGTTGCGTGACTTTACCCGATATGTTGCCAAATTTGCTACTAATGAGAGAAAAAGTAAATTACAGCGATTAACTCCAGGGTTGTTCGTGTAATTATCAACGTCTTAGCAGAAAGAAATCGAAGACGCTACAAGGAAAATAAATGAAAAAAGTAATTAACTTCTCCAATCCTTTATTTTTACAAAGTACAACGAAAGTAATAGATACCTGAAGTCAAAAGATACACCAAAATTTTCCAGACTTTCAGTGTCAGAAGAGGTCACCACCGGCGATTGGAATACCTTTGTGTTGGATAAAATTTCAGTAGATTTGGATAAGAATGACAGTAATGATCTTTCCCGTATAGTTAAGAAGCTAGTGGTATTAATCTTTAAACGATTTCATTGTTTGGCAGGAATTGATGAAAATAAGGCGCTAAGTAAAACAATTGGGCACAATATATAGTTCATATCTCATTTTTTTTCTAAACTATGTAGATATGAACCATATATTTATTATCAAGGACGATGAAATCATACCATCACCTCCTGATTCGTCATATAAAACAAACAAACAAAGATGAAAACAAAAACATTATCCATTGAACCGCAGCGATAAAGGTACTATCCAAAATCAAACAACTTCCCTCTAACGTAAAGGAAAAAATTAAGCGTTTTCTATATTTAGTTTGATTAGAAAAAAATGATTATTAAAAACCCCAAATAAAAAAAAAAAAAAAAAAAAAAACTAAAACTAAAATGATAAGTACATAATAGCGAAACAACATAACTCGTTATTGTTATGCGATATAGACACCCTGTTTTTTTGTTTTGTTTTGTAAGAAGTAAATTCTGACAAAAAGAATTCTCTTCTTTCTAATACTCAAGACACACATATCAGCAAAACACTACCGAATCAATTATCTCAATCAAGAATCTCATAAACAACGGAATGAAACTCAAAGGTAGTAAGAACGTTTACAAGATAGAAAGAGAGGGAGGATAACAAACAAAAAGATAAACGTTTCAAAAAGTATAGAAATACACAATATGTACGTTTTTGGCACGTATACAGAGTGTTCGGCTTTACGCGTTAGTCCAGTAACGAGAGGCTTGCTTGCATGTAATAAAAGGAAGAGAATTTTATTCGACAAGAAAAACACAGCAGATTCTTGTAATAATACAAATACGTAATAATGATAATATCAAATCAGAGATAAATTCAAATGTAGCAATAATATGGTTTGGCTTTAAAAAAGAAAAAAAATGTAATAGTATATCAGTGTAAATGTAAAAGGAAAGAGCAATGCATACCTTGGATCCTCTCTCATTGAATATAATCTCCACGTCCAAAATTTGGCCAAATTGCTGAAAAAAAGAAAACAGAAAAATTCAAATTAATATCTCTTTCATTGTCTTTGACTTTGGTGAATTTCTTGTTTACTTTATATTCTCTATTAAAGAAATGCCTTGAATTATCAGATCTTTTTCTTACACGGTAAGTCACATGTTGATTCTCTTGAATCATGTTTTTCGGAACAACAGCCGATCTTACATCTTGGCCAACCTTCAGCACTAAAATCTTAAGAATCAACCAACGAAAACTATCCGGTGACATTTTTTCATAAAATTGTTTTTCTTAAACGCCCACTAAACAAACCCGGCCGATTTCTGTGCTGCTTCAACAATAACAAGTGAGAAATTTTACGAAACTAATCACGTCAAATCTCAATAGTACCATCTAACGATCGATTGTAAAATATTAAAGACGTTCAGACGTATACGTATTAAAGTTTGGCATTACCACAGAATTTACCCGATATATAATAAATAGGTCAAAACGCTAAGATCAAACAACGATATGATACGGTCTTTCCGTTGTTTTTAAATCGTTTCTTCATATTCTAACATTGTGTAACATAAAGGATCTCTAACGATAATAAGGACTGTGGAGTAGTATGCCAAATAACGAAATGTTTGCAATAAAGGATCAAAATATGGTTAAATTAAATGGAGCAACTTCACATTTATCGACCTAGTAGTTACCAGTTTTTTCATTGTAAAATTTGTAGCGACAGGCATAAAAACGCCTACTGCTACAAATTTTACAAACTTGACAAACATTTAATTTCAAAATGCGCTATCAACTCACTTTATGACACCAGCATGGTACGTACCCTTGCCCATTTACTAAATGAAACTTTCATGATTACAAGAAACGCTCACCTATACCTTTGTTTACGCGTAACACAATAAAAACAAGGTTCCGATCGCCCGCGGAACACCGAATGCACACAAAGGAAAGAACAATGATTACGCACTCTTCACGCTGTACAAAGCAACATTAAAAATTAAAAACAACAGGCCACGCACAACGACCGAAAATATAATAGGCATAGCGACCTTTTACTAATTTAGTTGTGTATTTATTTATTGTGATGTAGTTGGCCTTTAACCGGGTTAGAACGAAAATAATTGGAGGCATTAGGCCGAAGAATACAGCCAGGAAGCGAAAACCGAGGAACAAACCGCTCAATATGGTGACAGGATAGATCTAAAAGATACGGATCTAACTAATGTAACAATTTATCTGGGCGATTTGAGAGGTCTCTTTATTCTTTTTGTATAAATAATGTTCTTGGTGCGATATTTGTCCTTAAGTAAAATTGATAATTTTTTTACAATTTAAGTATTACAATCGTCACATTTTGGCCGGAGAGGTCGTTATTTCAAAAGCCAACACGGTTCGGGGTAGGTAGTGAACCTTTTTGGATATTACAAAAGAAAAAAAAAGCCGTGTTAATGGAGAGTGAGTACGAAAAGATTGGGGTGTGTTGAAATTTATCGATTGACGTATTACGAAGGAGCAACGATAACGAAATTTTATAAACTCAACATTTAGTAACTAGGGAACGCACTGAAGCAGATTGAAATTTGACATATTTGTAGCATTTACCGAGGTGTTGTATAATGCCGCTTTCCGTTTCGGCGAAATCTCACGTTTAGGGGGCGCCTAAAAAGCCACTCCTAGAAATTCGACGACTTTCAGATTTTCCCAATTTACACCGCCATCACGAATAAAATAAATACAATCACATATATCCCTAACATTCCACATGTCACAGATTTTTGTCACTCCTACCGCTGTTACGGAGTGAGGGCCGAACGGAGGTTATAGCGAAAAGATCTCATCCGCGATAGATCTTTAGAGATATATAACTTTCCCTTTCTTATTCGTAGTAACGGTGTAAATTGCGAATATTCGAAAATCGTGACAATGTTATCGATAGCTTTCGCCCCCTAAAACGTAAGATTCCGCCGAAATGGAAAACGGCGTTTTTCAATAGTCGGTGGATTGTACAAATCCGTCAAGTTTCGATCGGATCGGTGAGCTTCACATCAAGGTATTCCATTGTTAGGTGTAATACAGGTGAATATGACAACGCAAACCACCAACGACCCAGTGATTACGGTTCGTATACCGAACGTAAATACCGCATAATAAATTGATGTTGATCGATCACGTCATATTATTCAGCTTGTAGCAGTAACATCCGTCGTAATAATTTATGGATAACAGTGTTTGAATGGAGATTACGTAGAGTTGTGTACACCGAACGACAACAATAGTAGCGCACGCGACCATCTTTGATGGCTTACTTATCGAGGCGGTTGATGACCGCACATATTCAAGGAAATTGGAATTTATCTCGAAATTCTCTTAAGTTAGAATTAATTATTTAAAGAAATATATGTTAATTTTACATTAACTATCTATTACGGTTTGTTACAACCACCTTTTATTGCATAATTGCATATTTCTTTTTATCGAAATAAATAATAAACTGTTAACGGAAAAAATAAGAAAACAGATTTTGTTGAATCAACACCTCATCTTCTTTGAGTATGTTAAATAAAAGGAACAACGATCTTATTACATGAACCTGCTCCCTCCATCCAGAGTCCTATTCCTATATTCACCAACCGAGATGTCTTCAATAAAACATAGCAATGAATTCAGTCGCCCGAAAGAAATGAAATAAGACTTTTTCCTTTTGACAAATTCCTCGGAGACACTATATTACGGTGTTTGGTGTCACTACATATCGCAGATCTATTCGTATAAGTGGAGCAGAGTAGATGCGATGCCATCCATTTCGGGAAGAATTTCGTGATGCGCAAAATAAAGAAAAATTGCCGACTACTTCCGCTCCGGGCAGAAAAGTTCGTTCCGAACCGACGGACAAGAGACGTCAGTCTTCGGATTGGAGTCGATATCGTTTTTTTATCCGGTGAATTTAAATGATTTATTAGCCGGTGCTTTCCGTACGGGTGGTGTAAAGGCGTAGGTGTCTTCGGCGTAGGAGGGAAAAGTACTCAAATTTATGAGACATGTCGTTTTTCTCCGATATTCACATATGTACATATATTAAAAGTGCCGGCAGTACATACACTTTTCTATTTTTCCATTTTCAGTTTTTACATGCGTTACTGTCTTGTCGTAGGAATAAAGGCAATCTATTAATTTGACTACCTTTCTCAAGTATTGCTGCTGAAAAGGGAAGGAATATTTGCGCTTATCTCGAGGCGGACAGAGATAGGTGTGTGTCACTAATCATTGTTCAAGTAGTGCTCTGTTTAGTATTAAAGTGTACGTTTGTAGCTTGTAAAATGTGGGGTGTGATCGCTTTTGGTTTATTACTAGTTATTTGCACCTATTTTTTACTTTGTTTTTGTAACTCACAAGAAAGAAATGTTCTCTTTACAATACAGAGAGTACGATTGGAAAGTCTTGGCCTATCTAAAATAAAAAAAGACCCGCGTTCCATTTTCTGGCAAAAAAGGCCTAAGTCTTACACTGTAGATGCAAGAATACTTCACCAAAACAGGCCAAATAAGGTTGTAGAAGTAAAATTACAACAAATTGTAAAACACATCAACAGTTTTCCCAAGCATTAACTATAAGTATATATCATCAAACTTGAACATGGCAAAAACGTACAACAGGTGTGTGCGCAGAAATATGAACATGAACAATACGCTTTGATGCAAGGCAACAAAATAACGAACCCTAAGGTTAAATACGACTTTGTGGAATAAGTAAAATCCGCTGATAATGAAGAAAGAAAAGCTCTTCAGGCTTTAGATCTTTATATGATCAAAACGGAAACAATTTATAAAGATTACAACGCAAAGACCCGGTTGGTTCACTTCCGACCTTCGACCTCCAACAAAATGTATCACCTACAATAACTCCGAGCGCTGAGTTTCACAAAAGACAGTTGCATACATATTGGCAGCACAAAAACAAGTTATTTTCATGCTTATGCTGCACATCTATTCGTTTTCGGACAACTGCTCTTTCTCCATCTTTCCTGCTGACTAACTCATTAATTCCACTAAATATACCACTCCAAAATCCGAATGCTTCACTTACGATACATCCCATGGCATCGCCTGGTGCGTCTAATCATGTGGTCAATGAACTTCAAGCTATTTTCGACGAGAAAATTTAGAAATGACTTAAATATACATACGTACACCATACTGCCGTAAACGTCAGAGCTCATTCCATTTGCACTTGAAATCTTACTAATATTAACAGAAACGCTACTGAAAAAAGCCAGTCTCGACGAGACGTGTATAAAATAGCTTTTTTTTTTAAATAAATAAACGGACCGGGAACGGTCTAACATTTTAAGAGAAGTTACACGTTAAGACGGTCTTTGCAGATTTAGGATTTGTATATCGCTGGCGCAGTATCACGAAGATTTTACGATCGTTTCCGCTAACTGACGTGTTTATTTGTGAAATGAGGAATAAATACATCGATCAAAAGCTTTTACCTGTAAATTCTAGCAGCTGGAAATTATTATAAAGTGTATTATTCTTTGGATAGCTTCAACAATCCTTTAGAAAAAAAAAAAAAAAACGTAAACTGTTACAATTAGCTGTCATTTGGAGGCATGAGAATAGATAGAATAATAAGTAACATTTGTTTTCATATTCATTAATTTTATTCTGCTAATAATAGTAAAAGTTGGACAACATAGAAGCAATTACGTTAGATGTTCTGCAATCGTTTTATTTCAGAAATGTTATTAATTTTGTTGATATTTCGTAATGGCTTAATAAAGATCTCCTAGAAGTGTGATCTATAACATTAATTTATCTTTTTTAACGCTTTGCGTGTAACCGCAAGAAGTACTATACTTACGCAGAAACGTTGATACACATATAAACACGGAGACATTATTACATCATCTGTGTAAAGACGTAACTTTTCGATGTCTACAATGTTGATTTTATTTAACCGCAAGTATGTAGGATAATGTCTATTCTTATACAATTAAATCGACAAAATTGCACAGGCACGTCCTTTTAGTTTCTACCTATTATTATAGAATTATACACTTTTTGATATCCTTTACACCTAATTGAATGTACTATAAAAAGTCATCGACTCAAGCCTACCCGTCATATAATCAACATATTGTTGAAGGTTCACCATTTATTTTATATATATTTTTTTAATTTGATAATATTTTAATTTGATGGTTCTTTCTTATGATTTCTTAGTTTTCGGCAATACATCGAAATATCTTATCCCACAACAAACATAAGTTAAACTTACCCCGAACATGGCTCTTAAATCCGGATCTCTAAACCTGAACGGAATGTTCGAAACGTGTAGCCTCTTCGGTTGGTTCTTAGCGGGATCGGTCTGTTGGGTGCCGCCGGTGGTACCGACGCTGTCGGTCGTCTCGACGACGGTGGTGGCGGCGGGCGCGCCAGCCGCCGTCTCCGCTTCGGGCGGCTGCTGCTGTTCGCCGCACGTCGTGTACGGTCTCGCCGGACTGCTGACCGGCTGCTGCTGCTGCTGCTGTTGCTCCGCCACCGATGTCGCGGTCGGCTGCGGCGGCGGGCTGAACGGCGGACCGGCGGCCGGAGGCGGCAGCAGCGGAGCGTCCTTCACGTCCGGCTTTATGTCTCCGTTCTGGGCGGCAAACCCGGCAGGAGCGGCCGCTCCGAACGGCGCACTCATACCCGTCTGCACCATGTGCTGTAAAATTAAAAAGAAAGATCAAATTCACATTTCTGAAGATTCTCTAAACTGCTATAGCTAGCTCATTCGCAAATAAGCTAAGAATATTACAAGGTGAATCAATTTAATCGCCATAAATAAAGCTAAGACAATAATTATAGCAGTCTGAAGAACGTAACGAGCAAGTACAACCTGTAGTGCATTCAGCTAACTATCTATTCAACACAGGGTAGCTATGATGTTTGAGGATTTCTAATGGCACCTGGTCATGGGTTTCTCTGGAAATAGTGCGTCATGAAATTAAGTAACATTGTATTTCTCTCAATATCTTGCATTAACAACTGTCGAGTAATTGGTTACCACTGCCGGTTCAGCCGGAAATGTTTAGCAAGCAAAAATATTAACTAAATATAAATTAATTAGCGCGTTTAAATTGTTCACGTGCAATGCGGCGCTCCAATCAATGAAGATATAGATATACTAACCAATATTTATGAAAAAGAAGCTTATCACTAATAACAGTAGCACATACGCGTAAAAGAAACGTCAAACACTCGTTTCATCAATCAAAATCAAAACTTCGACTAATGTTGCTCCGGATAGCTAGCTAGCCATCAGTCATCGAAAACAAACGGTTGGTGTGGCATTTGAATACACGGACAATATAATAACAATCCCGAATCTCACGGCTCACGACGACATCGACTGTGATGATACCCGATATTCGAAAATGAATACGGAAAAATCCGCCTACGAATTATTTAATTCATAACGCCGGATCGGGAAAGGTGGTATATATGCGAGCGTTTCGCGCATCGCGTATCATCGCTTCAACGCCTCCGCTAACGAGTTTTAGCGTTATGCGATAGGGCAACGCGACGGTTAATTATTGTGGTCGGGAAGATTAATTCCCGTAATGTATTTTGTTTTTGTTTGCAGTGGGTTCGGCATGTAAGTTTACTTGGTGAAACAATATTAATATTTTACTGAAAGTAACCAATTGCGGTTTCCTTTTACGTATTTTTGTCGACTAAAAATACGAAGTAGTATCGAAAATTTCTCGGAAATTGAATCATGATGAGCAGATTTTATGAAAAATGGCATTTAAATAAAAAAAACATTTTACTGTTTATTGACAATTTCCTGACATTCGTGCTGAAACAGTAGGTATGTAAAACATTAATTTCTCTGTATGTAACAGAATTTACAGGAAACATTTTTCAGGATCCGAAAACGAAGATGATGAAACAGGAAATAGTACCTTGGTTTAAGGAAATTTCTCGTTCTATTGAAGGAAGAGAATATTTTTGATCATTCACTGAAAAAAAGTAAAATTTTATTTTACTTCAGCAATACATCGTGAAGTCTTTTATTAGAAACTACACAGAAAACGTAATAATCGCCCGGGTTTTTTCTCATTTAACCCCGCTCCTTTAAGACGTCTTTACATTTGTAGGTGTGAACATGCCGCTAAAAGTTCCATTAAATATTTCAGGGCAATTTATTTCCCGCGAAGAAATAATATTTTATTTTCGGTTCGTCTCTCGTAATAGTCCATTTACGGCAGGAGCAGCGGCAGCTCCGGCTAAAATATTAATATGCTTTTCTTTTGGCTCTCGCAGCAAATTGTTCCAGTCATCCTTTTGCCCGCTTTCGACTACATTTATTCAATTTCAGTTCATGTCGTGACGCCCTTGTAGTCCATTTATCTTCCGCTCGAATATTTTCCCCGTACCCGTGCAACACGAAATCCTCCGGAGGCTGTCTAAATGAAATTTCTATTTTCGCCGGAATACCACCTTCATCCGTATGTTAGCGGTTGCCTTGTTGCCGGCCTTTTGTTTGCATCTATCTGAAGATGGTGTTTGCGTATATGGGCACACCGATATACTCGTTTAGTTGAGACAACCAATCTACACTGGCTGCAATTGGAAACGCATCGCTCCCTAAATTGTTGGAATATTTCGTTAAAATTTTATATGTATTTAGCAGCTAGCTATTGATGCTACACAATGTTACACACTCGAAAATAATTGTATACGATTGTTTATCAGCTCATATTTTTATTGTGAGATGGCTTAAAGATCAAAGAAATCAAAGTCGGCTAAATACCAAAAATCTGATTGAAAGACACCAGTTTTACTAGAAGAAGAACTTTTTCTACAATTTGATCTTTTTTTCATCTTTGATTAAAATCAGCGATTTTCATAAACAAGATCAGCCGATTTAAATCACTTCAACTCCGTTTTGCGATAATTTTGCAAAGCTGGTGACTTGCTCGATATTTTCGCTAACGGCCAAAAAGAACGACTAAAACGTAAGTATCAACACGTCTCCGGAAATTACTTGGAAGAAATAGTGTTCCAAAATTTATTTTCGTAAAACTCCTTCTCACCCATCGTATTTATTTTCGAGCAGAAAAACGTAAAATCGTGTTCAAACGTCGTACTTCGCGCCTATTAGGCGAGCGTATTTATTTAGATAATTTTATTTACGCGTACGTAAGAACATGCATATATATTACATCCATAACATATACCAGACATTCGGTTTACTACAACGACAACGTTTCACAAACATTATTATTACCACCGCGACAGAGCTAATCCGTACGAAAATAACCTATTGTTGTAGTTATTCGAGAGAGAATCTGCGCGAACGAGAGAGAACCGAAGACACAGAGCGCGTGGGTCAGAGATTATTTGGCTCGCCGCCAGCGAAGAAAAATTCAAACCCTCGAGGTCCAAGACGCATTAAAATCTCGAATAGAACCGAGGGATAACGAAAAAAAAAAGAGAAAAGACGACCGACGTTCCATTAGACGTCGTAAAAGGCAAGCAAAAAAGAATATCATGAGAATCGTGAAAATGGGTAGCGAGAGAACAAAAGGTACCTACGGCTCACATAAAGCGACGCGTTTTAGTACGTCTGAGCGAAGGGGAGGATAACCTATTAATGATTCAAAGGTGTAAGTAGAGCGGAATGCATACGTACGGCCGTAAGGGGGCTAGGAAGCGAATAAGTAACGTGCATATCGGGGTTTTATTTCTGCCAATACGCGTATATCTGTAATTTCGGCATCAAACGTAATAGCCAACGTTAGGAAGGTAAACGTTAGTGGTAATGAAGTATTTTACGGTTATAGATGGTAGTTGGTTGTGGGTACCGAAATCGATAATCGTAGAAATAAGACGGTAATAAATATCTTATAGTAGAGCCTTTGCGTACGTATACAATGAGACATTGCATTAGTCAATTTTGTAACTTTCTTCAGTATGGTATTATACTAAATGCTAACAATCGTTAGTTTTAGTTAATTTAGCTTGTATAACCATTAGTGTAGCAGAAAGATTGACCATTAAAGAGACTAATTTGACTTGAAGTCTTGTCCTATCGATTGTTATCCCGTCTACGTATGAGGAAGAAAGAAGTATCTTTCTCCACGAAACAAAGATATATTATCAAGTTTCCGGCAAAGCGGAGGTAAATTCAATCGAGATTTTTCGGAGAACTTTCTGGAAGGAGCGAAATGGTGGAGGACCAGGGCCACGATACACCTTCGTAATCTAGGATATTTCCAGCCTGGCGACATTGAAAAAACAATGCATAATACCACGAGATAGAGGTCTATAAAAATAAAAAAAAAGGCAAGTCTTCACGAAATGAACACCTCTATCGAACCACAATAGGGAATCATCAGTATTGGTTTTCTATTAATGTGTAGACACGCATATCATTTCGATTATCGAATTGATTGACAGCGGAAAATAACCTGAACAATTTATTAGAAAATGTACCATTGGACGCTATTCAAAGAATCTAGTACATGCACGATGGTGGGATAGCTGACTTTTCTCGAAGAGCAATGAAACGACAATAACATATCTTACGGGAATAAATACATTAACTAAATTCACTTTTCTATTATTCGCATTTGGTCATCCGCATCCGCAGTAAAAAAAGAGTGCACGTGAATGCACGTTTGTGTAGAAAGTAATTCTTTTTCGGCAAATACCGGCAATTCAGTAAAAACGCACTACATCGAATAAATTGAATAAACGTCAGCGAGATATATATATATATATATATACCTTGACAACTACTGTTAGAAGCAAAACATACGATTAGCATTCATTTAATTAGATCGTGTTCAGAATCGAAATATTTATTTAAACCATTGACGCAATCGATGTTTATCCGATTCCGAATTTGTTAGACGTAAGGCGGATACATTGTGACGAAATTGTCGTTTCTAAAATAATGTCTGCAGATCGTCGAATTTAACGAACGCCTAATCGTAAGAGGATTTGCCGGCAAAAAAATACGAGTTAGATGAATTAAGACGATTGGGAAAACAGGGAGTGCTCGCTTCTCCTAGTTCAAGTGTGTACATATGTGTATGTCGTTCAATTAGTATTGATCTGGCAGCCATAGATGACGCAATACACGTCTTAGTTCAATGCTGCTGGGTGACCCGGTGCAAGATATTTATGTTCAAGGGCGTCGAGGAAATTGCACGAAATTAATTAATTAATTAAAGTTTCACTTGTAACGCATCTGCTAAAAATTATGACCTTATCAAGTATCTTCAATTATCGTTTTTCAATTTCGTTCTAATTAGGTTATCTCGGAGGAATTAATTTTTTTAGCATTATTAGCACGTTTATCGAAAATCCACCTCAAGGGAAATTTTTATGTAGTTAAGCAATTATTTGTGTTAATTAGGAACGGAAATTCAAAGATGTTAATTGCCATTTTTATCTCTGCTTTAAATTGAAATTAAGCAAATCGGCAACGCTATAGTTTGTTAAAAAAAATAAATTAAACTTAAAAACCATAGACAAACGAACTATATTAATGTGTAACTTCGATGTGTAGTTTTTAAAGATGGCCAGATTTCAACCAACTCAAACAAAGCTATAGAAAAAAGTCTCTGCAAAAAGTAATAATTTCGTCCGCCTTTGTCTTCTGTATTCATGAGTTTAAAGCGTATGCCATGTACAGCCAAAAGCTTGATCTCATCTTGGGGATGATCCAAATAGATAATACAGTTTTAACTCAGCAGCAGTTGGTGAAAGTAAAGAACTTTTTTAGTTTTCTTTAGCTTTTTATCAACATTCTAATATAGGTTGGTTGAACATTCATTTTGATGTTGATCCACTTCAAAAGATGTGAAGACAAGAGAAATGTTCCAAAATTTTCGATAGTAAGAACCAACACATCACATTTTATCCGCGAAACTCCTAACGCTACAATGCTTCTTTTTAAATAAAATATGGAGCAAAATATCAAGCTTGGGGTAAATAATTTGGAGTTCGCCTAATTTCTTCATCTTTAGACGCCTTTGCATATAACGGCGTAAATATATCAGCAGATTTATTAAGCAAACGTTAAATCAATTTATTTTTAGGATCACAAACGGACTATAGAAAAAATTTATTGCATACTCGAGAAAAACAAGTTATGACGGATTTACGAGTTGTTGTCTCCTAATTACTCACCATTTCGCATCTGAGACAGCGAACTGTTAAAAAGAGGAGATAGACGTTGTACTTCATGTAATAGTCTCTACGTGGCCAAATTCTTGATGCGAATGTACCGGTTGAGATATAACTTTTTGCGTTGTGTCGTATATTTTATTTATTGATGTTTTCAGTGCTTAAACCGGGCTACGCATAGATTAAGCTATTTAATTACCTTCGCCGTGCGTTTGTTTAATGGGTATTTTTATGATTTTTAATTGGCGGTAATTTGGAGCATTTACGGCCATGCCAGATTTTCATTCATGGAAACGTCTACGTGGGCTGTTGCTTCGAAAATGTTAAATAATCTAATATCAAAACCATTTCGCCAGTGATCTTTCTGACAAAGGAGAAAGAAAAACTTCTTTCCGTGGTAAACTTAACAACTTTCAGAGTACCCTTGTAATGACAAAACAATGTGGTATTATCTATCTTCAGCCTATTCCTCAAAATTATTGGAGGTTGATTTAAGCATTAATCTATTAGTTTAATATGATAAATTACATTCATATTTTGCGAAACTGTTTGTAGTAATCCACGTATCTATTTAAATCGAACGGATGACCTTTAGCGAAACGTGTGATTAATGCTTCTAATAGATTAGGAGAGCATTTGAGATTAAAATTAGTGTAACCGAATCGATATCCGGTCGTTTGCGATTTATAGGTCGCTTTATTGCCGCTCGAAATCAACATTTAATTCCATTTCAATTGGATAAGTCCCGTTTTAAATGTAAGTTTGGTCTGTGTTTATAATTAGACACGAGTTTCCTGTTTTGCGGAACGTTCGCGTGATTTATTAAACGTAAAATATTGATTGCGTTGGACCGAGATTTATTTCTACCTTCTCAGAAGCGAACTTGTACATTTCGCTCAAGAATTAAAGCGGTTCAAATAGCAACGCTATTAAGCGTCTGATGAAATGAATCCATGAATGAATCCAATGAAATGTTTTATGCACTGCCAGTATTGACTATGAACGTGGCATCGGCATGCTGCAGTCGTTCACCTTTAGCGTGGATACGCGATAGGGGATGACATAGTCCTTTTCAACTTTCGATTGTACTTAGCTCGAGATTTTTCGAGGCTGGCCATACACAATGGCCTGTTTCAAACACATGAAAATTGCGTCGTCGTCAACAAAATTCAACAGAAATCAGTGCTCTCCAATAGCCATCAAAATAATTGTATTATCAAATATACATCCAAAAGGAGCAATAAGATTGATTTCGATATTAGTTTAACATAAGTTAAAATGCCGATATACTAAGTAAGCCATATTAGTATCAGAGGTATAATTTTGGCCTTACACCCTATTTTAGAAACATCAATTGACAAATGTAAAATAAACAAACGTAATAAGAACCAAGTCGGAATATTTGGAAGATTCGCCGAAAAAAGTTGTACCATCAGGACGACGTTTAATTGGCCTTCAAACATTCTAGGCACCTCTATGAAAGATTCTTTGGTGTTCTTTACATAAAATAATTTGTATTCAAAATATTACAGAAAGAAAAACAGAAGATCCCAATAGGTTAGTAACATATTCATGCCACCGTATACATATATCGGAGCAGATCAATTAAATTCCAATATCAACGCAATTCCCGGACGACAACCTGCGAAAAGGTTAGGAAATGTACGTCCAACTCAATTACGAACGAAGGGGCGAAACGGGATATTCAAATCGAAATGGGACCGGGGCTACTGCGGAAATGAACTGCGACACGACGCGAAATTGGGTCCGATCGCCGTCAAAATATGCATGTCGATTGCGAATTCGTTTTTCGAGGGAAAACGAAATTTATAGCGGTTGTCGCGCCGGGGGAACAACTGCTATTTATACTTCGTCCGCAAAAAATTATCGGCTTTAAATTTACGGTCGTGTAAAGGTGGTACGCTTCGTGCGAAATAACATAAAATGCGTGATGTGTTGCGCGTTTCAAAATGTGCATAATTTTTGCAGACATCTACACGTGCGTCGGCCCGGCGGTTTGCCGTCGTATACATATTTTGTAGGTTTTTATCGAACATGTTCGAAGCCATTTATAACGAAAGGTCTTTCGGGAACGCTGGTAACTGCGCATCTGCGCGTCCCTTAAAAGAACGTTTCTTGACGTATTTCATATTCTCATTTAATTAATTTAATTTAATTTCCTAATATATTATTGCAATGAAAGCATATGTAGCGTGTGTCAAACGTGACGGATTGCTCCTTAAACCAACGGCAAATGTATGCTTTCATGTGATTTCATGATTTCATCAACCAACTAAAAAAAGCATGGCCCATCAAACAACCTAAAAATATGACGTAATTTCGGGCGCTTAAATTAAGATCAAAACCGTGTTCATGTTTGTTGACAAGCATAAAATATGATGGCGAGAAATTGTGTTGACACAAATCATTTCCTTTTCTTTTCAGGGAAAGATTTACTGTTTCATGTTTAACTTCGATTTAAAACATTTTAATCCAATGTTATTTTCGATATTTTCTTGATTATTGCTGTAATTAGGTTATATTTACAGCTGTGTCCACCCACTGCCGATGGAATATTTAAAAAAGTGAACATGATTAAGCGCTACAACTATAATTTTTAAGTTTTTTTCGTTTAATAAACGATACTCTTAACGTAAAAAAGCTCAATTTTTCAGATGTTTTCGAGATACTTTTACTTAAAGTATATTTCAAATTTAATCTTCTTATCATTATTATTATTAATACTTATTTTGTTAGTTACATAATCTTTATTTGCTTCGACATACGAGGATGGTATGAAAAGTATTCGTCCTTGAAAACAGATGGCGCTAAATTCTACATTATCGATTGCGAGTGCCGACGTCGGGTGAAAACTTCATCGTGCTTTTTGAGCTAACAAACTCAATTGAACTATTAAAGTGTATTTAGTGCAGGAGCTACATTCAAAATTGTAACATCCTAGAAGCATCCTTAATTGCGTTGATCTTCTTAAATGCTAAGTACTACGTAAAATTTTCCAATCGCCATCCTTCCTCGTCTCGAGTACCTGCTAAAAAGCAAGAGAATTTTCCCTTGATAAACCTCGCCTAACCAGGCAATCTCTTCTATGTATCTTCCGAATGCAAAATATTTTCATTTTAAAAATACACTCGTTCATCGTTAAAGTCAAGGTCTCGCGTTTCGTGCCAAAAATTGTAACTTATTGAATGGACTCTCTCTGTCTGACCGGGCGGTTTCGTCGTTTCGACCGTAGATCACTCGGCTAGCAGTAATTTCGCGCTTCGCGCGTGTCATCTCGCTTGGCTCCTATTTTTTCCCCCTTTCCGCATGGTATTCCGCTTAAAGCAAGCACCTGCGCGCGTTCTGTACATTGTGATTCATCGCTGAAGCACGAGAAAATCTCAGCGTGGTCCTACATATAAAAAAAAAGAAACAACGAACACGTTGAAGAGATCTACCATCGATGATCTTTCTTTGTTTTAAATGCTTATATCGAAACAGATACACATACGATTCGATGCAGAACAGAATAATCACTCGATTAATGGGTCTCGTCAATTTTCAAGAATATCCTTTGTGTGATACAAAAGGAAAATGAAGAAGGTAATATGAATATCAACGATTTGACGCGAACATTTAAGGACAGCCGAATAATACTTGCATGTTATGACAAAGTACAAAGCAACATAAGCGAGGACAAAATTTCTCTTCCGGGACAACTTGGACTTAAATTCCTGCCCGGATTCAACAAAGAGTAGAAATTGTAATTTCAAGATTCTAAATTTGAATTCACTAATTGTAAAATATATTGCTCCATTACATTGTTCAATCTCTTCATTGTATTTCTCGCCTCGTACAAATATCCGTTGGATTACTCAATAAATGTGCACGTGTGTGTATTACATACGCGCGTGAGTTTGAATAAGAAACGTTTGAAACGATCTCCACATTCCACTTCAACGAAACTGGTTTCCATTTCGCACCATACTACTTACAATAACAAAAATCATTGCATAAATTATGAGCGACTTTGGCTCTAAGTAGTAATTTCGCATTCCGATTGAAGACATTTTATGTAAATAAACCATAAGCAACCGCTTAACACCATCATTTGAGAGCTAAATTGTGAGTACGTACTCACAAAGTTTTAATATAGCAGAGTTCGGCTAATCAACTTGTGCATATGTAATGTCTGAAAGTATTCTACAAAAATTATTAATTCATTCGATCTATTGCATGTACACACTTACATCAACGTATGCTATGTCTGACTGATACCATCTGACAAGAGCCATAGCACATGCATTTTACTACAGATACTTTAACGGTTACACTAAGGACTGCAACTATATAACTGTTACCGATAATTACATGCAACCAGCAATTCATACTTCAACTGATTTTTAGTGATTTATTTGCCTTACATGACAGCTACACAACGTACATCGAGACAAATAAGCAGTTTGGCACATAGCGAACGAGTTCAAATGCAACGTAACGTTGTGATTAAAAGTTCCGGCTAATTAGCAATGGTAACTTTGCCAGAATTCGCTTTGAATGAAAGGAGCGGGAATAAATAATCTACAGAACTGTTAAATATCGCTCTTTAACGGTAGAAAAGTTTATAATTAATAAAATTTGGAAGCCGGTTATTTCATTCTTGTTCTCTGATAATAAGCACGAACTAAGATTTTATAAAGAAAAAATGTTCGAGGTTCTACAAGCTGGGGCTGGCTCTTATTTTAGAAAAATCAATTTAATTTGTGTACGGAGTTGTAGAGGCGGTTTCAAACAGGGCGTTGTCACCTACACACCGCTTCAGTTAAGTTGAAAAAGGATTTTCTCTTGAAAAATTATTTTGGAAGAAGGTTAACATTTTCTTTTTTTTTAATATCTTTTTACAAATATGAAATTCCATGAAATTGGTTAAAGAAGAAAAAAAATTTCTGTATTTTTTGTCAATATAAACACAACATCAAAAACACACTAAGTCGATGAAAGAGGACGAAATTCGCCATCAAAACAGATATACTTTCCAATATTATTTCAGCGAACCGCTTTCGTTTTATCTCGTTTCCTTTTGTGTGAAGTACAAAAAGCAATATCGTCGGTTTGATATCCAGGCGAAGGGCGTTCAAAAACCCATTGTGTGAATAAAATCCGCTCCGATACCTTTCGTAGTTTTTACAGGGTCGCAGATTCGCATTCTGAACCGTAGAAGGATCCAATAAAATGCAGCTCGCCTGTTTTTATTTATGTCTCTGTTGGCATCTTTTTCGAGCCTATACGATTCGGGCTAAGAAATACTATTTCTTTTTTACGGATTTGCGTCGATTTGCTTTGAAAACGTAAATGTCAATATTTCATTGCGCGTACATCGTAAAGATGAGAAAATAAAGAAAGGAAAAAAATCTCTGACAAGACTAGCTGTTATGCCATAAGAACATGGAAGAATTAAAAATAAATAAAACAAACACAAAAATACAAATAAAAACAAAGAAGATAACGATTGGACATAGCTTGAAAAAAAAGCTTGTACCAAAGCATCTCGAAAAAAAAAAGAACCTTTAATAAAGTAATTAAATCAAAGTCAAGAAAAAGAAAAAAAACAAACCATCTTTATATAGCAATTTTTCTTCTTTAATAGCAATTAGTAGAAAGGTAATTTGGGGAAAGTGATAGATAGAGAGGACAAAGGTAGGTGGAATTATTCCTTTTTTGCAGCGACTAGATAGACTCGTGCCTATCCGTCTCATGAGAATGGATTCGTGTTGCCTACTGGTGTCCCCGAGGGCCAACAAAACTCGAGTCTGTCTAGTCTCTGCAAAAAACGTGATAATTTCAACCGCCTTTGCCCTCTCCAGTGATTGTACAAAAACACAAACTGTGTATCACTAAACAAAATAAAAAGAAATCCAAGAAAGCTTCAAACCTTCGCAAGGCGCACCAGCGAATTCGAGTGTACTGGCACACAAACCAAGATAAATTGCTTAGTGAGATGTGAAATGTGATATATCTCTGTAACTGTTCCACACTGAACTTTTTGGGTTTGAATTTTATCTAGCCAACTGAATATTTTCTGTGATGCGGCAACAAAATCAAAGTTAAAACACCGCAAACGATCTAACACGTTCTGCGATAGCTGCGCCATTACAAATATCACTAAACGATGTTAAAAAAATGCATCGATCTAGCGGTCACAATTTAACAATTATATCGTAGACGTTATATAAGCGTAACAAAAAGCGGGGAAAATAAATAACACACGGACGATCCGGTAGATAAATAAAGCGACTGAAAATCAATTATCCACCTTCATGCTCGGTTCATCGCGTAAATATTCAACCGTATCCGATAGAAAATCCTACTAACGCGCGTTAAAATTTCATAAATTACGTTTTATACGGCGCAGGTAACTATAGTCGGTTCGCCGTGCTGTAATAATTACTTTCCGGCGAATAAATGAATGTGTTAATGCGTCCGATACGCCACCGGAGCCAGATTAATCCAGCAATTTGATACTTGGAGAGTTTAATTGAATTGCTCAAGTAATTTCCAAAGCCGGGAAGTTTTGTAAATCTCGACGAGTTACGTCGCTTAATAAAAAATTTCGCTGTATAAGGTTTTCTAAAATTGAGTTTATTGAACACGATTGCCGATGTATAGATGTTATAGTAGCTTGAATGTGTTACGGACTGGTAAGTTTTTATATGAAATACCCGCTTTTGGTTAAGAAATTTTACTAGAAAATGAGAATTAGTCATTCGTTTTGATGATTGATCAATTACTAATGAAATAGCGGTATTTTTACCCTCTGTTTTAGCAATCGTATACTATTATTGCAGGTCCACTGCTAGGAGTGGAGCTCTAGGGTGACGATCGTATTTTCTGATTTTCCTAGCAATTAATTTTTCACGATTCTGAGGCATTGAAAAAAATTAATTTGATAAACTGTGTTCGTTGACCTCGTTTTCTTAAAGCAACGAAAAGAAAATTTATATTAACTAAGGAATTTATTGCAACAATGGACGTTGTTGACAAATTGGAACCTGTTTATCAATATAGTAAATGTCAATTTAACTTTTCATTAAACATTTATCAGATATCTTTTTAGACATGAAGAAAACACTTTGTATTCGTAAGAATGTTAATTCGCCTCGCAAAAGAAATTTTAGTAATAAAGCAGGCTCAACTATCTGAGGCTTGACGTTTTGTTACGTAGAACTTTTATTTTACTGCAAGCAAGGAATTAATTGCTGTCTTCGCTTCGAACAATAGCAAGTAATTTTACAACACTTAAATAGTGCACGTTTGTTGTATAAAGGTTACAGCAGTTCTTTATGCGCCTTTCAAATAATTAACACAGTAATAATACCACCAATAAAAGTTCTTTCTCTAAATAAACAAGGATTAATGCTTTTTTAAACGGAATTATGTGTATATTACGCAAAGACGGTATTTGAAAAAAAAAAAAAACTGTTATTGTTAAAATTGATTGACTCGTTAAGCTTAATATAGTGGGTGCTATGCATTTTAATGAGAAATACAACAAAAAGGCGAAGTATTACATAACAACGTTGAGAGCAATAGAGAACGGGCAATCGTGATGCTGAATTCGTTATTTTTAATGAAATTTTCTTTAAATTCCCCAACATGAATCTCTTCAGGCATGTAATGAAAACGAACGTAGCGATAAGGTTATTAAATACATACTACTAAACAAGCATTTGCGAAATCTTGATAATGTTCCTTAATACTTAAAAGTAGGGCTGTCGAAAAGCGTCTTTTTCAGGAGCCGGGTACTCGTTCAGCGCATTACCACCCGGTTCTGAATTACTCGGCTATGAGAATATTCGAAGTTGAATAGAACCATTTTCGGGGCCTTCAAGTCCCAATAAGCGAAATCTCCGAACCACCGTTAGGTTCTTAAAAGATTCAGCAAGATTTCTTCGGAAATAAATAAATCCTTGTCGGAAAACAACAGAATCCAGTACTTTGTTAGTACATTGGAGTGAACACTAGAGCAAAACGAATTTATCATCAATATTATTGAAATTAAGAAAGATGAGCATATTTCTCACAGGTTCCAGCAACAAATATAAACGGTCTCGTTTAATGTTGTTGACTTTGTAAATATTTATATTATAGTTAGCATCAATATGTTAAAATTCAGTAGAGAACACCAGAAATATCTCCAACTTAACGTCGACCAAATATCAAATGAGGTTGATGCCTTCGTTTTCAGGATATATTTCCATAAATTCCACATACATTAATACATAATTACAAGCGCCAAACTGGTTGGTACGGTCACCACGCCATCAAATGCGATGTAATACAGCTAGATTCTAAACAATTAAAACTCGGCTTACTATTATCGGCTTCCAGGAGAATTATAAGAAAACCATAAATATTCCTACGCTTTTCTGTGTAATCCTCAAACGGCTAGTACACAAAGAAGAGTTAATATGTTCTCCTCGCAGCACAAAAGACTCGTACTTGAACCAGTTCGCTTATTGTTCAACTTACAAATAAGGAAATCGTGTACGTACATATATATTCGGACGGCACTTCGATTTAAAGTGTTCTTCGCACTGCGAATACGCACGTAAGAGCATTTCCAGATTCACATCTCGCGGAACAACATTTCACGTTAAACGGGCCGTGGAGGAAGCTTAGGAAATCGCGATTATGGTCGTTCGACCCGATTAGTTAGCTCGCAAGGTAGAGGTGATGCAGCTCGCAAGATCGAACTATAAGTGCAAGCCTCGGCCACGAGAAAGATACGTTTTACTGAAACCAGTTTACGAAGCACGTAGCCAAGGTCGACCAATCGATGTCCCGCCGAGGAAAAGAAATTAACAACGAGACGCGAACTCGGAAGGAACGTCAAACGCGACGCGAACACACCTGCCGAAATCTAGTCGAAAAAAGCCAGTTCTTTGGACGATAGAATAGACACGGCTGACGTCAATGGCAATGTTTGATCGAGAAGTCTTGGTTTAATAAAACCGCGACCGCAAATTGTTACGAGAGGTTCATAAAACGTAATCGACGACATCAATATACCTGCGTAATAATAAATACTCGGGTCTCTATAGCAAAGTGCCTTGGTATGCATGTACTTACCGTGAATGTACTACGTTGGAAGTAACATTTTACTTTTACCTTTATTTGATCTTATAAGTATAAGTGCTCATGAGACTCTGCTCCATCTTTGCTTTCCACTGACCCATTGATTTTCCACTAACTTTCTTTTTGCTAGAGGATTATAGTACAAAATAATTGTTGTATCTCCTTTAACAATAGACCTAAGAACTTCCTCTTAGTTGTTGCCGCAGAGGTTGAAAAATTGCTCACTATAAGTCACACGTTCATGTGAAGGTGATCATGTAGAGTGGGTCGCACGACTTTATCGGAAAGCCCTAGCTTTGCTGACAATCCTCTTACTTTTGAACGCTTATCGTTCGACACTTCTTTCTACTTTCTCTCGAAAGCCGATCTACACGCGGTTCGTCTTCAATGTTCCCTCGTCCTAAACGTGTGGAATATGAAGACGAAATTTCAACAAATACATCATTCAATCCAAGCAATTTTAACATTGTACAAAATATCAGGATACTACCAAACCAAAAAATATTTTTCGAAGAATGGAACGATTAATTAATCGACAATCTGTGCATACGATCCGAAGTACGCGATCTTAATCGCCATTTAATTTCTGACGCACTCGATAACTTCAAACAGAAAATTCTAATTTGTAATGGGACGATTATTAATGGAGACTAAATATTTACGTTAGAACGAAAACGTTACATCGTTCCAAGATACTATAAAACAAAATTAGATCATAGCTACCATGAAACGTTAAATCGCACCGAACTTTTCCTACAATAAAGCCTATTATTGTTTAAATTGACTGAGAAGGTGATAATGATTGCAGAAGCATACAAATGGGAGAAATGAGTCAAGGTCGCTCGAGCAAAAGACGGACCCGGCTAGTCGGAGAAACCATGCGCTGTCAACAATTTCGGTGGTGGATCTAGGTTTCTATTGTCGTCCACCGAGCGAATCGTAGGTTTCTGCGCCGCTGTCCGGATCGTAACAACCAGTCGCGGCGAGTAACCCAGGCGGCGGCAGTTTTTCGTCAATTAACGCGACCATTTTTCATCCAACAACGAATGGGAGTGGAAAAAATTAATTGTGCAGATGTGTCACCGTCTGTGGGAATCATCTAGTAGCACACAAAATATGTGTATGAAATAAATATACCGGTCAGAGACGTATTACAGAGAAAAAAAAAATTACTTTCAAACATTACGCGATTACTTAACGTCTTTCTTTTAATTGCATTAAGGGTGTTAATATTTTAAGATATTGCGCTTGAAAACACCTAATGCCCTCGTCAACTTGTCTTTAAACCTGGAAAATTGTTGCAAAATTAATGTTAACTATGTTATGTTCCAATATCGAAGACAGCCCCCCCCAAAAAAAAAAAAAATTGGGTTGCTAGTGTTCCTTCGTTTTTTTTTGTGTCTTCTTTTCAAATATGTGACAAAAGAATCAGCTACGATAATTAAAATTAATCCGGGTTCCTAAGCCTTTACAACTTTATAAAATCCGGTCCTGTTTCGCTTTGAACATACTTAATAAATACGACGGGCAAACAGAGTGATGTCATCCGCAATTACTGTAGCGAACGTTCAATTTGCCCCGCGGCCGCAGTGGTTCAGCGTCTTTTTACCGCCCGGGGGAGGATCGTTCCGCCGGATATCGAACGAAGATCACGTGACGCGCGACGTTCCCAATATATTACCGGTCGTTTCTATTTATCTCGCTCTTTTCATCGTGGTAGAGCTACGCTACGCAATTGCCGTCAAATTGTCAGCGGAAGACTATTTTGGGAAAAACCTTTTCGCCATCATGTTGCATATAGCGGCCACCATATTGTCATCCAATGCGTACGCGACAACGCCCGGTCGACTAATAAATCTAAAATTAAACGCGGCTAAAATTACATATTCCGCACATAGAAACTGTTAGCAGTCGGCTAAGAGAAGGAACGAAATACTGTAACCTAGTAAGAGAAGGCTCTTCACCGACGGATAAATAAAGCCCCAGCGAGAGACGCAAATGGTAATAAGATACTTGACGGAGGGTCTGTATCAAGCACTAATAGCAATTAGTGCAGGTCCTTTCCAGACTAATTGGGAATTACTTATGTTAATGGAAGCTAACCGGGCTGCTGGGTAGTACATGTTGCCGTAATTAACGTTCGTTTTTTTCTAAGAGAGTACTTTTAAATACATCCGAGAATAAGATTCAGTACATGTTTAAAAGTTCGGAAGCAAGTCGTTCATCGATTACGCTTCCCATGTTAGGTTCTGGCATCACTGGTGTGCAATTCCTATTTGATATATCGTCGTTATCCTTATTAATACAGGCAATCGACGAGGCGAAAAAATCGATTTGTTTTTAATCAACCTTCGTATAACGAGAAGCGACAATTATGACAGGCCTCCTCTAACGCACAATTACAAAATTACTTAGCTGTTTATAATAAGGCTTTGGGAGAATTGCAATATTAAAGAAGATTTGAAAACCAAGATTAAGATTTGCAAATTTCTCGTTACTGTCAGAAGAATTAAAGATATAGTGAATTTGAAGTCTGGGGATGAGAGAAGAACCACACGTATTGATGAAATCGTTTGGGCTTTTTTTATAATTCCTGAACGGTAACAGTAACGGGAGTAAGCAGTGATCAAAATAAAATGGAAACCCCGATAAGTATATTGAAACCGTACAACATAAAATTAAATTCAAGGATTCAATTAATTCTACGCCTTGTTGCTACTTTTAAATATGCATGTCATGCATTTATATTTCCCATATTTAGCGAAAGAATAACGTGTAATTGTAGCTGATACGATACGCTTGTAGTCGTAAGGTAATAAATACAATTTTGAATTCGATGGAAGAAAATATTTGGGGAAGTATTCCAATATTTGTTTCTTCCGTGATTTGTATAATACACAAATTCTAAAAACCATATTTTACTTAAATAATAGACAAACTTCTCGAAGAAGTGCTAACAGTTTCGCTGCAAGTATTTAAACGTCTCTCGGAATCGCTTCGTAAAAGTCGACTTGTAGTCTAACCAGAACTCTTGTTTTTTTTTTTTAAACGAAATGATATTTTCACCATGTAATCTAACTACACCGTGTGTCTCCGGGTAAGTGAAACGACTTTCGTGAAAAGCAAATAATTTTCGACTTAACTAATCTTTTTTCAGGATTTAGCATTGCTTGATTCAAGAATCGTTTCTTATATACTTTCATTGTTCGAGAAACAATTCAGTCTTGACGCTGACGTGAAAGCTATCTTTCTCGCATCTAAAGCACCTTTTACGTTCATAGAACGCCAGTGTTACCAACTATTACTACTAACCCATATGCCAAGTAGTAACAATGACGGATCAAGTTGGATGCAATCTCATATCAATTAATTTTATTTCTAACAAAGACTGGCATGGAATAACTAAATTGCTTCCTCAACAATGGTCAGCCGAACGATTTGTTTTTTAACCTGTTTCGCACACAGCGTTAACATTAGAGAAAAAGTTTACGTAGAAATAGACATCACACCCAATCCTGTATTCCTAAATATCCTCGAAGGCACAACTTATATCCATACCACTCTTACGACTCCTGTTCTTCTCATCTTGGAGATGAGAAATTTGTTAAGAATAAACAAGAAATATAAAGATATTACTGATAGTAACTTCTTCCGAATTTCGCTGCGTGCCAAAACTTTCACACGCTGACGACTTCTTCAGGATAAATGAACGGATTTCTCGTTGTCCGATATACGTCGTTGATGCATTCTACCGTGACGCTTCCGCTTCACTCGGCAAGCCGGTTCTGCGTAATAGACTCTTCGACGTGTTATCCTGAAGAAGCCGTTAGCATTGAACAGCGAAACGTCGAGCGAAATCCGGAAGAAGTTAATAGCGATAGCAGTTATACCAACCGTGAAAGCGTAAGTAATGTACATATATTATTCTTTAATAACAATTTTACCTTTAATAGTAGAACGCATATCCGAGGAACTGGCCATACTTAAAAAACTAATTTGATAGTTCAGCTAAATTAAAGGATCAGCATCTTCAACTTCATATTTCTCATTGTCTAGCATACGATAATACGATGCTTACGGAAATATCTGCGTTTAATTTGCAGATGTCAGCTCGACGATTACAGTTCATGATTTTTATTAAATTTCAATTAAATGTTCTTTTTTTATGTTGAATATTATTTTCTGAGATGAATGAGGTTTCATCGCGAGACACCAAAGAAGAAGAAAAAAAAAAGGTTTGCACTAAACCAGGATAAAAAGCAAATATCGAAATTTTATTAATTTAATTCTACAAATGATAAGACACACGCCCTTGGTAATCTTCCCAATTTAGAACAATTGCAGGTATGTAAACTTACCCTTGTAGAATTGACAGGATTGTTAGCACTTACCTGAAACGAAAAGAAGAAAATAATTGGTCAAGTTGCTTAGGTTAGATTCGAATAGAACGTCATAAACTTAATATCTTTACGTCCGAGTAGAAAGTAAAAAGTAAAGCAATAAAACGTTGTGTAGGAACTTTCCTAAATAGTCCATTTTAGTCTCAACTTCACTTGGCAATAAGTCACGCGATTCATTTTCAACGTTCTTTATAATACTATTCTAGTGATTCTATAGCTGCAATTTCGCTGTGGCTTTAGACATTTCAAACAATCTCGTTCTCAGTCCGTTGACTGTAAATTACAGCTATCTAAATTACTGGAAATGCATACAATTCCTCATTAATCACTATGAATTTATATGTTCTTATTGTTTTTTTCTTCATCACAAATTGAAAAAATTCAAATGATTAAACCTATCAATTAATTTTGATACGAAACGATTTATTGGACTTCACTACGGCTATTATCAGTGGTGAATTACCATAATACGATATCGATTTCATCACTACAATTTATTCGAAGCGCTTATTACCCTGTTAGTGATATACCATCATTATGTCCTACTGATCTCGAAGTATAAAGCTGCCCAGACAGGAGTGGTACCGACAAGGGTAATTATAAGCGGAACACAATATCACCTTGTGTTTTCAGGCAACTCCTCTGCCTTTAGATTGGTTATACAGCGTAATCATTTCAGACTGTGGTTAGTGTTACCGCATTAGGCGGTCTTGACATTTAACGTAAAATTTTATTGGTGTAAAATATATACTTCTAACCAATCCTGTACCGACGTAACTGTGAATATCAATTATATGACTAAGTGCTCATAATATTAGCCCCATTAATTTGAGTTTCATGTTGATAACGTTAATTTTTCAATAAAAAACATTAACCTTATAAAAATAAAACAAACAAAAGAGAATTTCTTCAAACGAGTTGCAATTGTCAGAAACGTAGTAATTGTGGAAATTGAAAATATTTAATCTGAGGAATAAACATATCAAATGAAGAGTAAGAAATAAAAAGGATGTAGGAATTTTGGAATTCTCTCGAAAATATAGAAAGTACCTTGATTTACTTGTATTTGTATCTAATTCGCATTTTCCAGCGAATAGAAATTAGAATTAAAACGACTTCTTCGTTATCCAAAGCGTACCGTAAATGAGGATTTCATTCCGCTACATCGACAGTTTTTTTTTTTTTTTTTTACCGATCTATCGGATTTCAATTCGAGCTAACAATTTGACACGACAGGATAGAACCGAGAGTCCAATTCATCCCAATCCAATTTTCCGGAAGCTTTTTAATTAAATTCAGCGAACTTCAGCGAAATTTCTTAATGGAGCTTTTCGGTATTAGAACAGCGATTTCCCTATGCATAATCAACATATCTTATCGTTCACTAGATTTTATCTTCGACGTGAATTATAACATCCTTCATTGCACATTCAGAACGGATATTATTAAAGGTCAATGTTTGTTTGGTTTCAATCTTTAATTAAGTTATAAACTGTGGTCATACTCAAATGTTTCATTGTTGCAAATGAAGCGGACAAACATAACGTATACGATAACACCCGCATAATTGGAATTTAAAACAAAAGCGTTTGAACTTGTGACTGAGGTAATTTACGTTGTTTCGCCGTCTCTGTCTATTAGCTGTCTTTCCATTGTCTACTTTTTACCGGTATTGTTTTTAATCGTTATAAAACTAAACCTCTTCATAATGGTGTTTACACGGAGCGGATTATCGCCTCGGGCAATAACAGCGACACCACATTCGCTATCTACCGTCGCGCCGGCCGCAACTAATTGTAAGTTGTCTTTGTGCCGCTTTGATTGTATACTTGTAGTGCGCAATTTTACTGCTCGACAACGCTGAACGTCGTCAACTTTAAAGAAAATGTTGTCGTCGCTGTCACGCTTTGGATATCTTTTGGAAGACGACAGAGTGGCAACTGCTATTATGTACTTCCTCTTTTCGAAATGGAAAAGATTAATTATACCCTTCTTCGTCGAATTAGTTACGCCACTCATTTTATGTTTCCGGGAGAATACCACGGGTACTAACCTTAATTCACATCTAACCCCTCCTGTTTTTCTATTTAATCTTGCTTTTGGTATCAGTTATTTCCCTTCATCAGGATTAATAGAATCCAGTAATTATTTCTCTTGTAACGACGCCGACTGTTTGCAAATTATTATTTCCAAAATATTCCCCGTAATAAAATTACATTTACATGCGTTCGATACATTGTTTGCATTCTGAAGACGATACCTCCAGAACGTGGTGTTTGAAGACTTCCACAGTTTGGGGTAATAAGAATCTCTGTCAACGCATTTGTTTAAGATTCGAGAACAAAAGCAGAGCGTTAGTCATTAAATTACGAGCAATGAAACACTAATGCGAAGTTCTCCTTCGAATTATTAATTGTTAAACGTGCTGTGTGAGGGATGGTGTTATCGTAATGAAGAATGGTGGGACGTTCTCGATTGTTTTTCCTGATCTCAGGGATAACTTCTGGCAAATAGACACTATTAAATGTTAACCGTTCTTAATTACGTCATGATTAACGAATAGCGAATCATTCTTAAGCTGATGATCAATGAAGCTTAATGATCAATAACATCCCTTGTGACTAACGATTATTCGTGGATTGGTTTTCCCGTCTACAGCGCGCATTTAAAAAAATAGTGTAACTTGCTTGTGAACGACACCCTTATAATTACGCACGAACAGGATTTTCATGAATTAGCAACATGTGTGTGGAATTAGGTATGATTATTGAAAAGCAATGGTATCCAACAACTTATTTACTAAAAGTCATCGACGAAATCGGGAAAAACAATCGACAAGAACGCATCTTTTATCAAGGCAACGCTAACTCTTATAAAGCACGTAAAATAATCGACTATTTACAACAACAACAACAAAAAAAAACCTCAAATCAATGTTTCATTGCGGCTATTCACCTGATTAATCGTCCAACGACTTCTTGTTGTTCCCGAATATCAAACAATGAATGCGTGAACAGTGGTTTTTATCGTTGAAACCTTCAAGTACTACGATCTGGAAATACCCGCTTCGGAGTGTAAATTGTTTCGAGAATTGGTTCGAACGCATGCAAAAGTATATAAAATTTAATGGCGAATTCTTATTTTCTTTCAGTATTTTTGTAAAAACTTAAAAGGTATCTCACGTACCTTGTGGAGAAGCTTTCATTCAATTTTTCCATGCCTATTCGATCGTGGCAAACCCACACAGCTTTTGAGTATACCATTTCGGATCTCAATCTAAACAAGCTAAAGTTTCTATTCCCTTTTGGAACATCGTTATATAGAATAGCGCGACATAAAGCTACACCAAATGTATTTCCTCCGCCATTCATTGCCACTTTATATACAAAAAAAAGCTATGTTGAAAGAATAAAATCTCGACGCTCGTTTGTTAAGAAATCGAAACGAACACATAGCCTACTTCGTAGCATGCGCCTGGAACGACTTCCGCCGCCGTAAAAAGTGTAAATAGTCCATGAATAATTCAACAAATCGGTTTCAATCGGGTTAGAAATAAAATTACAGATCTGGTAACGCATGCAATTTATTCAACAGCATATTCATTCGAAGTCATAAACGGCGAAAGATGCAGCGATTGTAAAGGCGTTATTAAAATATAGCATTGGAGGATGATAATTAGTTCCGTTCCTTCGCAAAACAAAATCAACGGAAAAGCGAAACGACTTCTCCGAATTTGTTTGGGCGCATATTGCGAAGCAGTAAATTTTCCAGGCTTCGTAAGCTTACGGATGATCACGATTTAGTGCATGTTTAATATTAATTTTTTTTTAGAGCGAAATTATCCGATAAACAAGAAGCAGGGTATTTCGAGACGTGAATTTATAAAATGGAAAATCTGAGCGAAACTTGGAAGGTGGCCAAAAATCAGAGAGGTTTTTGACTTATTCCCTTGCCTTTGTCGATGTAATGCTTAAATTATGTCGACGTTTAATACAGCAGATATTTTGAGAAAACAAGCATCGATTATTGATCTTCAGTCTACAAAGTGTTGTTATTACCAATGCCTTCTTGCAATTAATTTTGAACATAGCTCACCCGGAAATAATCGGAATTCTCTAACAAGATCTATTTGAATGTTCTTTATATACTTAGTTAAACAACAATAACAGAATATGTTAATTGATGTTAAATTAACCAATATTTAAATTTGGTTTTAACAAAAATTTATTTAATATATGTATGTTCATTCAATTAATATTTCAACCAAAACAAAATACTTCCATTCGTCACCGCTACCGCTTGCGAATGTTGTGAATTGCATTGAATTGCAGAGATATGAACACTAAGGTATATTATATAAATATAGAACAGAGGTTCTCTAGGTGTGCGCCGCGCCGCCCCTGGGCCTCGTAGATAGTAAATAAGGGCGTCACGAGGCATTCCTGCAGATATAGCGTTCTGGAATATTCTAGAATGAACATATTGAAGTCGCTTCGGAGCTAATGGAGCTTTCTACTAGAACATCTAAGAATAGATCGTTCCCGTAACTTGCATCCTGAGAGAAAAAACTAGTTAAGATAACTACAAATTGTTTAACTCGGCCAATTTTGATGTTTAAATATACTGAATATTCCAGTTTGTTTAAAATAACAGCGTTCAGTCGGTTGAACCTTGTGAATCCGTTCAACTTTAAAAGGAACATTCAACCAATCTACAGGAGAATGTAAAATACAGAAAGCAAAACAAATACATGGGTAGAATCAACAATGAACGTCTGTACATAAGGAAAAAATAAGTATTCTTAAGCCGACTAACTTTGGAAATTCCTGATATTTAGTGTCCAGGCGGAAAATATTTCCTTTCCTGGACAGAGTATTCAGTTTCCTTTACGAACAATACATTTCTTTAAATGGGACGCTGTGAAGTGAACAGCATTCCTTCTAAAGCCAAAGATACGCATGCTAAATCTTTAACAATAACAAAGAAACGATTGACACTGATTGGCATTGACACAATTACAAATACATGCAATTTTATTGGGTACCTTACGGCGTGTCAAGTACAGTTTGTAAATTCGGCATTTACTTGTACGTACAAAAATGTATCATGTAGGTCATTACCGATTCGTCGACCGTATAATAAACAATCGATTATCGTCAAGAAGATGGCAGGTTTTTACATATTTATTAAGATGGGCATGTGTAATGTGAATAGCGTCGTTAAAAACACCTCATGTGGATTTAAAATGAAGGCCATGCGTTGTAATAAATTAAATAATACGACAGACACAATGAAAATCTTCTAAACGCGTTTACGTACAGACCAAGACGAGCAAGGACGGTGTATTGTTAGTTATAAATAAATATTTGTAGGTTACTTATTGGCTACCGGGAAACTAATTGTTTTAATCGTAAATTTACCGGCAAATATTTTTAACCTCCATGAAAATACTTAAAAAAAAAAAAAATCAGACACGCCAGGAACGTAGGATTTTCGAATATTTGCATTGGGTAACGGCAAGACGAAATCATATGCGAACGCTGTATGTATGTAAATCTAAATCTTCATTAGCCTCATTTCCTGTTAGCGCAATATATTCTTACATACATATCAGATGTACATACATATATAACCGTCTTATTGCATCAACAAAGTATTCATTATTGTATATCTACGTAATTTATTAATATTAAACAAACGTCGAGTAAGAGCAATAAATAATTTGCAATACTGAATGCGTTCCATCTGCCGGCGAGGTTAAAATATCTGCAGTTTGCGCTTGGTTTTAATCTACTCGCGTGATTTGTTACATACACTACCATTTACAAAAGTTTGCCCGAAAATAACATCTTTATACCATGTTCGGTGTAACCAAAACGGTGGTATTGGATAATATTTATTCACTATTAACTTAAAATACAAAACCAATTTTTAATTAAATTAAAATTTAGGATCAAATGTCAATATGATTGAAAACCTTCGAAATATTTGTGTTTAATTCAAAGCGATTTCTATTTGTTCGAAAAACCACTGAAGGACAAGCAGAAATTCTTAATTCAAATTAGAAATCAAAAGTCAACTGTCTTGCATCATCTAAAATAAACAAAACCTCATATATACAGAGTGTTTTTAATAAACTTCAAGTTGTTTAGTTAAAAAAAAATTACAATGTTTTTGCTATAGAAGAAAAAAAAAATGGTGAGCAACGACATGTCGGTTCTCGTCAAATATTTGTACATCTACCGCTTCAGCGTAGGACGACAAAATTTACTGCACGTACATAGATGTAAATGTTCTCTCTCCTTCACTTAAGAAAATTGCATTCTGAATAAATGAAACCTCAAAATTGTACAGTGTGTAGGTTATTCATCCCGTTATGGCTACGTATTAGCATTTTCCATAAATAGTTAGTAACTAATTCTAGTGCACACCGTCCCGGGATTACGTATATTTTTATTAAGCTGAGTGGCAATTTCGAAATCGTACAGTTCGTTGCTTGCATCGGGGTAAGTAATAAATCAACAAACTGAAATATAATCGTAAGTTGCATTTAGAATGCTCGCCGATGTGAAACGTGCAACATATGCCGCCTTGCAACTTAAAATGCGAAACGCCGGCGTCAGAAATCATTCTCCTCCATGTTAGTGTACTGTAATTTATGAAACGAAGTAGGTAATTGAAAAATTTATGTTAATTTATGGCGATTTCTTTACATACATAGCTAAGAATATTGAGTAATTTTGATTCCCAAGGCGATGAAAGACTAATTTTTACATCATACTAGAGCAAACTTTCCTTTTCTTGCGTACATTGATTGCATTGCAAAAAATATTGATTTTTTTTTGTGCGGAACGAGTGCTTGCAGCGGCCGTTTTCGTTAAAGGATTCCACTTCGAAGTTGGCTAGATGGACGATCGTAAGATTTCGAAGTTATACATCGACCAGGTGGGATTAACAAAAACGCAGACTCGTTATCCCGATCACAAGTGCATGTAACGGGAGAAGAAAAATACCAAATTGTTCGGGGTAGATAGCACATTAAAGGCGAACGACCTATGTACAGTTCCATTCAATTTTTCCACAAAAAGAAGAATGAAAAAATACCTTGATTATCCGGTCAATCCATATCATTCGCATCTCCAATACACGCAAACAATAATAAAATTTATTTACACTTAAAGAGCCAAGCAAACATCAAGCCGATAACATTGGGTAATGTAATATATATAAATTACTTGTTTATTATTGTTATCTGTACATAACTCTTCAATAATAACAAATTACAAAATTGACCTTTACGTCCTCTTAAAACAGAGCAACTATTGCAAAAAGACGGCTTATTTACACATATTCTCTAATTTTCTGGTTTAATTTTTCTTTTTTAATTTCTTTCTTTTCTTCAAGACAAGTTAATTCTCTTCAATCCGAGCGTTACATTTTGCCGTACACATCAACATCAAATAATAGCATTTATTTCGGCATGTAGCCGCGACATTTCGCGCTGTGTCAACGATGGTTTTAACGATTTGTAAAGCAATTAAGCAACACGATTAAGTAGCGCGCTTAAGCATCGCGGTGCCTACACGTGTGAATTTTCGAAACCGCTCTGACGATTATATGAATATGTTCCTGGCGAAAAACGTGTAAAAACGCCATAAGTTCTCATTAGCGGCTTTTCACAGTCGTTTATCTTTCGAGAGCGCGCGATAATGGCGACCGTAAATTTAGGCAGGATAATGCGACCGTTAGTTTTTATTAGTTGGCGTCCAAAGAATTGACAGGATTTTCCGGAAATTGCACACGAAAGACGGAGAATAATAAATGGATTCGTTGGTTTGGTATGTAGAGGAAAGCGGTTGGATCAGGCTCAAGTTTATTGTCAATAATTGAGAAGGAGCAACTTCCGATCCGTCAATCTCTTATGAGGACTATGTCAACATGAACCAAGATGGTGTGGTTGTGGGCGGCAAGATAATTGATGCGGATATGATTGTTTAAATAACAAAGAAAAAGCTGAAGCTAATAACGAAGAAAAAGCTGAAAAAAACAAAGACCAAGCTGAGGATGAAGAGGACAAGGAAATACAGCAAAATTCCGTAAAATCTTGTATTACAGAAGCTACGTGAACGTAGAAGATTCTATTTAAAACATCGTATAAATCTTCTTTCTTTGCCTCACCTTTTTGGATGAACATACGTAACTGGAAGTTTTGAAGAATTCGAATTTTTCCTGATCCTTTCTTAGCTTCGAATTATCCAAGACTGATTGTATTGGGCTTAAATATTCGAGCGGACCTGTATACATACGTTGACGCATTTAAAACAGAATATTGTATACAAAATACATTATTTACTGGAAATATTTTAACAGATAATAAAAGAGATATGAACATAGAACGGCCATCAAGCGTGGTATAATCAGAAACAACAACTTCTCTAAACAGTTTATCTTTGCTAGTTAAAACAAATTTGACATACTAACAGCTAACACATTATAGAAGGCATAATAACGATAACAATATCCAAGCACACATACCGCGCGACGAGATCATCTGGATTAACTGGTTAGATTAAGCCGTCAAATCGAATTCAGCCCGCCGCGCTGTCGAAGTTTGATTTAATAAAGTAACAACAAACAAGTGATTGTGTTGCCAAAGTTTGTGAGCTAACCGAACCGAAACTAAACCGAATAAACGTTAGTAATAGGTTAGCGCTTTCGTCGAGGTTTCCGGTTAATGATATACGAATACATTAGTTAATACCAGAAAATTTCTAGAATTTGACCAATAGATCTTCGTAATAATATATTTTTCCTAAGCTAGGAAATTTTTTGGCAGACTTTGCTATACACGGAGCACGCAGGATCATTGTTCTATATCCTATTAGATACCGTACAAGATAGAATTGGATATGATGTGACTTGTCCCTATCGCACCAATAAGACTTGTGACTCGAAACAAGAGGCTTTTGTAGTTCTATGAAAGGTGTAAATATAATCTGCTGCATGTGATTTTTGTTTGATAGTTGGCATTTACGAACCATTGTCCAGATTCAGCGATCAGTTAAAATTCCAAAATTTTAGTGTTGACATATGACACGTTTATACGTGGATATAAGGAAACGGCCAGTAAGGTAGAAGATTACCCAAACAGGTAGTCTGGGGATGGAAAGGTTTATAAAGCTCATCTTCAATAATTTTTTTTTTATAGAGCGTAGTCATAACAAGGTCGTAACTTTTTAAAGTTAGAACATATTGAAACTAACGAGATTCGGTGATAAACGAATGCCATTAATGTGAAAAGGTCACGTTATCATTGATGTTGTCCATTTTATACGTTTCTTTTGAATTAATCAATTAACGAAATACGTTATCTTCGTTTCGTACAAGATTAATAAAAACAGTGTATGGAGGTTAACATTCTAAGCTCTCTTTTACTAGATTGCAAATGAATAATAGTATTAAATGCAGCCGGTAAAAGAATACGATTTTCAAGATCGAAAGCAGTCACCAAAACCACGTACAGTGCGCTTAGTTAACCAACTATGTTCAGTGGTTTCCGTTGACCTTTTTCTCGGCGTCTCCAAAATCCATTTAGAGCTAACTATCTACCAACCAAAGAGAAAATTTACCTTATAACGATATATCAAAACATGAATCGCCCAACATTTTACAAAGCGATGTCCATAAAACAAACGGGCCTTTAAGTCAAATGAAATCCACATCTTTTCAAGAAACGAATCATTTTTCCGTGAAATCGCGAACAAGCAAAATTCAACATACATACACAGACAAAGTGTAGAGTCAAAACAAAGCCCTTTTTACAACGGTAGTTCGAAAAAAAAAGTTAAAAGACGAAAACTCTTTGATCCCGTACCCAACAGCCGTCTCGAAACTAGCAAACCCCTTCCCGTTCCACACATGCTTATACATTCCCCCCCGACATAACTACAGACATCCCACGGCGCGCTCAGATCTTTTTCCCAATATTTAAAAGCTAAAGGGAACAACACGTGAACCTACTGAAAGTACCACGCCGAAGTATTGACGTTTCCAGCGCATTCGAGAAGGAGCAGCGAAAGCGAGATAGAACAAGCGGGATCGGAAAGAGTAAAGAAGATATATGGCGGGCGATAAACGCGAGAGGAAAACGGGAAGACGCAGACAAACGGGTGTACGGACACACGGAGCGAGAGAGCCGGATGTTGGAAGCGCTTCCTCAATCAACCGCTTTGTGGCCTCCTATATGGCACGGTCAAATATGTTAACTTCTCCATACCATTGGATTCCAACGCGCCCTCTACTACTCGTTGATACATATTGTTCTTCATAAAATGTTACTCTTCCTCATCTGAAGGACCAGAATTTCGTATTCATCTTTCAGTTCATTACATTACGCAAAACGGAATGATAATAAATAGAGAGGACAAAGGCGGATGAAATTATTACTTTTTTGCAGAGACAAGACAGACTTGTGTTTTGTCGACTTTCGGGGAAACCAGTAGGCAACACGAATCTATCCTCAAGAGGCTGAACAGACACGAGTCTATTTTGTCGCTGCAGAAAAAGAAATAATTCCACTCGCCTTTATTCTCTCTAATAATAAATTATGATTGAACAACATTTTTCAGTAACAACTGCGCCACTGTTAAATTTTTGTTTTCGTTCATTTACGTTGACTCTTTCGCTGTTCACTTTCTCTGATACTTGTGTTCTAGTCGATCTTATTTAGGCTGAAGCAATATAGGCAAATAAAAAAATATAGCGAAAATATAGGCAAAAAAAAGGTCAAGTCTGCCAAATACTTTTGGCAAACTCGATTCTCCCATAACATCTCTACGAGACATAACAAACAATTGGTCTGCAAACACCGAAGTCGTATTGTTGTTACTTTTCAACAAAAATTTGCTTTTCCCGAGCACCTTCTTGAAAAGAATCAATTTGAACCCAAGCCCAAACTCTTCTTCCAATCGCCAATTCATTTTCTCCAGTCTAGTCTGGCATATCGCAAACAGTTTGCTTCAAAATCAATATACATATTCAGAATTAAATAACAAGCAATTGTTTTGGTTATTAATTCTGTCCACGTTATTCAAAGCAAACTTAATTTATTATAGGCGAAAGTATAAACAAACCAATTATTTTCTCGAGATAACGGCTGCGTATTTTATTCTTTTAACTTCTTCGCTCTATATACAGATATCACTGAAGATACGAAGATATAGCCTGACATGTGGAAGCTGTTAAGCAAGCGTCTTTTTGATAAGCGATGTCATCTTGTTGGAAGATAAAAACTAGAAAGCATCTCGTTGTAAATTTCAGCGGTGGGTGTACGGCACATTGTATTCATATATACATATGCATAGCTCCTTGTATATGGAAACGAAAACTTAATTTACACAATGGGCACGTGTAAGAGTGTTAAATATTCATGCTGTTGCGTGGTGGATGACGCACAGGATGTTGAGCCGCTCACGTTATGCATGGTAAAATACGTAGAATGAAGGAATATCGTGGAAAATGAAAATGAAGGGTGCCGTGGTATATGGTTCTCGAACAAAGAGAAATGAATAATGTTAAATTCAAGTTTAGTTATATTTCAATTAAAATTGTAGTATTTCCTTCTATAATTCCTTCATTAGCACTCTATTGTTTGCAATTAAATTACTTTCAGTTGTCGAATTCAATATCTACAGCCACATATTATGCTCAATAAAACGTCAACAATAAATCTGTTCCATTCTTCTTCTTATAAATCTGCTTACCGGGGTAGTCCGTCATTGTTCTACAAATTTGTTGAAAGCCGCTATTCAATTTTCAACTGAACTAACTATCCTAAATAATAGAGACGTGATGATACTTTCTCAGATGTAATTCTTATTCAACATTTGCCCTCCTGATACAGACATTTCAGGAGTGCATGTTTACTATAACGCTTAATGTGAAGCACAACCTAGAACACATTTACGCACTAAGGCTCCTACTTTCACTTTAAATGACCTATATCCGCTGGTACGAAATGTTTTATGTTCGGCAGAAAACCAGCATTTGATGTTTGGTACAGAAGGATATCAAACTAAATCAAACTATCAACAGCTCAAATACAAACCAAAACAAGAAGATTTAATAAAGGAGACTGTTACAAAATGTTTGCATTCTGGTACAAAACGGCATGAAACTTGTTCGACAGATTAGTTCAAAAAGAAAATGGAAATTTCGACGTGCAACAGCTGATGTAACTCTTGCAAGGGGCCGCCGACATGCATTCACTGTTTACTGCTATTATCATATGTTGCTTCGCAACTCTCTTTCTTCTCCATACCTATTTATATCTAAAAAAAAAGCATTCTCGACGATTTTGATAATAGGTAAAGGAATATTCATTCATATCGGTAAATGCGGTTAATCATTCATTGTAAGTAAGATTGTTGCCGTGTCGCCCAAAATAAAGAAAATAATTAAATAATTATACGTAATAATACCTACGTAAATTAAATGCAAAGTTAAAAATAAACACGCTCTTTTGTTCTTGATGTCGTAACGATCGGAAAAAGCATTTCATATAGTGCTTGAACTCAAGCACTCAAGTTCATTAGGGCGATTCCATCCCATAATCATCTAAACGAATTTTTTTCTCTGAAAATTTTTTCGGGTTGATAAAAGTTCATCCGATCGAAATAAATCCATAAGTCCACACGTCAGTCGCAGATAGCCCCCTTTGATACGTCTCTCCAACGTTTTGGTCCCACTTTATAATTACGTTTAATCACCCTAAAATTTCCTTGTCACCGCCGTTTTTCAATTGCCACGCTAATTAAAGGCATGGGAACGCAAACAGCGATTTCGTCAAAAACGAGCCAGTTTATTAAACGCTCGCCAACGAGAGTTAATTGATCCAATTATTCTCAATTTAAACGAAAGATGTACTACACTACTAGCACATTCGTTGTCCTCGGAATGGTCGCCGTTAACTTGTCGCTTATTTATTGCGGTAACTAACGCTTGAAACAATTTTGGAACTACTGGCTGTTTGTATACAAGGTGCAGCTAAAAATAACCACGATTGAAAATTGATAAGACTTGGATAAGAATACGGTCTCGTTTCAAATAGTTGATTTGAATCGCGTATTCGAACGCCGCACTAAAACATTCCGCTAGCACCCCAAAATCGTATTTTTCTTTCCTCGTCATCTATCTAATTCCGCAGTTTTATTTTCTTTTTATTCTTCTTACTTTCCATTTGAAATGTGAGAACGCTCTAAGCTCGTATGTGTTTACGTTTGAGGTATACGAGCAGATGCCGTTTATCTACAAGGATAACCGTCTTGAATCACACAAAGGAAACTACAGTAAACAACGTTTTCTGCATATGTAAATCTCTTTGTGCTTATTTAAATGTACATATCTTTACCTATGTATGTAGAAATAAATTATTCTTTATCAATGCTTCATACATCATCGATTTTTTGTCCTACGTAATGATCGTTTCACCGATGTGTTTACTGTTTAATATATGTTTACTTAAAGATTTAAGATATCTATGTGCATTGTCGAAAGGCGGCTACCGTCAAAGCAAACATATTTTATTAAAAATTCTTTCTACGGAGAGATGTAAGTACAGATTAAAATGATTTCGTCCTTGAATATGAGTAGGCATAAGATGTTTTCTTTTTTTATAACGCATGTTTACAAGAAGCTAAACGTTAAATATCAGCTTGTAGTAGTAGTTAAGTGGATTCTGCAAAAATTTGAGTTTGCAGTTTAACATTCTTTGAATGCAGCTGTACTACCGTCTAATTTAAATGAATAAATCGTGCTGCAAAAAAGACCCTGTATACGCCTCAACGTGAAGGGTCAATATTGTTATGGTTATTATCTAATAAATGGCCACGTCTTTGCATCTTAACAAATCCAGGTAAAAAAGAGATGTAAAAGCTTTAAAAATAATCGTGAACGTGATTTCGAACGAAATAGAGTATGAGGGAAGAAGTGTACGATGAATATTTATGAACGTCCGTCAAGAGGTTCACGTCGTTGAGGTACTGTAACATCAAGTACGAGACGGACCGATAAGTAAAAAAGTGGAAGTCCGTTGAAGTTTGGAAGACCGCTTACATCTTTTGTACTATGTTTCGTAACTTTCGACGCTGCTTTGAATGAATTGAAAAATAAATAAGGAAAGGTAAATAGGGAAGATCCATGATATGAAGCCAACAAAAACACTTCTTATTCGATAAGAATGTTCAATATTTAGTTAAATTCCCCAGTAGATACCAGCAATTACCGCCGATTAAATATAGCTTCATTAGCGATTCCCTTTATAGCGTGTCGACTTCTTTAGTGCATCCGTTTCGACGAACTAGCTAACTAAAATTGGCAGAGACAAATGGAGAATGCGCCTTTTTCCGTTTTAAATCTTTATTAGCTACGGCCAAGAACGTTACGAATGCGAATTCGTTGCATTTGCCGGCTGCGTTCGAACAATAATATAATAGAAATTGTTTTAACTCGTATATATAAAAGGAGAGTAATGGTTGTCGTCCACATGTGCTGCGCACATTTCTTATAAGTATCGCATTTCCAAGTACATACGTACACAGAAATAAGCCGCTAAGATGGCTTTTGGTTATGATTCACTACACTTTGTTTAGAAGATGCAGACAGCGATGAAATGTTTGAAGATTGTTGCAGACGACGTGCGCGTTTTAAATTTGAATTGGCCGCTTTCTGTTGTAAAACGGTATCGGTATTAACAATGTCGACAATATAACATTGCCAGAATAGGTGCATAACAAATTATTTAAAGCTGAAATATTTACAATCATAAGAACAAAACAAAACATTAAACTTGATATTGAACAGTTTGTTGGATCGCTTCAGGATGGATTAATAAATAGCTCTGTTAGAGAGGAGAACAAAAACTTTGTTCATTTATTTTTCTACGAAATTCCCTTTTTGCAAGATTCCGCAATTTCCGTTTCCTTTTTCCCACGACCTTTTTCCAACGTTTCTGCCTTTCTCAAGAAATAAGTTTCTTTTAACTCCTCCAAATAAACTTCAGACTCAATAATGACTCCGTATGAGCTCATTTTTTACATTTCCGTATTAAGTAAAGTAAAAAAAAAGAATAAGAGCTTCGTTGGATGAGTAAAGTGGATGAAGCACTAATTCCTAGCGCAATTTATTCAATTTAATCACCAAAGTTGTGTACGTACTTAGGGAGCTCTTTACATAATGGACCATAACTTATTCTAGTACATTGTCATAGTGGAACAAAATTGTTTTTTTGTTTTTTTTTTTGATAGATGAGGCAGTTTCTCTTTCATTTTCTCGTCGAATTCATCTAATAATTCCATAATCGTGCGACCTTTTCTCAAAGAGACGGCTACTCGCCGACTTCGCCTTGTGTAGCAAATTCGCCTCGAAATGGCCAGGGTTGTTTTGGTTGTCGCTTCATTTCTACCGCGTAGTAATGGATCCAGGTTTCACGAACGATGACGATTCGACGCAGATGTTCTCGCGATTTATTTTTTTATAGGGACCCAAACACTGCTTCGAAAGTAACATTCGTATCAATTTTCCTGTAAAGTGTTGCCTCTTTTACTTCGCTTTGACTTTTTATTTTTTCACAGGAAAATTTGAAATTTTCTTTTGCGCCATGCGAAGGATGACAAAGTCGCATGAGAGTAACTTCCCATAACACCATGTATCGCCGACATGGGTGTTATTGACCCAAACTAATAATTCAGCAAGTGGTAACTAATGTAGAGAAACCCCATTAAATGGCAAACTTTTTTGTTTCTACAAATACAAGGACGATTAAACGATTTTTTTTTACCGTAGATCCAGAATTACGTATCGGTAGAACAATTGACTCTACCAGTTCACCGAAAGTTACTTCTTGATTTTTTTAAACGGACACAGGTAACAACCAGAAGCGTACTAGGATGGCTTAATGGTAGCTCTCGTATTTAAGAAAGAAAACGAAGCAATGATAGCAATAAATAATCTCTATTTTATCTTCTTATCTGAGCGTTATAAGAAAATAAAAATAGTGAATATTCCTAATAGTTGCATAGGAGACTTGTACAATAAATATTAAGCATTAGGTGGGCAGATCTTCGAATCAAGATTAAAAATCGTGTACACTACATCCAATGATATCTCGACCGTACCATACACGTGAACAAAATGCAAGAAGGAAGATCTTAGACGTAAACGATTTCTCGCATCGAAAATCTACAACTTCAAACCGACACCTCGACAAAGAAAGACACCCACAGGGGAATTTATCGTTAGGCAAGATTGTATCGATATTGTTATGCATACGACGACGTCGTAGGCGGCCACTGTATGCGGATATAGTAGTAGGTTCCGCTCCAACCTAATCAAACGGGCAGAGCGGAGTCTTTTCAACAGCGACCTGAAGCTCCTGTAGGTATTTCGGTCACGTAAAGCGCATACGGCTATGGAGGATATTGGAAACGAAATTTTACTGCAAGCCGGAATTGTTGCTTCCTGATTTATATTACGAGTAACGCGATTCGCTTCAACTGATGTCGAGAGCGGCTAATTTGCTTCGACTACGGCCAGGTCGGAATGAGAAATTGCGCTTCTCGTAATTAACTGTCAACGCTTGAAGAGATCGCTACAGCTATCTCAAACGGGTTTCTGAAATTTTATGCGTGCTTACAACGAAATAGGGATCATCAAGAATTTGTCAAGAATTTTATATTAGGAGTGATCGTGCATTAAAAATAAATAGAAACACTGCAAAAGAACTGGTACAGCAAGATTATAGTAGAATTCAAAAAACAACCGGAAAGATTTCAAGAACTCAGACTTAAACAATTATATTTTCAGGCAATTTTCAGGTGCTCGGACGAAAATAACTTGACGCTAATGATGTACGCGATGGAGACCTTAGTTTGCAATTAGTTGCATACTCGTCTTGCTTCATTCTATAAAAATATTATCTAAAAACTATCATTTGTTAGGGAAAAGTGTAGAAGTTAAAAAAAAAAAAAAAACAATTGAAATTAAATTGGGGGACATTTGTTAGGAAGATGACGGTTCAAAAGTTTTCCCAGTCCTAATACAGCATGCGCCATTTTCATTATTCAGTATTCTCGGAAAAATATAGGGACCGATGATTCTATTTCCCAAAATACCTACAACCTTTAGACCGATACGTCCTGTCTCCACAGCGCGTGTTTCTACATTTTGGATTGTCTGCTACGTCCGAATCATTCGTTAATCTTTTATTTGAATTTAGCTGAAAACGGCTTCGCTTTCGGTATTTTTAAATAGGACACATATCCGAAGGTTGCGAAGTGAATGTTTAGGACACCGCTGTACCTATTGCAAACCTAAATATCGGTAAACTCTGGAACTTTACAAGGCAATCCTAGACGCGTTCAACGAAATCCATTCCGAAATTTCGCTCCAACTTGCAGAAGAAATCGTCTTCGAACTTACTTGAAAGCTATTTCCGCCCGAGCAAGCCGACACGCATCTTGCTCTTTCATGTGCGGACACAAATTCGCCAATCTACCGTATGAAAATAACGCTTACGAATATAATCCCGTCACGTGATATCGCACAGAAAGAAATAGTTTTAGAACAAGTCATTTGGAACATGGACCGGCTGACGACGTCCATTACAGATAGTTTATTGCACGCACGGCTCCTTACTACATTTTACTAGCTCTAAAAATATTTAGATTTTATTGTAGGTGGATCGATGCAGAAGGTCATCCGAATCGGTTTCCCCTCCAAAAAAAAAAAAAGGCGGTGGGTACCAACGTGAATGTTTTCGCAATAAATTCGATTTTCCGGACACGTAGGCGAACGCACTTATGTTTTATATATGATTTATTCATTTGCTGAAACTTTTACGTCTCAAAATGCAACCGCGGTATTTGAGAAAATACCAGTACCTACCTTTATCAGCTATATTTGACAATAAATCTTTAGAGACTACTCTCCCGTAACGCTTAATGAGCTTGCAGAAGCGGGGCGACAGGAATGGGAAAGAATTCGGCAAGGATTTATTATTATACGTTAACAAAAAATATACTAAGAAGGTGCTTAGATATATATTACAATCAAAAGAATGCCAATAAAATATTTCAAGTTGGTAATTACGTTAAAAGAGATATAATTTGGGCATACTCTTTTTTTTAGATTATCCTTTAACGTAATTTTAACAGTTCATTAATTATTAGGCTTAAGTCTTTAGGCTTAATTCTAGATAGTTCAAAAATACAATTTCAAAGTTATAGCTTATATAATTTGTTTCGGGACTGTTTTTTTTATATAAAAAAAAAAAACGATTTAAATAGCAAAAAAAATAAATTCCAAGGATTTTTATTGTTATTCAATCTACATGTGACGACACTATATATATACAACTGTTTTATGAACGGATAAATAGAATAGATGCAGCATTGTTCCTTCTACAAAAATTCCATTTCAAAAATTAAAAATAAAGTAAAGAATAAGAGCGGTTATATATCGATCTTCTGTGTTTATTTACCATGAGTGTGGCCGGTCAATAGGTTATCACCTATTGGTTATAAATAAACTGATATAGTTTATCTTGGATATATTACAATGTGTGCATACAATATTGTGGAAAAATCATCCACATCGATCACGAAGCTAATCGTGGCATACTCTGGTTGTATAAAGTTAGGTTAAATATTAAGGTTTTGCTTGCCAAAAAGATGATTTATTTAATAATGCGGATGTACACTGTACGCATGAACATAATTTACAACCGTATTCTCTTCTATCCCATAAAATTTATATTCTACCGCAGCCTCAGGCAAAAATCTTCTTATCCCCTTTATGGTGTTATAAACGTAACACTTACAAGTACAACAAACAAAGCAGATATCGTCTTGTATTGAGAAATGATGTATTTACAACATTAAAACGGTTGGCAGAAACGGGTTCTTCGACCGATAAAAAACATTTCGGAGGCAAAAAGACGACAACAGATACCGAGGTTCTTGTTTCAGAAATAAATAGATTCTTAACGGCTTCGGAAATAACGCAGCAAGTCAATGTTTCCCGAAGGAAATCCCATTTCGCATTCGTCCGTGAAACGAAGATTAATTCCGGCAGAGTTAAAGGGACGAGGAGCTGCCGGAAGATCGCTTTTAAAAGCTCAAAATAAAAGAAAAAGATTACATTGGGCACAAGAACAGAGTGCTGTGAGCAAATGAATCCAAATTTGAAACTTTTGGCTCCAAACGGAGAACGCTTGTTAGACAAGTTGGTGATGGTGTTATTGAGCAGTGTATTTTAACTACAATGAAACCCAGTGTAGGTAGCTGTAGATGATTTGGTAAAAGAGGGCTATCTCAAAGTATTACAAGAGAATGCTGTACCAAGTGGGGAACGATTACGAGGTTGACTCTTTACGTTTCAAGACAATAACGACCCTAAGCATTCTTCTCGTATATGCAGAAACTATCCAGCATCTCTGGAAAAAGAAGGTCTTTTAAAAAGACTGATTTGGCCACCTCAATCTCCTGACCTGTCGCATTTCGTATTTAATATGAAATGAACTGGACAAAAGGATTCGCCGAGTGACTAGTTCACAAGATTTATGGAGAAAGCTTCGGGAAGCATGGATCGAGATCCCAGCAACATTTCTGAAGTATTTTCCGCCGTAATGAAGTCAAAGGGCGGACATATAAACGAAAAATCCGTATAGACCTAATTATAATTGATACTCAACTATGATACCACGCATATAATCTAATAAATTCACGTGGAACGGCAACGCGCAGCTTTAAATAAATTTTAAACCGATACTTTCACTGTTCTATTTGCCCGCTATGTCGGCGGTCCGTATTTTTAAAATGACCAAGACCGGTATGACTGGGTGTTTGTTGCGAATTTCGCGAGAGTCTTGATAGGACGCAATTTCACAAATTCCTAGACTAATGCAAAGAGGTGAGTCGTTCGTTGCGCTATATACACGGTAAACACCGGAAAACGACGCAAAAGAACAGAGATCCCCATTAAGGATTTGCATTTCCGCTCGTTACACCTAGGTATAGACAGTTTTAAGTAATATACAAGATAATAGGATTGAATGATTAATAACCCGTCACAGAGAAACAAAAAATAAATTTGGATCGATTATTGGTACAATTAAAAACACAAATTTGAAAATTTGTAATAACCTTTTTACTTTTGAAAGGTAACATCGCCTTCGTCTATTTCTCTTCGAGTTCTAGGAGTATTTCGCGAGGGGTCGACTACACACAAAAAGAATCCAAAAAAATGGCGAAGCACGGCGTTTGTATGCAATTTAGTAAATTATATGAAGAATGGCCAAGATTTCATTGGAAAATAATCACTGTTCGCTTATCGGTTGGATATGTGAAGTGTCTCCAGAATTCTTCGTTGAGATGAATAAAATGCTTGACCAATTCAAATTTTTCTCTTTTATATTCATCCATTAGGAGTATTGGCTGTATTGTAGTGTAACTTCTAAGGTTGATGATCTCGCTAACGGGAAAATTAAATTGTTACTAGTGCCAGTGGTAAACACATCTTCGTTTATGCGGTTTATTAAATTTAAATATTCTTCCTCATTTTATTTTGATTCTAAGAACTGTGCTACAAGCAAGTCCGAGCTCGCTCTGCCTCTAGCTACAAATCCATTTCTCCAGTTTGCAATTTTGCAACCATCCATGCTGCGTCTGCACTCTTCGTATAACGACAGCAGAGAGCAGATAGCTGAGAAGTAACCTGAGGTAACCTGAACTAACCATAATAAATTTATATTAAATGAAATGAAATTGAATTAAACACTTTCTGTATGATAGGGTGAGCATACAGCAAATGTTAGACGCAAATAGAATCATCTTCCCATTTACGCTGCTCACTGTCCAACAGGACTGTTCGCAAATGTCAAAGAGAGAATTTCTAATTTACACGAAATTTATTAAGAAATCAACCAGCAACTGTCGATGAGTATAATCTTCTTTTGAAACGCCCGACTTTTATATCCTTCACCGTCCTTTTCGCATCCCGTAAATGCCTTCTGAAACGCTTCCATAAACGGAGAATTCGCAGGATGCGTGTATGTAATTCCGCTTTAATTCAACATACAATGCGAAGATCGCTGTTTTCGTTGCGTGATGATTTGTTAGGTGTTACATTTGTCCTTGAATGCGATTAGAATTGTTAATGGTAATTGTAGCATGGAAGTAGATTCTTAGATCGCTCATATTCTAAGCAATACAGTGACGTAGTTGCGTTAACCTTTGATGTATGCAATCCTACGTTAAAGCGTTTTAAAGGTTACATTTCTGTTTTGATTCTTTTAGGTTATTAATAGTTGCCGTTACGAAAGATAGTAGCCAATTTCACCGATGTTACCTTAACGAAATCCAGCGGCGGCCGTGGTACATCAACAAATCATAAAAATTACAAAAGAAAAAAAAAACATATCGATCCAAGTTCAAATGTTATCAACTACAGTTAAGATAAATAAAATACATATTCACATGTCGTCCTGCCACCGAAGTATTGTTGACTTGCAAAAGGTCTCGGAGATAGTTTAACACTCGCACAAAACAACGAGTATCTTCGGTCGTCCAAGAGATATCACACGCGGTTCTATCATCGGAACAAAGGGAACAACGGGTAATTTTTATCAACAACCCTTATACAAACGACGACCAATGATATGATTATTTTGTGCAAGGGCAAAGTCAAGTTAACAACATTTTAGTGTTAAGAACGACATATGAACATGTATTTTATGTGAAGCATGTGTGTATGTTTCTTTTTCTATTTTGTAAATTATTGTTGTACCAGACCGCTACTGGACGTTCGAGCATGACTGTTACACATGAAACTTGCTGCTATCTTTTACAGCTCTTTTCGTGCTGATAGTAATTTTGATCTATTGTTGGCAATAAATTAAACCATACGCGGTTCTTTCAAAAAGCAAAAATGTCTATCACTTACGACCAGTTGCACCAACATACCAAGTTGAACATACCAAGTCAGGTAGAACTTTCTACTTAATTGTTTGCGATTATTTTTGATAATGCTGCAGTGGAATGTATCACATCCTTCATGGTGATACAGTATTTGAATATCAGAATAGGCTGAGATTAAGAATTAAGTAGTTTTATGTACAGCTTAATGGACATATTTGAAATAAACATGATCAGTGTCGCTTCTGCTAGACGACGGGGATGGTAGAACTGAAGAATGTGTTACTTGCATGGTTCCGCCAAATTTAATGAATCAAAGAAGGTAGGATTCAGTGCAGTGCGCGTTCCTACGATAAGTGTGTTAGGTAGATGAGCACATCGCATTAATAGGTTCTCGATGTACTTAAAATCGAACACATCTTTTCTAGGTTGATTCTCATATAAACGTTAATACTAAATAAAGACGGCTTCATAGTAATGTTACTAATAAAATTCAATAAACCGAGCATTTCCGTTATTAAATTCGTACGGACGGCTAGAAATAACTTGGCGCGGTTCGAATAACGATTGCTGAAGGTTTCGAGGTCGTAAATTTTCGAGAAAATGCGGTTTTTGTTGTTACGAAAGCTTGGTTGGTTTCGTTCTCCTCAATCTCCCGACAAAACTGGAGCCGATAAACAAAGATCAGGGCGAAAGGAAAATTTAGTACGGCCGCATGGCTCTAGGCACGTCCGTTGTGTATGAACTATCAATTATAGATGGGATCAATTTTAATGCGGTATGTATCGCAGAGTATCGATTTATAGTTTTTCAACGGAACTGATGGGAGTTCTACGTTTGTTTATACTCTTGAGGCCGATTATTAACAAGTTATCTGTTGTGAGGAAAAGATCTCCGATCACGTGTATTTTTCTAACAAATTACGTCTAAAATACTTATTTCATAACATTAAACAATGACCCGAGTTACGATTTAATTTTTTAAGATCACGGCGGAGTATCTGTTCTTGAACAATTTTTCTTTGATTTTTGTTGAACGGATGCTAACAAGAAATTTTGTTTCAATGATTCGTATTAAGCTATGTTTACGGTTTCAAGTATTATTGAAACCGTAACTGAAGGTAATAACAAACATTCTAAAGTTAACTTGAGACATTAATAACTCTCCGCTGATTAAGAATCTGCGTTACAAGTAGAATAATAATATATCTACAAATAGTCTAAATATTAAATGGTGAGCCATTACATGATAAAAAGAAAAATCAAATTAAGCGTTAGAGGGTCAACAACATATTCCGTACAATACTCTCCGAACTAGCGGCATATCACTCAATTGTCTAAATTTAAATATAATTGCTATTAATCAAAACATGAAATAATCGTTTCCTTTAAATAGAACGTTCGAAATGCTCCGCCGAAATTCAAGAACAAAAAGGAACAAGTATAGATAAGTTTTCACAGATCAAATAGGTAGGTGTCAATAAAAAATACAGAATAATCACTGTTTTGCACTGTAACGTACTCGTTACTCTTAATTAAAAAAGATTTTTTAAAAGATAACCACGTACAGATCATTTAAGTGAAATCCAGCAAAACATTTTAATTATTGTTAGATGCGGCGACAAGACCGGAACCTCGACGAGAAGTGCGCAATTTATTTAATGCGAAATATCCGGGTAAAAATGTCAGACAAGTACAAGTACACGGTAAGTAAAACCGAGAGAAAACGTAGAGAAACTGGGTAGGTCAAACACATTTCAGATGTGTCCTAACCTAGGAAAACGAACGAAGATGTGAAATTTGATAGGTGATGATGTTTCTCCGCGATAAAAAAAAAAAACGGAAAAATACCATCCTTACTTGCAAGAACTGATCGCAGAAAGCGGGATTTACATTTGATTTAAGGAGAACTAGTCATTTTATTTCTTAAATAACAACATTTATCTTTCTGTTGCTAATAAAGTCGAAGTTTTCCATTCTTGAGGTACTCAAGTTTTGATTAAACTATTTAGATCTATCGGAATAAACAAGAATCGGGAGTTATTAAAACAAAATATGAATGACGTGGTTACTCGAATACTAGACGTGGAGAACACTTAAAATCGATAAAAAACAGTTTATTTCAACAACAACAAAAAATTGAGGCATCGAAATAATTCTTAAAAAAAGTTGCTTCAAATTTAACGGATTTATTCCATAATTTTCCAAAGAAAAGGCTCTATATTAGTATCGTAAAATAATATTGATTTGTATTAGGATAGTAGCTTTTCGCGACCCAGCGTACCCATCTGTACAAATCTAGAAAACCAAAATATCACTTTTAGATTCATGTTGATCGCAACACCTACTACTTATAACCCGTTCATCTCTGTTCAACCACTTCAAAGCTGATTTTACCATTTCGCCACGGTATTTCTGACGAGAAATATACGCGAGTTCTGTTTATTGCAGCGTAAATAAACCCATTTTTCTTGTATTGTGGCGGCAGAAAATTTTAGATCTGAATCAACAACTTACAAAACTTTAAATTAGGTTGCGAAAGAATCAGCGGTAAAGAGAAAATGTAACTGCGAGCATGTCTATCAAGGATTAAGTGAATTTGTTCTAATTAATCAGTTTTACCAATTCTACAAATATCAGGAAAAAAAAAAGAATCGCGGCTTTCATTCACGAAAGTACATTATTTGTTTATGCAAAAAATAAGACTTGAACGAGATATTGCGAAGATCCATTAGCTTGAAACCGAACTAGAAATAACCAGATGCAAGTCCCTAGAAACTGATCATTACATTGACTGAAATCTACGGTAATGACGAATGTATGTTGCTCTTCCTAAAAACTACACGTTACTAATTACAGTTCGGAGTGACATTCGAAAATTTTTGCCAAGATTCACGCATCGGGCCAGCCAACTTGGAAGACGTCAGTAAATAAGTTGGCGTCTACAAACTGCACGCTGGTTTGTATTTTCTCTTTCGAGCATTTGAAAAATGTCGTTGACCCGTATGCGGTGAATTTATATAACGCGTCAGGGGAATTAGAGTTGCTTCCAGATTTGTTTTCCGGTAAAATGCGCTATTAAATTGTCCTTGGAGGTGATGTGTTTAAAATGGCTAAATTTATAATGTATGTACCTACGTTGAGAGGTAATATTTTTAGATGCGTACATACACTCGCTTGAAGAGAGATCTGGATGCGTAATGACTAATGACGTTATTTACAGCAATCTTTTGGGTTTCATCTACGTTTATTCGGCATATGACATCTGCATTTCATTTTTATATTTCTGGGGACTTCTCGAAAGGTCTCGAAAGCAAAAGAATTGACTTTTCGCGACAAGAAACTCATTGGAATATCGAAGAAATGGAAATCTGATGCATGTACCGTTTCACGTTTAACGTTAAGAACCAAGAGATAAAGTAGCACATACATAAAACAATTTTTTTTTACAATCATCTTCGCAGCAAGCCGTAAAAATTCTATTGAACATCGAAATTTATGACCGAGAAAAAGTCATAAATAACAACCAGATTAAGTATCGCAGTCTCTCAAAGATCGCCAAGAACATTTTAAAGATGTTAGTATCATCCTTTCAGTAACAACGTTTTCCTTTTTTTTATACTTCTCTGAGACCACAGCTTTAAACGAATTTGGGATAAGCGTAAAAAAAAAAACCCTAACGCCGCAAAAAATACATTAAAGTTGCTCATGGTCCACGTCAAAAGATAAACTCACGATATTTCATGTTAATCTATGGTGCGACAAAATAAGAAGAGATACTGAAAGATGTTGATGAAGCGCGCAGACTAAAGGTCGGGATGATTGATGGAGTCAAGTGTCAAACCGCGTGGGTTTCCAATACATTACTTAAACAGACAATTGATGTGTATTTGTGGATCAATGGAATGCTATACAAAGCTCTGGTTTTCGTACGTCCGAGTAATAACACAAATAAGGAGAACGATTGTCTTTAAGGACCGAGGTTGAGTGACTTGATGGTGGAATGACATGGTAATCTTTTATCAATTATTTTATGGTCGCAATAATAAGATAAGTAGTACGGGGTGAATCGAAGGCGGCGAGACAAAGTAATAAATGGATGTGATGTACATGTATACACTGAGAGAGACACTTAAAGCGATCCTAATTTATTACTCTGATAGTTTGTAGACGACCGTTGTTGGATGAATTGATTTTTATAAGGAACTTCCTCATGATAAAGGAGATAAAGGAAATTACTTGGGTATTCATTAGAGATATGAATTGCTGCATATATACGGTCTTTAAACTTCTATACATAACCGAATTTACTTCATTAATATTAAAATCTACGCCAATACATAGCACTTTACATAACATTAGTCGCCCTGTTTTATATATTAAGACAAACTACAGTTAATGTTAAAGAACTAACACTATTTGGAAGAACCGCAGGTTGTCAACTTAAACTGATTTCTACATTGATATTTTCCACATTTCATTCAGAAGTAAAAAAATCATTTTTAAACCAATATCGGATGAAACGCTTCAACCTTAAGGCGGATGAAAATCCGGTGCAACATATACAACCTAGGAGAAGAATGGTAATCTGAAACTTTGGATTTTTTTCTACAGGATGGATTTACCACGTGATTCGTTTGAAAAAGTAGTCTGAAATTGGGACTATATTGCTTTCAAAACATAAAATCATTGATTGTTTTTCACACTACATCAATTTCTTTTAATATTGAGATTTGAGGTATTAGAGAAAAAAACAATTCTTTTTTTGTTCGTTTACCTTGGTTTAAATTCTAAGGGAAGATGGAACGTGTTGAAGGCGTCTCATTGTCAATATATATTAAAAAAAAATAATAAATATGTATTTTCATTCTTGCTTAATACTTCTTCTTCTCTGTTTCTAATTTTTCCATAACCAGATTTGGGGTAACACCAACGGAGATCGGAGACTCCACTGCTACACCGAACGCTTGCTTGTATGGTTTGTTATTGAAGTTAAAATATAATAGTTCTACACCCAGTTCATAAATTCGCTTTTACTTACGATAGTACGGTTTTCTATTTCTTCCCATCTCTCTTCTATGCATCTTATTGCTAATTCAGTTAGGATGTTGGTGTAAAGAGGAGCCAACATCTTGATTTATTAGTTGACATTCGTCTAAAATTTATTTATTTTTAATCAAGTTTATAAAATTGCCTCGAATAAAAATTTTGAATTGGTCTCTGAATGCTACAATCTTTAATCACATTGTTTTTAGAATTGTTACCAGTTAACCAGTTACTAGTAAAATGGATAGGAAACAATATATAAACAAAAAAAAATCCAAGAAAATAATATTTGAATAGACGTAATATAAAACTGTTAAAACTTAAAATGTTGTTTACCCCTTTAGTGCATTGCTTGATAAAGCCGACAACCATTAGCGATGAAACGTAGCAAAGCAAACGAAATTTCGAAGGCTATTATTAGTAAACCTCTTATTTTTACTATTCATCCAGAGGAAATTAAACAAAAAAAAAACCAAAACAAAAAAAATCGAATTCCAAAGATATAACGTCGCAATAAATCTTAGCGCTTCCCGCATAAATAACATCCGCATTTAGCCATAAATTCATTCACAACCTTTCTTCATCGTTTGGCAAAAATTAATTCCGAACTCTTCGCACAGCGCCACGCCAAATATGTACGTACATACGACCGCTTTGTCCCCGACCACCATTTTTTTTTATATATACGTATATATAATAATACATAGAGAGTTTCCATAAAAGGTTTACAGTTTCCTCGATGAAAAACCCGTCGTATTTATGTACACGAAACAGGAAACAAAGAATGCGAAGGCCTTTGAGACGAAAACAACCTCGTTTTAGACCCGCACAGATGGTCTATAATCGATCACACGTTCCTCTTCGCCCTTCCATCGCAGACTCCGGGCGTTGTACAGCCAGCCATCTTTTTACTGGAGCAACGTTCAGGCCAGCTGTGAACTATTCAGCGCCATTTTTATATACGATTCTTTTAATTAGAAATTTATGGGGTAGCTTGTACAAGCTCACCAGAAAAAGGAGATTCTCGAGGGACTATAGCGCGTTCTTTGTAACAAAATGAAATACGTAGGTGGTGTATTAATAACAATTAATAATACTGAAATTATTTTAGGAAACACCGGTTTAGATATGCTTGAACTCCTATTGAATTTTAAACGTAACTTTGATAAAAAGTCAATTTGAATGAACAAAAAATTCCTGAAAAAAATTGGAAATTTGACGTTTTATTAAACAACCAAAGATTGTTATTTACTAATTAGATGAAGATTGCACCTTAACTCAGACACGTAATAGTTTATTAAAAAATAAAACTGAAACGGTATTAACTGTCACGTACGTAGCAGTTTCCCAGAACCATATATGCAAAGACTCGTTCTGATTATCCGACTTTGACTCGTATAAAAAAAAATAGTGACCTTTGTTAAATGATGAACTATCTTTATCAAATTGTTGCCAACCTCAATATTTGGAACAAGCAATATTTAAAAAAAAAAAACTGAATAAACACGTAATTTTCAGCAAGTTTGCTACGAAGTGGAAATTTCACATGTACGTGGAACGTCCGACATAAGAATCGACTTTAATCTAAAAAGGTTTTCATGTTCCTTTAATAGAAGCAATCAAAGTTGTAGCGTACAGCGAACATTTTCCCATCAAACTAGATGATTGCTTCTTTAAAAATGCAAAATCGCAATCTCACACCACCAGATGACGCCGCTAGAATTGTTTATACCTAAGGCTACTTAAAAACTGCGTACGCGTAGAAAAGATACACTTCACATGTGATCATCGCATCACGTACACGCGAGTAATAACAACACGAGCGTTGCTGGCTTCTGTTTACTCAATTTTCAGACTGTTTATTTTGAAAGAATGAGGCTTCTTTCTTTACGTAAAGAGTAAATGCGTCTTCTATAGAAAGGAGATGCTCTGTATACAAAAAGCAGGCACTGAAAGGAATTCCAATTTTTCCAAAAATACCGCCGGGGAAAGATAAAATTTATAAATAAACGTTAGAGTTGGATGAAATATTTATACGAGGCGAGAATGGTTATTTTTTTTTCGGTACGCGTAACCTTCCAGAACAAAGGGAAATTATGACCTGATCTTCTAACGTGTTATTGGACGAAAATTTATTTTTAATTCGACATTAATAATAGCCGGGTAAAAGATTTATGGGATGCGTAACGAAACACATCTCTATTATTAGAATTTACCTAATACGACGACGTTTCAAAGTAAGAGCTAGTAAGATACAACCCCCGCATTGTTTTGCTTTTTTTATGAAGATGCCTTAGTAAAGTTTCAACTGCATAAAATTCAAAATTCAAAACAAAAGACTAAGTAATTTCAATTTTTTTTAGAACGGGACGGGCACTATGATTTATATATATATATTATTATAATTTATATATATATATATAAATGTTTATAAATAAATTATAAACATTACTAAGGTTATATTCTCATTTCTTTTTACTAAGCTTTTGTAATAATTGTTTTCTATGCTAATAATTTGTGGTGTTATCCAATGTATGTTTTGCTAAGGCTAATTATATATGTATGAACATATTATTGAGAAAAATAATTTTCTCAATGTGTTGTGATTGTCCATTATACACTCTTTCACAATTCTGATAAAATCAGAAGACTAATAATAATGTAAGAATTTCAAAACGTGTATTTAGTGTCATGAATATCGTTCGTTTTATTATTTTATTTTATTAGTTTTTTTATTTTATTAGTTCGTTTTATTAGGCGCTACCTTAAAAAAAGTTAGGACAACGTGCACACGGAGATAATGGAATCATTAAATTCTCAAACGTAATATAAAGGAGTATTTTAATTTATCCAAACAAACCAGCATTCTCAAAGAAAAACAAATTAAAACATGAGTGGTTATTAACATTTTTATCTTAGGGAGCACGTACAACAACACATCATCACAAAGTCAACTATTAAAGATGGAATAATATCTATTTACATAACATCAAAACGAATTGTGTCTTTGTTTTTAAAGAATGACTCACGCTTGCATTTTGCCAACTTTGCCAAAGTATAGATGATACCAAATCCGTCATCGATAAATCATAGAATAGCGAAATGTTGTGTTCGAAAAATCTTACCTTCTAAAATGATTTGTAATTGAGAAAAAATATGACTTTTGAAGATCTGAAGCACTTACCTGAAACAAAAATATAAAATAACAACATTAAAATAATATTTCTAAATGCCTCTTATCAGCATAAATGTAAATTAAGTATAAATTATTATAAATAAAATTCAATAAAAACCAACAACCCTATTCTGTTAGTTTTTGGCAAATAAGCGGAACGAGCAGGTCGCACATATTTCACGCTTTAACACTCAGTTTCCAGAAAGTCAATTAAATACGGAATCACGAACTAATACGCTGCTCTCTAATCAACTTTAATTAACAATTAAATGAATCCCGTTTAAAAACCAAGTGTCACTTTAACAATATTAATCTAAAATTAATTAAAACAGCAAGAAAATAACTGTTAATTTCATAAATCTAACCAAATTTTCTTCCATGATAGTCGCTGACACTTGCTACAAAAAAAAAATTGCTAAAGCCGAGTGCCTCAAACGTCATTTTATGTTTCTTTAGTTAATCGCGAATCAACTCAATGAGTTCAATATGTAAACAGTAAGTAACTTAGTCACAAGTTAATTTTAATTGTAGATTAACTTATTTTTTTTTATTTTCTTTTTTTTTAATCTTTGATAAGTGGATACATTTTCGTTCCAATTTTAAATGTAAACTTCCCATCTGTAAATTGTAGGCCTGAAGAAGGGGTCCTTCTCAAAAACCGATGATAAAAAATTGAATTCGAAAGTCCATTTTATACCAGATGTAACTAAAGCCAATTAGGTTCGATAAGTTGAAGAAAAAGCAGCAATTAGTAATGTAAGATCTCACTGCACCCTAAAACTTCCCCCTTCCCTTTCCGAGACTAATATAAAAAAATAATTTTAACTAATAGTAGAAGTGTCTTTCAGGTGTTGTCGCACAATTAATATTTTACATGACGTTTCATGCTGTCAGCCTCTTCAGAAGATGTCTAAAGTCTTTAGAAATCTTCTGAAGTAAAATATTAATTACGCGACAACACCCGAAAGACATATCTTATATATGTATGGATTACAGTCGTGAAAGCCTACACCTAATTTTGAGCCAAATTCGTTAAATTAATAAAATGGAAATAATAATAAAAAAATGAGTAATAATTAACATTTCTCAGTTTTAACGTATTTGAAAAAAAAATGTTCGCCTCTTGAAAGCATAAATCTGCTCAAATTTTAAATTAAAAAAAAAATCGCTTGTCTTCCACATTATAACAGCGCCGGTAACAAGATATTACAGCAGGTTTTACAAACAAACCAATACCGGACAAGTAAATTTGAAATTTATGGTTTTATTGTAAAACCACTATGATGGATGATATTAAACAAATGATAATGTATTATTGATAATCTAAGAGTCCAACTAACTTGAACACGAACAAAGCTTCTCAATGCAGTTGTTGACGAAGGGCAAAACTATCCATCCAAAAATAATACTTTATTTTTACCTCTAGCTAATGAATATTAAATGACGTTTTTCAAACTTAAAATTTATTTAATAATATTTTGCGCTGTTGTTGGGTTGTCTCTTAGGATCATTGTTGAATTTGCCAATAATTGGTGATTCTTAGAGGTAATGCAATAACTAAATAGATATTTTAGAGTTGACAGGATTTGTGCAATCTGATCCATATAAGCCGGCAGATGTCGTTCTTAATTGCACGGCTGCTACGGTATGTATTGTTAGTGTGTCGTATGCTCCGTCCCCCGTCAGTGTTCATTAGAGTCAAACACAAAGAAAACCTTTATTTGCTTACAGGTTTACGAGGTTCCACGCTAATATAATACCAACACACGGGCCGGAATATTAACATGAAATGCATACACCCGATCGTGCAACCGCTAATTGCATAATTACAATGGTCAACTCCTCCTGCTTGTTCGAAATGGGAAATAAATAACGATCTACGGTAGCAGAATTAAAAGAGACGAAAACGGAATGCGTTCGCACAATAGGTGTTTACTTTAAAAGTATCTTACTTTACGGAAAATAAATAAATGATATATGAAAGCTTAATTTTGAAATGTAAGGTTTTAAGGCGAGCAAATAACTACTGAAAAAGAACAAATACAAGTTTAACCTTCTTGGAAAGAATAATAATGATAATATTCAGGAGTAGGATGTTGTACCTGAAGACTACCTATTAAGGGAAGAACGATTGGAAGCATAAGTTGATGTAAAAAAAAAAATTCTTCTTTCTTACGTGTTATCCGCATCATCTTGAGGGTTGTCTAAAATGTTGGTATCATTTCACGAGAAGACAATCTCGAAACGAAGATACAGGATCAACCTTGTTAATTGTAAGCGTGTTTTCTACATCATGTCAATGGAAAAATCTTTTGGTGTAGAGGATAGCAAAAGAGTGAAGATAGGAACCTTAAAAATGTAAATTGCTCTGTTATGACGGTCGCGCACCACCGCAAGGTTTCATTAAAATCTCAATTTGGAAGTTACAAAGTGCCCCGTTTTACGACGCCAACACGATATTCGGCTAATGATAAGTACACGGCAAGTTCTCGATTACAGTTCGTGCGGTTGCCGTAGACGGGTAACGCGATACACTGGCAAATTGCAATCACGAGAGGGCTCGGCAGGTATTAACATTGCTACGTCGCCGTAGCGATTCAACTTTGAACGTTCCGGCATCGCTACTCGCTTAATGAGAAATTCGCAATGAATTATTACTATTAATCTAGACGGTTCCCGTTAACTACGGAAGCTGCGAATCTAATGAATTTCGGTCTCTGGAGTTGGCAAAGGTCATATCTACGCCTATGGTGTTCATCGCGGTAAGTAAACACGTACACTGCCGGTCAGAAAAGTTTGGCCAAACGTATGCATTGATTTCGATATACTTTTTTCCGTTTTCCATAGCTTATCATATCATTTTGTATGACGAAAAAAAAAATCAAATTTAAAATACAATAATAATAGATTTTTTTTCGTAAAATGCCTAAAAGAAACTAAGCCGCGTAATCTAAGTTTTGCTATTCTCTGTTTATAACCTCAATTTATAACTTGATTAATTAATAGACATATAAAACAAAATGTAACGATACTGTAGTAGGTAAAAGCGGTAGTGCATATAAGTAAAAAAACGCTATAAAATTTTTGCTCCTGAGGTTAATGTTGTCAACATCCCATCTGACCTTCCTTAAACACGAGACCTTCCAATGAAACAACATACGTTTATACAAATGGAAAACTACGATTTTTTGCCAGAATCTGCATCGGGCCACAAAATACGTTTGCGAGTTGATGACGACCTCTCGGTATAGCGAACTCTTCTATTAAAATCTAAATAGATTTTCCTCTTGGTCGAATTTCTGCGAGCGGCAGTGTACATTCTGACAGCTTTATTAAGCTTTGCGTTGTGATGTAAATAGAGTTGCGTTTTCCATAGCGCGCTAATGTGGCTGGGAAGGAACACAAAGGACTACGAGGATTGAAACGTTCGCTGCGGTGGGCGTTCTGACGCAATAATTGTTTTTAGCAAACGAACAGAATTGTTTGGTTAGGATTCCGTTAATAAATGTACGAAGAGAACGTAAGGCAGGGTCGAATAATACGTTACATCCCTATGAAAACCCTGCAAGAAATAAAGTTAGGTGTGATGTAAATACCGTCATTACCTAAGCCCACGAATGTTTTTAGGAAATTACGTGGAGACGTAAAAAAATGTATAAAATGTCCGAGTCAATGCATTACATAACCTATATTAAGGGCAATTATGGGCCGGCGAGTGTTTGATCACCTTATATACTCAGAAAAATAATACAGACTTAATATAAGAATATACAGGGTGAGTCAGAATTAATTCCCCAGCCCATAGACGTGGTCTGTACTGTTAAAAACACAACAATTAAGAATTACAGACAAAATTGAAATTAATCATCAACATTTTTAAAATGCTTGTTTATTCTTGCAAAAGAAAATTTATAACATCGAAATAATAAGTCCGAGTTGATTTAAGCGAAACGGTAACTTCCTTAACCAACCCTCGAAATTGTTACCGCTTTCGTTAATACACGTATGCAACCTATAGCGGAAGTTTCTGGCCGCAGAATTGAAATTATCCTCATTTATTTCAGCTATTCCGCTATATTAAACTAAGTCGGGAGACCGGAGCGACCACGCTATTACTACATTCCGGCCAATCTATTTATTACGAAAACGATTCGGAATATCTCACACTCGTAATGTTGTGCTCCATCGCGTACAAAAAAAACATTGTTGTACGTTGTTACAAACTTGGAAAAGATAAATGGACCGATGGTTCTTTTTCTCAAGATACCTATCCAAACATTCGCAGTGAGGATGCCAGTAACAAAGGTTGTAGTGATTGGAATCTCTTGATTGGTCGAAATGACCTTCATCTGTAAGCAAAACGTTCAGGATTGCTCCGAGTTTGATATAGTGCTCATCTGCGAAATGAAGCATTTGAACAGGTGGTAGCAATTGTTACTTCGAAGACATCTATGAATGGAGGATTGAGTGTGACGCCTATGCCTTGAGAACAATGTGTAATGATTCTCAACATTCTGCAATAACTATTCCTCCTGTTGCCATGTAACTCTTCCAGGTCGAAGAACATTTTGGAGCAATCATCCTCGTCTCCGCAGCACATATTTCTACATGTTGGATTATCTTATGATCTGGTTAACGATAATTTGGTAACCGTTGTCCGTACAAACGCTTGGCAACATGGACGTTATCATTACAAGCGGCTGAAACTTTGATCATATCGACGTATTCTCTGTTATTCCCTGTATACTGTGGCATATGTACTTTTAAAGCTTTGGATAGTTAATAAGTAATAAATATAATAACGTTAAAACCAAAGAAATCCATGAAACTTTCGAAAAATATGAATTCCGTTCGTCATCCATCCACTATGAAGGTTTGATTAACAGGTTTGAGATAGCTTCCCTCTGATAAAAATCCCTTCTTCCTGGAAATGTACCTAGAAATATCGCTATCGTAAAGACTCCGAGCTTATATTTATTGCCTCTAACGTACAATATTTATTCAAACCTCGGCTGGGTAATGGTAAAATAAAGATTCACTGATAACCATTCTAAAGCTATCCTTTTTTTTGTGAAACACGTTATTGTACAGGGTCATTCACGTAACCCATTCATTAGAAATTTTCTATGTTTCGGTAACTATATAATTTTGAAATTTCGGAATCTCGCAAATTGTTAACAATGTGTCACTTTCCACTAACCGGAAATCCAATTTCAATTCTAAAAATCTAAGATATTCAATGAAGTAAGATCGCTGCAGACGTACGTCCTGAAAAATATCATGTTTTTTGCACGCCTTCGCATAATTTCGACTTAATAAAAACTTTTAGTATTCAGTACATTAACAGATAAATGTAATTTTATCTCTCTTCTTGTTTACCATCAATTCCGAAAGTATAGAGGATGGTGAAACTTAGTTAAAAGCGCGCAACTTTTTGAAGCGACGAACAGTAATTAGAAATTAAAACTTTCTAAAATTGGAAAAATTTTTAATTAGGTCTTCTCCGCGACATGGTGATTTTTTGAATAAATACTTTCCGTTGCATATTTAAGGATTTACAGGGTGTTAAAATATAACATTTTAGAAAATGTTGGGGATTCATTAAGTCTTTAGCTACGTATGTGCACGTATTTTCTTTTAAAGATACAACATTTCATTTTTAGCAAATGTACAATAGGAAGTAAAACCCAGCCGAAAATTTTAAAATCGAAACAAAAATTTTAAGGTAAGACACACACCCACCATCGACTCAATAAACGATAATTTCAGGCAATGTCCTGCTTTTTGTGTGTTGCCTAATTTTTGACTTTTTGTGAAAGTTTTCCAATTCGGTTTAACGTAAGATTCTAATGCAGTGCCGCCGAAAAAAAAATAACCATTATGTTAACGCGTCCTTTCGTTTTACTCCTTCGAATTAAAAAATAGAGTTTACCATAGTATCCAATTACTTTGTATGCATTTTCTTAAGTGTTGTGATAATTTAGTTTTGTTACTACCTGGTTTACACTGAATTTATGTTTTCGAAATATAGATATTCCTTCATTGAAAGAAGATTAAAACAGAGAAACTTAGTTACAAATTCTGGAAAGGTTTGTTCGCGAACTTCCTTTGTATATTCGCATTTTCTTTAACGGGACGGTTCTCCTGGCCATTCCGCACAAATAATTACTGCTTGGCTAAATGATCAGTTTGGAGAAATATGGTTTGAAAAAATGAACATGGCATCCTGACCGGCTAGAGGTTCTTACAATAATGGTTTCTTTCGTTTGGGAAAAGACAAAATTAATAATTTACCAAGAACATATTCCGTATGATACCGAATTATTAAAAGAACAGAATAACAGATGCAATTCAATTCACGAGGGCATATATGCCATACATGTGCGCGCTTCCTTCCTGTTATTTTATTAGTATTCATTTGTAGTATATTATTATTATACGTCCGGTTTCCTACTTACAAATACGATATTAGCTATAAAATTGTGATTACCAACCAATAAATTTAAACAATATAAATAAACCTTTTGCTAGTTTAAATCGGGAGACAATATGTTTACTTTCAAAATACATGCTTATGTTGGTAACACAAATATTTAGACAAAAAATTCTTTAAACATTACATAGTTCAAAGTAATATCCAAACAGATTTCCAACAACTTTCAAAGGGCATGTAGTACAGGAGCAACTTAAGTAAAATTTGCATATGATTTAAATGAATATCTTAAACCCTTTCTCTGACGAACACTCCACCCGACTCTCCAACGTATACGACAAAATTGCCTGGGTTCCCTTCTAAAATAACGTACTAGAACAGCTTAGCCCACATCTACTAGCTAACAGCATCTTAGCCCACGATTACATGTAAAAACTGGACTAGAGACAAGATTACTGGAAGGAAGAGATATCAGTAATAAAGCTCCAGTAATTCGATGTAACGTAGATCGATAAAAATGCCAAACGTGAATTGTACAAATTTAAAAAGCGGTTTTCAACGTGCGAAAAAAGCAGTAAAATTTAAATAACGATAGACGTAATGGTCATTTAGCAAAGAACAAACCCACAACAACATACGTGGTTTGCATCTATAATTGAGTGGACAGGATATACATATTCTCCTTGCACATAAAACTGTACAATTTAAAGGAAAATTCTTCAAATAAAAATTATTAGGAGACAAGCCCTTCGCACCTCATTATTGCTAACAAATTATTAATAACTAGTAATGACAAAGGCAGGTGAAATTATTACTTCTCACAGCGACTAGACGGCTCGTGTTTTACCGACTCTCGGGGAAACCAGTAGGCAACACGAACCCTTTCTTATGAGACGAATAGACACGAGTCCGTCCAGTCGCTGCAAAAAAGTATTCATGTCGCTCGCCTTGGTCATCTGTATTAATAACGAATATCTTAATAGCTATTTTACAGCTTGAGAGAACTGATTTAATTTTGCAAAAACGACCTTTTATAAACTTGTATTTTCTCCTTGTATTTAATTATTCCTTATAATACAGGATTTCCCAATTTTGTAAGATCTAACGGGTTAAACTCTGCAGTGTATCGTCGATTTTATCTGTACGAGGAAGGACCCATGATTGGATAGATGGTGCTGTATCGAATCCTGCATTACCGACTGTGAAGACCGTTCTTTAGTCGTCGTCTGTCAAAATTTCTAAAAAATTTATCTAAACATATTGTTTCACGAGATGTTGAATATTGTTTTGCACTACTTTTTTTTACTCAATGTAATTGTTGGATGTGACATTGTTCAATGTTCAATGGGAACTTTATTATTTATTTCTTTATTTTAATAAGAGAGTTAGTCATGCTTTTGTTTGTTGTTGTTAATATTATTATACGATAACTTTGAATACATAAAATCAATTTACCTGTTGATAATGATCCAAACGAAAGATGAAATCATATCCAACTGTTATTAACTTATATTAAATCATTTATAGTAAAACCACAGAAATTGAGCCCCTTTTGTTTAGATTGAGATATTTAGATAGATTGTGAATTATTCTAAAGATATTTTGCTTAATATATCACAGTAACATACACATCTATCGTTTATTTAAATAAAGTACAATTATTCTTTAATTATCCAATTATTCTTTGTTAAAGAAAATATCTCCCAATAAGAAAATATTATTTTTTCGTCATCGAAAAAGCCGTATATTTCTGTACAATCCTTCCAATAATCGATCTGAATGTTACCGATTGCCGTTAAAGATCTCCAGCTTCAAGCTGTGGAGTTATTGCGTCGTAGTCGGGTAGGAAACGAGAAAAAGGGTGTGTGCACAGCCACCCCCGTCGTTTCACCGTTAACGCCAACGTAGTTAGAGACGAAGCAGCGTTGCCACGGCGAAGGAAGGGTGCAGGGAAAAGGGCGGCATCGAAGAGATGAAAGGAGCGAGAAGAGGAGGGTGAAAAACTGGTTTTGATCGTCTCCGACCGTGGCGGAACACCGATGCAATAACGTCGGATAGCCGAAACAAGAAATTAAATATCTAAGCTGATGAGGAAGAAATGATAAAGTGAACATGACTTACAAGGGGCCCATGCATGCTGGTAGCAGATGTTGCTCGAAACCCAGACAGCTTTTTTTCGCTTCTAGTTTTTTCTGTTTGTTCGCATTCGCCTTTTACTAGATATAGGATGCGTTTCGAATACAACGCTTAGGTTTAATTTCGAAATCAATTGAGTCGATTTAAAGTCATTGAAAAAGGTTAAACTCGAGACAAGAGCAGATGTTATATGAGGGCTTTAATGAGCGACAATTTAACAATTTAAGATCCCCTCATCGACACTCTAAATAGAATACGTGAGCAAGCGAGCGAGCTTCAAATTTTTTGGCCGTGTTCCCGCGTCTCTCCGCCTATTGCACGCTGTTTATTCGTCGTACGTGTTGTACACCGGCATTTCACGACAGAATTCGAACAGAAACGTCCGAAAATAATTTATAAGAAGTAAATAGTAGGTTTATACAACTTACCGGGTAGTACATTCCCTGAGGAGGAAGGAAAAAAGCGCCTGCACCCCACAGTTTGATGGCTGATAATGACTGTTTGGCATAAAAATAAGACACTGCACGTTTTTTTCGGCAGCGCGGGATTTAAACGAACCCTACACTCGAACGCACATGCGGCGTTCCGTTATCAAAATCTTTTTCTTTTCCCCCCAAAAAAAAAAAAAAAAAAACGAAGCAAAAGAACGAATACCAAAAAAACGGGTGATATTTCGCGAAACCAAGACCAATTTAATTTCCTCTGCTGTTTTCGTCAGTTCTTCTCTATATATCGTTGTTGATATCTCGCTTCACAAATGATAACGACGTTTGTTTGTAATATTTATGCTCTCGTCGTGATGTCCACAGTGAAAATGAATCTCTTTGATGTTGATGGGCTCTACGCCGATACGCGTGTGTTAGTACATACACGTCGCGCCTATGTGTGTTCCGTAGACGGCAAGTATGCACTGTTTGTGTGTGTGTGTATGTGTACTGAGTATAGAGCAACGCGTTATTGCGACGGTAAAACAACGCCCGACCAGGGTGCAAGCTCAACTACCCTGGCGCGGCTGCGGAGGGGAGACGACCACGCTGCTGTCGTATGGTGGGGCCGATCAATGAACGCGGAGACGCGCGCAAACGCAACTGAACGCCCAGTCGACATCGGCGGACGAGGCGGGCGTATTCGCTTTTTCACTCTGGTGCTCGCCGATCGACTCTCGCCTGCCCCGTTTCTCGGGGCAACGACGCGATCCGCTCCCCGGGAAATTTAAGATCCTCAACGTGTACAGGGTGAGTCAAAAGTTTAGTCCGTTTATTGTTTAAGCGAAGATGAAATTTTACTTTAACATAACATTTTGAAATATTTACAGTCGGTAAAAAAAAAATAAAACATTGTTAGGTGCATAATTATTATTCTACCAATATAGGATGAGGCAGTATTCACTCCCCAATCTTAGGATGTGCTCTACCGTTCAAAATAAAACGAAATTAACGAACGATTCAATTACGGCAAAAGCGAAGCGAAATATGTATTTGTAAAGAAAAAAAAAATAGAACCGAGTTGCCATGAGTTTATTTAACTTTAATGTTATGTTATGATGATTGTTTAAATTGTACCATCAAAAACTTAAAAAGTATTTTTAAATTGAAAATAGTAGGTCATACTAACAGAGAGCGTTTACGCATCAGAAAACAATCGACGTGCATGCCGATCGTCCTCGAAAACATACATGGCAACTGGAGGAATAATTTTTGTAAGATGTCGAGAATAATCCGAACAGCTGTACACATGTTTTGTCGAGAAATAGGCGTCATACCCAATCCTTTATTCATAGATGTCATCGAAGTATCTACTTGCATCCATGCCGCCTACATCCTCTTTAAATGCTGCATCTTGGAGATGAGTTATTGAGAGCAAATTTTTGCTTATGGACATTTCGGCAAATTTGGAACATTATGTTATGGAGAACAAGGAGTTTTCAGTTACAACAACCTTCATAAGTAGTACTATGAGAATCCTCAGATTTTACGTCGGCAGAATCTTTGGTTAGTCTGTGAATGTTTGGATAGATATCTTGAGAAAAAGAATCATCGATCCATATTTTTTCCAAGAATACTGAACGATGAAAATTACAGTAACTTTCGCGAGAACACTGCCGTTTTCCTAGTAAATGAACTGGTCGGTGTGGACCAATAGTAAGGCCGTGGTCTACCGACTTAATTCCAATAGCTGTTTGGCTGTAGAAATACATAAAAGAAGAGGCTATTTTATTGCGTTTGCCGGAATGGGAGACATTATTGTCCAAATTTACGATGGACAATTCTTGTAATATGCAATCTAGTTCTATGTTGTTGAAAGATCTATATCTAAATATTCTAATTATGCCTTATATAAGGTACTGTTTGAGCCTCCATTATATAGACCGTTCATTTCTACGGCATCCAATATCGTCATCATCTCGAAAGAAACGGCATAATACCAACGACGTCTTGTGGTACGCATCTAAGATGTGGAATTAGAGGAAGACATAATTATGGAAAACCTGCCCTTAATTATTTATACAAGGAATGTCTTCGAATAGACGATAGAGATAATGGGTAATAGCGACAAATACACGTTACAGCAATATCCCGATAAAGGGTTTCCATCTGTCTCATGCCTATACTTCGAATTCTTAGGAGTATGGATGATTTCAACCACTTCGTTTAATATTGTACTGTAGCATAGATAGCTTTCGTCCTACGAGTGTGACAAAGATCACTTTTAATTATTTTTCATATTCAAATATGCAATTTGCCCTTTGTTTAAATTTCGATTCAAAACGAAGGACTAACGTCAAATCCTCAACAGGAAATACTTCGATTACGAAGCGCTCAAGTGCCATACTAGGTCGGTAGTTGATATTGATGCTACAAACCTCCTGCTTACCGCCAAACCAGCGAAATTGTAAGGATAAGTTTACTTCTAAAATATAAAACTTGAATTTAAAAAAAAGGGCAGGATGTAACGTAAACATTGTAGTGTAAGGCGCCCTGGAGACATGTATGTTCGTATAAAAATGGATAGGTTTCCCCTTTCGTAACGAAAATATGGTCTCCTCGAGATCGTAAATGCGTGTATTTGGTTACGAGAGATTTTTAAGTGGAAATTGCGTCGAAAATATGAAATATGAGACACGTTATGCTTCTATTCGTAGCGCGGAGGAAATATTCTATTCACCATTAAAGATTAGGCGAAGTATTTTTATAAGGCAATGCCTGCTTTAACGTTCCCGAAACGTCTCCTAGCTGTCTCGAAAGTTGCAATGGAAGAGCTGAAATTTATTGTCATCGTTAACTAAACTAAACAAATCGAACATTCAAAGCAAAGCTTTTAACGCTTGCTTAATGATAATTAGGCAAGAAGCAAGAAGGTTTTTACCCTCAACTGTACTAGTTTCAAGATTTTTGGAGTATTCGGTATTTTATTGTGTCGTACGGAAGAATGAGCCAACAACAACGTGAGTGATGCCGGCGTGTAAATTTAATGTAAACATCCGTCCGAAACTTATTTTTTTTTTAATTAATTAAAATAGCCAACCCAGTACTGGCAGTTTATAAAAGACATAATCCTATTTCCTGATACCGAACATTAAACGTAAACACGAGTTCTGCATCCGCTCAACACGAGCACAATTAACAACAACGAGAAAGGAGCCATAAGCGGAGCTATAGTGACAAAACAAGTGTCTCGCAGGAAGTTCGTTTCGTTTAGTTTTTATCGCCTTTTAAAACTGAGATAATTTTATCGAACCCTGTTGTAGGTTCTTCTTTAATTACCTGACATAAAGAAGGAAATGTAAACATATATTAGGCACTAGGTCCCGCAGTTCTCTTCATTTCCTGCAGAATAACGTAACTAGCGTTGTATTTGAAATAAGAATATTTTTACCCGTGGAATTTGGCAAAATGTAACACGTTGGCGCATGCTTTTCTTTAAAGTATACTGATTTTGGACTATCATTTTCAACTATATATATATATATATATACATAGTTGAATATAGTATATATATATATATATATATATACATAGTTGAATATAGTATATATATATATATATATATATATATATATATATATATACACTCCGCCAAAAAAGTATCGCATAATTTAGTTTTGAATCATAAAAGTATCGCATAATCTTTGTTTGTAGCATAAAGTTGTAAATATACATTAATGCGCTCTAAGATATAATTTCTATGATTGTTTAAATAAAATACAGGCCAAATAAAAACAAGAACTCATACTTGAGATTTTTATTAAAACAAGAAATTATAATTTTGGAAAGAAGAATGTCATAACAGTAGCTTTTAATACTGAGTATTGCCACCTCTGACTCTTATGACAGAGATTCGATTAACCTCCGTATATAAGCCTGATCCAAATTCTCCCACTCGTCACGGAGAGCATTTTCTAGTCCATGCAGGTCCGCTGGGGCAACATTTTGGGTTCATGTCCGGACTTACCGCAGGCCAATCTAAAACTGGAATACCAACATCGTTAAGGTATTCCTGGACGATTATTGCAACATGCGGTCGTGCATTATCGTGCATTAACATGAATTCGTTTCCTATAATTGGCGCGTATGGTACTACATGTTCTTCTAAAATGTCCGTTATATACCTGTGGGCAGTCAGTGTACCTCTGTCTACTGGTACTAACTCTGTACGACCTGTTAAACAGATGCCTCCCCAAACCATAATAGAGCCACCAGCGAAATTAGGTCTACCGTCTCGTCTGTACACTGAGATACGCCTATCTGAGGTGTAAAGACCAAATCTTGACTCATCTGTGAAGAGTATATTGGCCCAGTCATTAATGTTCCAATTTACATGTTCTCTGGAAAACCTTAAGCGAGCCACTCGGTGGTTCCTAGTGAGACGAGGGGCTGTTACAGCTACTCTAGCTCTTAATCCACTCTGTCATAACCTATTCCGAATAGTTTGAGTACTCACACGAGTATTTCTGACTCTAGCAAAGTCGTTCTGCAATTGTCTCGCAGTTACATGTCTTCGACGTAATGCTTGTAGTAGTAAATAGCGGTCATCTTGGCGAGTAGAACATCTTGGACGACCTGGTACAGGTCTTCTACTGTAATTGCCTGTTTCCCTATATCTGGCTACGGCTCTAGAAACACTTGACTGATTGATATTCATCAAATTAGCAACGTATGCTTGAGATCGTTCATCTTCGATTAAAGCAACTATAGCAGCCACTTGTTCTGAAGTTAAATTGCTCATTTTAGTTTTAAAAGCGTTGGTACAGAACTCCGACTTCGCACTTTAAAATTTGTCCGTATAGGAAGACTTTCAATAAACAACTGAACAAACCTTACACATATGCATTTTTCTAAATGTGTTCTTTTAGAAAAAAAAAAGTAAAAAAGCTATGTTCCATGATTTTGTTAGTGTTTTTATAGTTCACATACACGAGGCAAACTTTTTGTGAACGTATAAAAATATCTTGGTTTATAAATGCCCTTTTTTAGTTTATGCGATACTTTTTTGGAGGAGTGTATAAACTATTATTAGTACAACAAAGAAAGCTAGTGGTAACATTTCTTTTTATGTTACTCTTATTGCGCAGGTCTGTATAATCTGATATTTTTTTTAGAGGACCATTATCTCTTCCGCGATAGTGATCCTCTAAATACCTTAAATTTCGATATCATTATATTTTCCGAACTAATTATATTACCCGACATGGTACTAGTGAATTTCCTACCAATCTAACTCAACTATCTACCGAATAATCTCGTATATTTGCCGATAACCGCTAGATCATCTGCGAAATATCGCCTAACACATTATCCGATTTCGCATTAAAATATTCGGCGGAATTTACATCTCTAACCCGGATATTTTTTTCAGGAATCATGGACTTTACATCATCACTAGCAATGAAATATTTACTTTATAAATTAGCATCTCGATTATAGTAAAAATAAACCGTTAATTCTCAGCGTGTGGATGTCTAAATAAATATATAGGCTTCCTGGAGGACTTTGCAATAAAAATGAGATTTAAAAAGAGAGCTTTTCTAAAAGGCGTGTCGAAGATTGAGCCGCTTTGTGTAAGTTTCCACGAAAGTTAAGTAAGAAAACGTAGATAAATTTATAAGCTACTACGGTAGCCAGAAGCATTTCACACTACAGTTTGCTGCTCAACGCAATTTTTCTTTAGAAATATAGAATTAAACAAGTACAATAGCAAGATAACAATTTTTAAAAGTTGTATTAACCAAATATTGTTATCGTATCTTGCTTGCCCGAAGCATAAGCTGATTGCACGCTAAAACGTCAATTGTGAATAACAAAAAATTAATTAAAAATTAAGTCACGGTTAAATTATCAGAAAACAACAAGAAAAGTATATCAACATAATATCAATACTGCATCTCACAATGTACCAACAGTTTTGTTTTTTGTTTTTTTTTGTTTTTTTTTTTTTTTCAAAAAACAAAATGTAAAAGGCAAACAACTCGGCACTATTGCTAACTTTGATCAATGATGATAACAAGGATTGTGGCGTAGTATGGTAAACAACACCGGGACGGCCGTTTCGAGGACACGGATGGTCCTCATCAGCAACGGGTAACGACGAATGACGTGAGAAATTTTTTTCTAAAACTAAACATGCTAGTACAGGCAATATGGAAATAGGGATAGTACATACAAAAAAGCTTAATTTTTAGATCAACATAAAAGACTAATTGAACATCGCTACTTCAAGATATTAACCAAAACACTTATCTTTTAAATGAACGCCCTGTATATTTGTATTATTAGTATTTGTACTAAATTTTCGACAAAAATTATACACTTAAAATAAAGTAGATATTAACAACTTTGCAATATAATCAAGACAGTCATAGATTTCTTTATACTCGGTTTATATGTGTCATTTATTGTGTTTAATTGTACCTATTTGTCAGCTTTAAGAAGTCTTCATCACAGTGTTAAAGTGCTTTTTACTCAAGCAGAAACATGTGACATGTTGGAAACTGATAATATGCAAAAGAAGTAATACTAGAACATTAAAATACTGTCGCGTTCGAAGGTATCTCTTAATTTTGTACAGAAAATACGATGAATATGTTGATTATGAAGAAAAACACTAGGAAGAGATTCATCATTAGTGAAAATGTTAAAATGTAACCTTAACGTACTTTAAAGCATTTCTAAGAGTACCTTATCTTTAACACTGATTTTCCGAATACTAAAGAAGACCTAAATTTATTCCTCATTCATTCCTTCTTGTAGAGAAAATTCTGATAATATATCATCTGAAGTGGCAAATCGAATTTTTCGAATTCTGGAATGTTTAACCGTAAAAACATACGCTACTAGACTCGAGAAAATTAACTGCTAACTTAACCATCACGTCCATAAAGTTTAGCTTGTGTCTTAATTGGTGGCTATATTGGTGAATTTAATTTTTTAGAAGATGTTAATTTTGGAATACCGCTAAATCCTTTACTTCCAACAAGATAACGAGCCCCAGCTCGTAATTTCCGTGAAGTTGGCGTAACGCTGCAAAAACTTTTTGAAGAGCGCTGGATGGGAGCAAATAGTCTCCTACATTGGCCATCTCGATCACCAAACTTGGGTAGCTTGAATTAAAACATTCATAGCCTTCATTTATGTATTAATTCCATTGAGGGTGTAGCGTTTAATAAAAGAGCCTTAACATGCATTGAAAAAAAAAAAATGGTGGCCTTTTTGAACATTTCAAGTAATTTTGCAGTGTTAAATAAATTATTAAACAGTCACGACTACCGTGATTATATTAAAAAATTGTTAATATCTACCTCATCTTAAGCATTTTATAATAATTTTTATCAATAATTAATTTTTCTCTTATTTAAAATATAAATATACAGGATGTTCCGTTAAGAAAAAAAGAAATGTTTTGGTTAATATCTCGAAATAGCGATATTCGTTTTTTTATATTGAACATCGGAATCAACTCTATAAATTAAGCTTCTTTGCAAATTTAACCAACTCCATAGCTCCACGAATAACAATGTTAGCAATAGTACCGAGTTAATTTGCAACAGCCTGTATACCTAGCAACTTTTGAGTAATTAGTTTTGTTTTCCGTTCGTGTTTATCAACAAGAACAAGCCGCCTTTCAAAAATTGTATTTAATTTGCAGTTTTACTGTTACCAAGAATGATGTGTTTATTTATGTATTGCATTTTCATACCCAGATTCGCAAATTAATCTCGTCCCATTCGTAATTCAATTCCCGCTGCATCATTTCTTTGTGCCAGAATTTCCGCTGCATCATTTCTTTAGACCGGGAGGACATATTTGTAGTTCAGCACAAATTTAAAAACGAAAATATAAATAACGTATATAAAATCGTCTAAATCTAATAAGCGTTAAAGAGAAAAAAAAACAAAAAAACAAAGGAAAAACAAAAGGCTGCTAGATGTGTGTTCGATGTAATGAATACAGCGGGGCTTTCTATAATACGCAACTATTGTTGTCGTTTACATGATCGGATGCTAGCGTAAGTTGGAATTAATTGTAAATTGGATAAAAGCGGTCCAGATTGCACTTCAATTCATTCCACGGCAGTTTTCATTGATAGGAAATGTTCATTGTTTTTCCGTTCCTAGCTGAACGCATGTCTCGTAGTCTACATGCTACAGGTAGCATTCGTTTTAAGCCGGTGGAACGGGGAACGTTCTTGACATTCAAAAAGCACGAAAGACCGGTTTCTCTAAAGTGTGTTTAGCCTTACATCCGAAAATCACGATAATAATCGGTAACCGAAGCGAATGCCACAGTTAAAATCCTCTTAATAAAATACAGTTGTTGGTGATATCGGGACAAAGCGCTTCACATCATAAAATATACAGCGATCGGTTTATCATTTCCTGTTATAGCAAAGTGATATACAATACATATTATACGACTGTGTTCTATGCAAATTGTGCATAACTTACCTTGCCTCACGATGTAAGTAATCGGCTACTTTTTTTTTGTATTATAAATCAATCGTAAAATCCCGATGCTGGACACTAGGATAGGTAGCTGAATTCGGTATCGTCTTTAACGCATTCAGCAAGTGGTTGTTCTTCGAAACGACGCATCGATTGGGAACGAGAAAACATGGATGGAGAGACCGAACGGAGAAGCAACAGACTGAAAAAGGACCGTCAAAGTACGAAAAGAGATCGAAGAATAATACTTTGCGCGCGCAGTGTGCAGTTCGAAACTGAATTCGAATCGATTTTGATCCCCATTCTAGAGCTGAACGGCCCCGTTAATGTAAAATGATGACAAAAATATGTTAAATATGTATTGCCCGTTACTTCCCTTAATGCTATCGTACATTTGCGTCTTTAATTGTATAAAATGTGAACAAAAAGTGGTTTATACATTTACGGAATTCCCGTACAAAGAGAGTGCCAAAAACGTATTTCTTATTTGTTCGGGAAATAACTTAATACGACGATAATGATTTTCTATTTTAGGAGGCTATGTTTAGGGAGTACGAGGCAGCCTGCGAGGCGAGTTGTTCTGGAAAGAAGGGTGTGTCTAAGGTCTTATGTATAAGACAATGTGTATCACCATCGTGCTATAAAGATCTTTATCAGCAAGACCAGGTATTTTCAGAACCAATTACGTAAGCAACAGCCATACTTTTTTTACATTATTAACGAAAAAAAAAAGAAAAAAATTTAAATGAAAATATACGTATTAGTAACTTAATTCTTTGCGATGGAGTATCGTTTTATCAGCTTGTCATTTCGTGTTAATTCTACCCCAAGTAAATTGAAGAATTGTGCACTTTCCTAGTTTTTAGGTATAAAAATAGTAAAGTTGTATTTTACGCTCATACAAATTTGAACAAAACGATATGCGATACCTTAAAATGGAGGATTGTATTAGTCCGGTATTCGTTAGAGGAAAGTACTTTAGGTTATAACTTATAACTGGCCAAATTTAATCAACAGAATTTCAAAAGGAGGGTAAACGGAAACTTATAGCAGCTTCATCGATAACAGCGTGTACGAACAACTATGAAGAAGATATCAAATAATAGAATGTGCAAAACTAAAAAAAAAAGAATGTATAACTTGAAGTATGTAGAATATTAATAGTAATTTATTTTTAAAATACAAAATATTACCTATTCATAAAACAATCGAATGTATTTTAAATGTTATGTTAAATTATCTTCTTTCATAATCATCTTTGTATCGTAACAAATATGGTGATATTACTTCATAGACCTAAATTTAAACAAATCTGTAACTTTTAATCACTAAAACAAACGAATTTATAAGTGCAATCACTAGGTGATACGAGTTTGATAACCCAATTCACGATATGGCGACCCAAGTACAAAGTCGAGAAATTTGGCTACGTTAAATCAAAGGCACTGATGATTTCCTATCTGTATTATTATTACGTAATCAAAGCTTAGAGATTCCACACAACTGAATGGTATTTAAGCAGTTCTTTTTTTTTTTGTAAAATTATTGAAATCCTAGAATCATCAGCAAAAGAATAAAGTTTACAGGGAATTATCAATACTGCCAGGAGTTGAAACGCAATACGTCTTCCTTTCAAACTCTTTGTTAATCAACTCGCGAATTCTAATTCCCATATTCCTCTTCATATAACATTGATAATAATGAAAACAGTCCATTATCAGTATTAATTTTCCTATTTGCAAGGGGACATTAAGTCTATAACAAATTCAAAATGATATTCGCTTATTTCTCCCTACTTATATGTAATTTGTTCCACATGCAGCTGGAAGAAGGTGAGGTAGATGTAAGACTCAACAGCTTCAAAGGATGTTTTATTCAACGATACAACAGATCTCGACCTTAAATACCTAACACCAATAACAATACTGTACACATATATACATTAAATATATGTTAAAAAGTAGAGGAATACACGTCTTTTATTCTTGTCTCCGTATTAATAGGCTCTAGAGATACGTAACACCATGCAATTGTAAGTATGTATTGATACTTTGGCATTGTTTGGATATATAGATTATGAATTGTAATACTTCCCACGTACGCTTTTAAAATAATTTTCTTTAAAAGCTTATTATTTACATTTTTAGCTTTTTATAAGTTGTATTGATAACATGTAAAAGAAGATTAATAAAAATTAACGCTTTTAATATATAGAAAAAATAGATTAGCAGTAATGTTTTTATTTTATTAATACTATATATTATTCTGGTAAGTTCATTCAGGTAACTGTTTGTGTGTAGGAATGTTTAGAAACAATAGTAATAATTATCATGCGAAAAGCCTCGACACTGAAATTGTTATATAAACGATAACAGCACTTGTATAAATATATTTGTTTAAAATCGTATAACGTAAACGTATTTTTAAGATAATTAAAGTGACAAGTAATTTCGCATAATAACCCGGGTATAATAAAGATTATCGAAGCTGTATTCAATATATTTCTAAAAAGAATTATGTATATAAGAGAACAGAATAGCTGGATACAAATAGGTTTCCACGTAAAAAAATAAAAACGAAAATTTATTAAATACAATACCTAATATTTACAAAATATTTGCGGTAAGATCAAGATCGTAACTGAAACATCATAGTAAATGTAAACTTGCAATTTTTCTTTTATGAAGAAGAGATATTGAAAACATAAAATAATCAGTTAAAAAAAAAACTATAAGAGTGATTGGCGCTTCACTAAAATAAATAATTAAGTTATATTGTCATATAGAACTTCGCTTAAAACTGCTCTACCAAAACTAACGATAACAATTATAAGATAGTTTAAATATCTTTGGTGTTAGATTAAACTATATTAATAAGAACAATACAAAAATATATCTTAGTTCCTATGACTAAGATGGCTTCACTATCATATACCTTTTTTCCTTAATATATACTATATTAACGTTAAATTAATTAAGAATATCTGACGTTACGACCTGGTACAATTAAAAATTCGTGAGATCTACATTACATTGATTTTGGATTAAATAAAACGCAACTAGATTCAGAGTGATCATCTTCATGATAATATTTGTATCCTAATATACGTCTTATGTTTTCAATATCCGCATTAATCTGTGTTGATAAAAATAAGGGCTAAAAAAATGCAAGGCTGATCTAAAGAAGAAGTCCACTGTTTACAAATACGTAGCAATATTGAAAACTTAAAAAAACATCTGGTATTTACGAATTGCTCGATAAACGTGAATTTAAACTAATTTTGCATATAAAATGGTCGATTTTGAGATAAAGAATAAAATTTGAACATCCTTCTTGTAGTTCTGTAGTCTATTAATGCATATAAGAGCTGTACTCTCTGCAGACTAAATAAGAAATTTCCTATACTTATCCCCGCACCTTTTATTAAATATTCATAACAGACGTAATCGGACATATTTTAGTTAAAAGTAAAGCGTACAGCGGCCGGGGTAATCCTGAATATTTGTTGAGATTATCTAAAGAGCTTCGTTTATGAAACTCCAATTAAAGCAGAAGCGCCTGCAGTGTTCGGACGTCTACGCAATTCGCAATTAAGGCGAAATACGTCGTGCATTGAGAAAATAGGTAGACGTTTTGAGCCCTTTTTAAAACACAACCGGAATAAATTTCCTGGCAACTTATATCAACGAATATCTCAAATCTGCAGCGTTTTCGACCATATGTTTATTAAGACTCTAAAAACTCGTTTTCCTAACCTACCTTTGAAGGTCATATGAACAATACTAACAGTAAGGTAAACTAAAACCTAAAAGAATTAGTAGCAATCTCAAAGGTCAAAGCAAAGGTCTCAAGTGATAGCTAATAAATATCTGCGATACTTCATAAATATTACAAAAAAATAATAATAATAATTACGAAATAAAACTAACATGTGTATAATCTTAAATATGTTGTAAACATTGGCAATGCTAATCATTAAAATATTACACGATTGACAACCTTTTCTTGAATACATACACAAATATGACAAATTCGATTTGTTGAACCAAATATTAATGGAACAAAAAATAAATCTCTATTTTTATAATGGACTTCTGTTACTTACTGCTTATTAGACCTGCAAGTAATTCTTGTGTATTATTATTATACATTTCTAATGGACTAATTCTGTAAATCAGCCTAGATATTGTATTATTTCAGATACATTTCCAGAGATATCAAAATAATAGTTTTGACGCGCGTACAACAAAATATTCAACAATCCTAAATACATATTTATTAACTAAATCTTTCAATCGAAATTAAACATACGGAGCCTTTGATTAAAACTGATGCGATACGTATATGTCGTGGGGCGTTTTGAATATGGATATAACGCGACAAAAATAATATTTTGATATCCGGTCTGCATACTGTAATATAGGTATATAATATTACACTTTACAATATCACAATGTAAAATATAACTAATATCAGAATTTCCGTGAGGCAGTTAATACAATTACCATTATGTATCATATAATGCCGTTAAACCGTGGTATTTCCCTGACCCTCGCCCGTTGCGTTCTCTTGGAAATTTCCCGAAACCAAGCTAACTTGATCCCCGGCGGCCAAGTGCATTTCCATCGGCGGATCCGATTCGAGACTGTGACGCGGCGGCGTCGGACTATTCTTCGTCTTGGGCTTCTTGCTGAGGCCGCTCAACTTAGGTAAATGCTTCAGGGCGCTCCCCGATCTACCTCTGAACTTCACCTTCTCCGCGTTCTCCTGCCCTTCCTCCACGATCGAATTCAGACTGGACTCGCCCTCGTTATCTTGAATGGGTATGTCATCTGCGAAGACAAATCAGCTCAACCGTAACTCTTTTTGCCTTAACCGGAAAAGAATAGGGATGATTACAGGAAAAAGACTAAGTAGTCTGAAAGATGACAAGCGGCCGACTTTCGGGATAATGCAAAGGTACGCACCTGGTAACTTCTTGGTTCTGAAAGAAGCGTTTGTGATCATCGACTTTGAGACGTGTTGCTTCGTAGAAGGCCGCGACGGTAGATATGCTGTAGGTGATCGATGCAATAGGTTTTGAATGGCGTGCGTTGCTAACAGGACATCTGCAAGTTTACAGTTAAGACGTCTAAAAAAATTTGGGGTGCCTGAATTATGTTTGCAACCGGCTTCCAAAGAAAAAACTATTGACTTTCGTACAATGTATATTTAGAATAGGCTAAGTTGAATTAAATAGCGACCTAGTTGTTAAACCTTAAAATTGAATTAGAAATTCAAAAATATAAGAATATGTATGGTGCTCCATTTAAAATAACAAGGTTGACAGCTATTACCGTTATAACCGGAAGTGTTAGATCATTAAAAATATTTTAATGGAATAGCATATGCATAGCTCTTATGTGTTAGTAAGTTTTCAGAATTTTCAAATGTATACTCTTTCGATGTAACGAGGTGTCTTTGGTAAGACACCTCGTTCCTTTTATAGAAGTTATCATATGTTTACCTACATTTTTAATGAAAGAACCCATTTGAGATTTAGAAACATCTACAATATAACTGTTCTGTTTTAATTTTTTTTTTTCTTAACTACAGGTACTACTTTAACAATAACTTACCAGCATATGTCTCATAGGTAGCCCTAGCTGTAATATCGTGAAGAGTCTGGACTACACCACTAGCACCTCTTTCTAGGCCATGATAGACAACTTGTAAAAGTTCTAGCAATAGAGGACTGGAAACTACTAACCGAGGCACCGTGCTCATATAGTTAATACTATCACTGTCAGTTGATGTACGATTACTACCAGAATGGAATCCTTGCGTAACTAATCTAAGAAACGTTAACATTTAATATTTTACAGATGTTAAAAATGCGCGTGTTTACTTAGAGATTACGCGACAACTATGTTCTATACCCTGCACCCCGACGTTGGCAATTTGTTGATTGTACAGAAATAATAAAGCAGTTATGACGCGCTGACGATTCTGTGCATTCAGAGATTCCACCTGTGGTAATGGACCCCAATTTACGAGCTTTGTGTTGCATTCCTCCCATCTTCTCAATGAGTTCTCCGCTATAAACTGCGGCTCCAAATTAGAGCAATCATGATATATAGATGATTGTGCTATACTTGGCACCCGAAATGATATAATCCGAGGCTGACCTTTACTATCGACAACCTAAAAATACAATTTATTCTTTCATTCTTGGCAAACAGAATGAACGACAAAACTGGAAAATTCTAGTTTTAAGTTTATAAATATTTACCTCAAGATTATATAAACTAAGTAATAACGTTTCAACCTCAGGATATATTTGCCTTGCAGATAAATGCAACCAAATTAGACTAGGAATGTACTGCATAACAAACTTCTTTAAATGCCGATCTCCAGATCGATAGAATCCTAGCAATTGCATACAAATCTTCTCGATAATCTACAGGTCAATAACTTTCATTGGCAAGCATTTATTCCGATACAAATACTTACGCTTCCTCTTTTACTTTGCTGAGGTTCTTCCAACAAAACGTACAAAGCGATTATAACCTCGTGATTATTTTCTTGTTCGATGGCATATGTATTAATTTCGCTCTCGGTTAATGCTTCGAATTCTTCCATCCATTCCAAAACTAGGATATCTGCCATAATTGCTTCTTCTAAAGTTATTGGCTAATAACACGTAAGGACGTAAGGTTATCTTCGAAATAAATTAGCGTATCATGTACTAGTTAATATTTGACGGTTTGCTCCATAATTTCGACCGCAGAAAATTAAAATAACGTAAATAATCATTTATAACAGCATCAAGGGCTATGGAATTTCAAAAAAAAATCCTATTGTCAAAAATTTGCCAAACGTCAAACTAAGCTGGCACTATCGATTGCCAACCTTAACAACCTATTAACACATCTAAGAAACGAAACTTACCATATTTCAAATTAACTATTACAAAATCCGAAAGAACGATTACGGTAGCTGCTGCAAAGTTTTCTTCGCGCCGCATACTTTCATAGTGGAAAAATTGCGGAGAGCGCAAAACTAATTATTCAATTTCCAATTACGTTATAAATAGACTACTTTTACATATTTTATCGAGAAGATTGTTCCGGCCGCGTCATGATTATACCTTTGGAACGAAGTAAATCCAAGATTCCATATTGATCTTGATTTCTTACATAATACAAGATTACTCATAGTACTATTGAATTTTTTCGTTCAGTAATCCCAAAGGCAATAGAGATAATAAAAACATTTGATTGCTGTAAATTTGTATATCGTTTACGAGATTATTGTTAAAAGAAATAAACACAGCTTATCCTCAATTCATTCAATTTCTTAATTTCACACATCGCTATTGCCTGCATAGAACTTGGTAATTTTTAGTGTAATATTATATTGGATATTAACCTGGAGAATAAATTATTACGTTACGAGCATAAAATTGCCACCTATAATTTATCATGCATTCGCCCACGATAAAATATCAGACTCGATGTGTATGATCTAATCTAATGAATACAATAAAGATTATTTTGTCACATACACGTCTGAATGATTTATTGATATAAATTTCATAATTATAATCTTAATTAATACCGTCACATACAAAAATACTACTTAATTACCTTTAATATTAGAATTAAAAACGACCCGCGTTAGCGACAATTTTTTCTAAAGGACGTCCGATGGAACCCGTTCTTTAATATACTATTTCATAGCACATTACCTTTTTAAAGTAAACAAAAAGCAGTACATTTGGTAACCCAAAGGAACATTAAAATATTTGTTATGAAGATAAATTAAAGTTGATGGACATCATTATTTTGCTGTCATCAACATCTTTGTGGAAGCGTTCGAACAAAAATCTAAATGCTGATAGATATGTAGATGACACCTTTATCGTACGGACCAAAAAATCTAGAGGAATTCCTATAACATATCAATAGACAACACGCAAACACGCAACTTCACCATGGAGATCGAAGAAAACGACATCTTACTATTCCTAATGTCCGAGTGCAGCATAACAGAAGAGATCCCTCGTCAAAACATTGTTAAGAGCGGAGAAAATCAGCGACGAACATTACAGAGAATCAAAAAAGGCTTCGCAGAAGAACGTTTACAACAGGACAGATATAAGCAACCACGAGAGCAGAAAAAGGACGAAGACCGACAGGCTAAAACAGATCCTAGAAGAAAAGAACATCACAACACGGTTCAACATGGTGACCAAAGTCGACCAGTTACTCCCTCCCAACAAGGACGTGTTACCAAAACTACAAGCAAATCGGTCAAACACGACGGAAGAGTCGTGTTTGAGCACGCCTTAGGCACGTTGAAAAATTTGCAGTAGCAGAACACCTGCACCGACAAGGAGACGCGAAAAACATTTTTACTAACCCTTCAACAGATACATCATAGTTCAAGCGATTATTAAACAAACGGTCCGATGAAAATCTAATTTAAAGCACTTAATCAATTGGTGGATACAAGAACTCGCCTTATATCAGTCAACCGGTAGCCAGCCAGCAAAGTTCAATCTCGATTCATTCCCACGCTTTTGGCATATGTTAGTCTTATCTTAGCTTCACTTTCGAATTCTTCTACCATTCCAAGTTCTCCAATATTAACTCTGACTAGATAACATGATATTGATATACGTACATGGAAAAAAACATTGAAACACTTCTCGTTGATACCATTTATATATTTACCTTTAATACAAAAAGAAAAACGAAAAATTCGTTACATTCTCCTTTCCAAAAAGTACAGTTAAAAAAAAATGAACATATTCGATTTATAATTTGATATATAAAATTAATAATAAAATAATTAATAAATACTGCAAAAACGGTTTAAATCATGATAAAAACGTTAGTTGAATGAACGACGAAATATTCGTACAGTTATTAATACGCACTGCTCGGTAAAATTATAGAATTTATTCAGTAATTTGAAGCTACTTATTTTTCCAAGAAGTCCTCGAATAATAAATGACAATTTGTCATCTTTTTATTTTAATAGGTCATTTAATTGTCTAAATACCTTAAATGGTACCATCAACATTTAATACCTCACATGCTAATTGTACTATTTTGTTGTTTAATCAATTTATAAAAATAAAAGAAAAAAGAGATCATAAAAAAAATCGACGATGGCGTCGTTACTTGGAAACCAGAAGAGGGAAAAGCTTAAAACCGATACGAACACGTTTATTAAAAATAATAATAATAATAATAATAATAATAATAATAATAATGTATATATATATATAGTATAATGAAGTTATTCGATAATTTTACCACGCATAGTATATTATTCTCAATTGTAATTCTATCAAATTACTTCTGTACACGTAAAATAAATGAATCGGTTTAGATTTATCATTATCCTTAAATACCTTTCTATCTTTCCAACAATAGACAATACGACATGATTCTAAATTCATACAACTAAAATTTGCAAATACATATCCTTCAACTGACATTCTAACGTAATTGTAATTTGAAATTCTAAAAAATATTTTATTACAATCTACTATATACAGAGATAACGTACTCTAGTTTGAAAAATCGTAACTTTTAACCGTATAGACTGCCGGGAAATTCGTGATCTGATCCATCATCATCTCGATCTTGTTCTTCTTCGGGATCCTTCCGCTTTCGGCCGTACGCCCTCTTACTTGTTGTTGGCACCACGTCGCTTTCCCCATGGACTAAAGAATTTCTATACAGAAGAAGAGGTTGCCAATCTTCGCCTCGACTGCTTGGCATGCCTAAACAATAATTATCATATTTTAATTTGAGATTAGACAAGCGCATTATGAGTAGATTTAAAGAAAGTACAATAACTTTACTCGGTTACTAGTAGCTACAAACGTGTTTCAATTTTAGTATGTTAGAAGTTGAACCTTAACCGTAACTTAGAAATTAAAAATCCGCAACGTTGACGATCTTAAAAAATAACCCCAACATTACGAAGTCCAAATATAACGATTAATCCTTAAGGACGCTATTTCAGGTTGCCGCTTGAAATGTTTTATAGTAATTTTATTATAAAAAAAAAAAAAAAAAAATATAGGGACCGATCTCTGTCAAATATTAATATCGCGAGTGCTCGGCTCCGCTGGGGGTGAGTAGGCCTTGTAAACGTACAATCTCTTACCTGTAGCGATACGCCTATCCAAGAATGATAATACGACTCTTTTATCTTGCTTAAGCAGTTTATTCGTAAATTCGGTTAGGATTTCCAAAAACGGCAAGTTAGGAGGCGGTCCGGTAGGATCTTCGGAGGCTTCGGCGCCGCTCACCGCAAACAATATGCCCGCCCGATGAAGAGCGGTGATCGCTTCCCGATTCTTCACGGCGTCTAGGCCGAACGACAACGCGAACCGTTTAGCTAACTCCTTCAAAGAGAAGAAGTCTTCGTGTTGCCGGGTTACTTGATTCCCGCTCGTGCTTAAAGTTTGGAACATCATATTCAAGCTCAGACACATGGTCAACGCGCAATTGACTTTATTGATCTCCCTCGCTTTGCTTAGCGTCGACTTGATGATGTCGCCGTATTCGTTGTAGTATTTTACGTAATGTTTGAAGACGTCCGCCCCGGCTTTCGTCGGCATTATGTTGTAGACTATCAATTTACAGTAGGCGGCCAAGAAATTGCGTCTTTTGTGCAATTCTTCGATACGATGCTCGTCATGCTCCGAATCCTGTTCCGGTACGAAAACGTACGTCTGCACGAATTCGTTCAATAACAATTGCAAGTTCCTATCCGGCTCGCAGACCAAACTGGAGAGGTAAGCGCCGGTGCTACGCAACTGTTCGCTGAACACCACCAACAGATCACATAAGCAAACGTACGCTTCCTCGCGCAAGCTTTGATTTGGTGAGGAGCGGATGATGTCTTGCGCAGCGTCAATGAATTCGTCCAGTTGTTCGCGCAGCTCCGTTACGCTTTGAGTAATCAGACCCCCTCCCTCGTGTATAACTTCTAATCCCTTCAGTCCCCATAGTAGCCAATAGAAACAGGAGCTGAGGCAGTATTTCAAGGCTTCTTGCGGTAGCACGCTTTCCAAGTCCTGCTTAAAGTTGAAATTTTTATAAGTTTCGATATGTACTTACATAAAAATCATGAGTCTTTGTAGTAACATCATTAACGTTTCCGTAAAGTAAAGACATAAAAATCGGAAGCACAAGTGATATACGTCCATATTTTGTTAAGTTTCACTGAACAACTTAAAGTGAGATAGAATGAGTCATACGTAGATAAAAGCTTTCGCAATGTTTACTACGTTGCAGGTATTAATTCAATGGTAAATATATATAAATTAGTAATTGTTATGCATATTAACATTCCCCGATTTCGTCTAGTCTCAAAAATCTTTATATCTTGTTTAGAGGTTATGCTTAAACAAAAGCATAATACATTTTTGTGTTAAGAAATTAGTGTTAACGGCTATTCAAGCAGCGATATTTTGAATTTAATCATTCATGAAGAACAAACAACAAAATACGTATTAACACTAATTACAAAGAAGGATAATAATTAATAATAGGTTAATAATTAGGTTTACCATCGCTAACGTAAATTCTTTGTATTACCTTAACATCCTGAAACAAAGAATTCCACAAATTCCACTGATTCAAATTGTGACACGCGTAGAACAACGCGACCTTCTTGAGCGAACTGACAACGTTGAATATTTCATCTGCATTCGGGGTCTCTTCTCCCAACATCAAATTTCTCCAATCGTCAATAGCCTCCTTGTACGAAGCGACGATCATATCGATGATAGTTGACCTCGATACATCGCATCGGGTATAAATTGAATGGCCTTCGGTACACAAAATTTCCAATGTCTTTGCGCAAGTCTCCAACACCTAAAAATTAGAAGGAAGCAATATTAAAGCTTAGAACGATTTGTAGTGACTGAGCATATCTCGCGCACCTCGGGTTCGTGATGGACTTGCGCGATATGCTTCAGTTTCGTTAGCAGAGCTTGCAGAGATCCTTCTTGTCTACCGCTGGTATACAAATCTAGGTCGAAGTATTGCGGAATGCTTAGCAAATTCGCCAATTTCTCCGGATCGGCGGAGTATTTATCCAAAAGTGGCGGTAAAGTGATGATAAAATGTTCCGTAAGCTTTTGTTTGTCTTCACCTGCCTAACAAAGAAAAAAGATTATCGCAATTAAAAAAATACAAAGGTAATATCTTGTACTTGTTTCATCTCTCTTAAAGAAGTTATCTTCCTCGTGGGTCCTCTACCAACTGGCGCCTCTCCTGTTGCAGCTTGTTTAACACAACATACCATAATTTCGATTAAACTAGTTTCCTGCCGATTGTCCAGCGGCTCTTCCATCGGACCGGGCTCTTCTAACAGTAGATCGGTCATGCACTCCCAATCTTTCATCATCGCGTTAGATTCGATTAGAGAATCGACCAAGTAGGCTGCGTGTTCATGTAATTCAGATTCGATGAAGAACTGCACCAAATCCCGAATAAATGGAGTGTTGGCGAGACGTCTTTTGCCGCGTTTGGTCTTTCCCGGATCGATATCTGCCGGTTGAAACAGGCGTTCGTTTAGGAACTCCCCAGCAGCTTGGGCAACCGCTCTGTGCGACGAGTAAACCTAAGGATATACTCACTTAGTAAGAGTTTAAATGACATAATTGTGTAAATCAATTGTTCCATTCAGCTAAGCGCCGTACAACAGCGCTCTAAAGTAGAATGTATCTGGACGTGCTAAAATGGGTCCATATGACGTCACACTTTGCAGTGCTTTCTTGAAGCGGTCGCCCTTTTTTGCAACGAAAAATTAATATACTATATTGCAGCGCTACAATAAAGCATAAATAACCTCCTAGCCTAAATATTTAAACAAATGATGTCCGTTTCAAGACAATAATTTTAATAACATGTTTTTATTCCATTCACTCATAGTTAGCCAAAAAAAACTCCATCGACAAAGAGAGCTTGTGATGAAGGTTACTAAATTGTAAAATTTAATAACAAAGGGAAAGTTGATAATCGCCAATAATGTTATTGTTCTATGTATTTCGTTCGTTTCATCTTAACACGTCCAACTTACCAATTCGTACACGTGTTCACAATCCTTGTCGGTCAATATTTCATGATGATGTTTCAATATGGATATGACCAACCTGACAGCCTGAACAGCAACATCGTATTCCTTATCCAGCGTCATGGCGACGATACGATCTTTGAATTTGTTCGTGAATAATTCCAGTTTTCCTTTCAGCTCTTCGCTTGCATACAATGGTTGTAATGCTTGCAAACATCGCAACCTCACTTCTCCCACCTTATCGTGCAATGTCCAGCCGATGTATTTCAAGTACGAATCGTCCAGGAAGTTCGCATGAAATTTATGCATCCATACACCGATTTCCGTCATTGCTATAGCCCGAATTTCCGGTAACGTATCGCGGTATCTATGGACGAATACCGATTTGAACATGTAAGTCAACATATTCTTGATTTCGTCCATGTTTTCTTCCAACTCCTGGCGTTTCTGTAGCAAGGATTCTAAACGATCGCTAGCCCGCTTTTCTCTTGTTTTCTGCCTCTCGGCTTCGTATTGCCGTTGTGTATTATCCAGATTGACGGAAACAGTTAGCGCGACGTCCACTAATGCCGTCATTAGCTTCATTGCTCCTAAAGTTGCTGTGTGTCGGAATGCTCTTACCTAAGACGTTAAAACCAATTTAGTTTTTAAATAATGGTTATTTCTATCACAATAAACAAACGCTCTGTTGCACTAGCATAAATCAAAATTTAATCTCGGGTTAAGCCAGGTACAATATATGAATCTTTCTACTTATTTCAATGCAATTCTGATATTCCCTTTAGTCTGCATTAAAATTTAATCTACATCGGTGCAACTGATCATTGGTTACACAAAAGTAATTTGGAATATGCTTTAAAGAATTCTTAAGATATTAAGTAATATTAACAAACCTGAGAATCAGATAAGCCTGTTAATAAGGATATTACATTATCCATTAAGTACTGGTCATAAATGATAGAGTATTGGCACTGTTTAACAAGTGTTTGAACAAAATCGCAAAAATTTGACCTGAATTTCTTCCAACTTTGTCCAGCCATTATAAGCGGATATTCCCCAGATTCTTCATCAAACTCTTCAGTCATTTTGCGAATAATAGCTGCATGCTCCATTGTGGCAGTCATTTGCTGTGTTATTCTACCTTTACACCCTGATGCGTTTATGAAAAATTGCATTAATGAAATTAAAGCAGATTCACGGTTTATCTACAAAACAATTTTTGCCTGATGAAATTCTAATAAGATAAAAAACCAACCTTATAACTTTCAATCCAGTCATCCACAATATTTGTCAAAGAGGCTTTACTCGTACGAATTATATGATATAAAGAAGATTCATCTTCCCCAGAGTTAACGCCCTCCGAATGATTTTTACGACCCGGGGGACGTCCTCTTCCTCTGCCTCGTACAGGTGGTGCACTGCTTGTGGGTGAATGAGAGGCAGCGGTCACCACAGGCGGAGGTGCTGCTAACCCTCTAGCCTTTGATCTAGTGATTCTTCGTAAGCCTGGAGTAGGCGGTGATTCAAACATACCATCTGAAGATGATGTGCCACCCTGTTCACCATATGAATCACTGTACATACCGGTAGAATGCCCATAGTTTCCATAATTCTCTTGCTCAATTGCTGGTGTCATCGGACTCTCATATTCCGGAGGAGGCTCATCCATACGGATGCGTTTTCCACCTCGTCGATGCATTGCGATATCAGGTGAAACCAGATCTTACCTACAATTAGTTTAAGTCTATTTCTCGTCTTTAAATATGTTTCAACGGTTTTAACAATTATTTGTTTACTGTTGATTATTTCAAACGATTTGAAGAGAGCTTCAAACGATATCAATTGGCGATATTTATAGCCAACTGTACTTCACAACAAAACTGTACAAATAAAGTTCGAGAAAAGCTTTTTAATCTTTTTCCTACTGCTGCAAATGTGTGCATGTAACTACAAAAGCTACATATGTGTTTCTATTACACTTTTAATCTTTAGAAATACTTCCTATTAGCTATATTCATAGTACATTTATTTTTTATAGGTTGATATTGTGCAAATTGGCTGCGATGTCAAGAGAATCATAACCTAACAAATTTGGATAGTGGAATGTGGTTACAAAACAACAATTGCCATGGCTAGTGCGTTAAGCGAAGTGCAAATTCAAATTCGATTTCTAACGAAACAACAAGAGTAAGTAGCAGTTCTTTGTTATTTTCTGTTCATTCTTGGTTAACGTTGTGGGCTACAAAAATAAGGCCATTTATTGTTATTATTGTATGTTGCTCTTGTAGATATGCCGTACCGGATGTACCGTTTACTGTACCAGTTAATATAGATTCTAAATCACTGAATAAATTAGTGAACCGACTGTTAAAGGAGAGCAATCCTGATGTTCTGAAACCTGTGGACTTTGATTTTCTAGTTTTTGATGAATTATTAAGAGTACCATTATGTGAACATCTTCAAGAAAAAGGAATATCCACAGAAGCAACTGTTGATATTGAATATATACAACGAAGTCCTGCACCACAACCGCAAGATGCTTTACAGCACGATGACTGGATATCAAGTGTGCATGTGGCTGATAAATGGTAAAGTTATTAGTTACATATTTTAGCATGTAATTATTAACAACCTTTATATTTGCAGGGTATTAACTGGTTGTTATGATAATACAATAAATATTTGGTCAACTAAAGGTAAACACCAAGTAACAATACGAGATCATACAAATCTAGTCAAAGCAGTGGCATGGCTTCAAGAAGGAAATCCATCAGAAGGATTTGTAAGTGTTTCACATGATCTAACAGGAATATTATGGAATTGGAAACCAGACGAAGCATTCCCGGTAATGGAGGCAATATTGCGTGGTCATGAAAGAGGAATTGATACTGTAGGGGTTAGCCCAGATAGCAGTAAATTAGCAACTGGTGGTTGGGATACCAATCTTAAACTATGGTCGACAAATCTAGAAAAGGATGATGAACCACCGCAGAAAAAAAGTAGAGGAAACATAATAACCAAAGTCCCTTTGCATACATTAAAGGGACATAAAGAAAGTATATCTAAAGCAATATGGATTGATAATATGACAATATGTACCGCTTCAATGGACCACACAATAAAATTATGGGATGCCGAGGTAAGTACCAGTATTATTTCCAAGAGAACTCGTCTATTTCTATTTTTGATAGCTCTGTGGTCTGAGGAATGAGTTAATCGGACAGAAGGCGTTTCTTGGAGCCAGTTGGTCTAATTTATCACATGGTTTGCTAGCTTGTTCAGCAGATAGACATATAAGATTATATGATCCAAGATCAATGGAAGGAACCGTGTGTAAGTCAACCTTTACATCACATACGATGTGGGTGTCCAGCGTAGCATGGTCGCAAGACAATGAATATTTATTCATGTCTGGTGGTTATGATAATTGTGTTAAACAATGGGATACACGTTCTCCAAAGGCACCTTTGTACGATCTAACTGGTCATCAAGGCAAGGTGTTATGCGTAGATTGGTCGAATCCAAAACATTTAGTTTCAGGTGGCTCAGATAATAGTGTACATATATTTAGAAATATGCACTTTTCACTTTAGCCATTTTTTTTTGTACATAAATAAAAATAATTGCAAAAGTATTTTGTTTAAATGTGTCCTTTCCAACCATTTTCCAGAATTACAAAACAATATTTTAAAAAGTAATGTTTAATTTATTGGTTTAAGGGTTTATTACGAGTCTTATTTTTACAATTGTACAGGTAATGAATAAACATAAAATATCACATACACTAAATGAAGGAAAACCTTGAAAAATAAATAGTATTTAGAAGAAAAAGAAGTGGTAGTACATCTTGTACTATACAAAAATGAAAATTAAGCCAACACCAAGATTTTAAAACTCTTGTTCAATCCCACCTATTATGGTTTTACGAATTTTCATGATTGCATATAACAATAAGACAATAGCGCTTGAAAAAAAAGCGGTATTGTCAGACTAGGAACACGTTGTTATTTTTATCTAATAATGTGTACAGTACAGGAAAATAAGTATTCAATTGCAATTTGGTATACATCTTCAGGTACATACCTTTTAAAACATTTTAAAAATCCATTTAGTACAATGATTAAGTTAAACACATTGCAATTAACGTGAGTGAATTCGCATTTTCATTTCCACTTATTACACTGAAAAAAATCATTTTATAATCGTAATTTGTAAATAATAAACCTAGCAGCTAAAACTAGGGCTACTATAATGTTACATGCAGTTTAGTAAAAGAAAGAGAGCAAAAGTGAATCGAACTATTTTTACATTTCAGATAAATGTGAATTCGAATTTGAAATAAAAGCCAAATTTATATCTAACGGCGTTGTCGCCTGCTTAGCGTTGACAGTTTTAATGGTAACTTGTTTTGTTACTGTTCTTTAATTTTTCCACAAAAGAGCCATGTTCCATGTACCTCAACAGCCTCTATGGCGTAATTTCTCTCTGCCAAAACACTTCTCCAGTCATCACAATATCTATCTAAATTTAAAATTACTTATACCCAAGACACCTATTTTAAAATTACAAAAATACACTTTTTTTCGAATCCTTAAAAGCGAATTAGAAACGATACAGCCTCCTTATACATCACAAGTCAGATTTGTTTACTATATTACTAGCCCATTAAAGAATCACCTCTTAAATGTCTATGGCAATAATCCCGACCGGGTACGCTAACAAGTTTACACTGCGTACCGAGCCTAGTTTTAGCGGTACAATAGCTCTTCGAAATCGACAAATTCAAAGTGGATGGTGTTCTACTTCTTGACCTGGAACTGTAATATCCAGTTCTGGATAGAGGCGGTGTAGGACTGAGGTATTCTTCGAAAGTATCATCGTTAGAAGAATAATATTGTCTCGAATCACCATTTCGTTCATTATCTTCATACTGCGAATTTTCTTTAACGTTATTATACGAGTTATTAGTAATGTTCCCTGATACGTTGTTAGCGTCAGCTTTTGAGCTTAGCAGCGTTTCCTCTTCACGTTTTATTGCCAATTTCAAAGGTGCTTGATCTAATTTAATCATCTTATATACGATGCATGAAACTGTGTGCACTAAAATCAAAGGGATAGTTAGTATTTTGAAACGATAAACAAATAAAATAAATTAATGGTAAAAAAAAAAAAAAACGAGCTCTTATCACATATGTGTAGACGTAAGAATCGTCTACCGTGCTGCAAGATAATTGCCGAGACGTAAAGCAGTAACTTAATTTTATAAGTGAACCGCGCAAACTCTAATGGGGATCTGTAAAGAAATTGACGAGAAAGCGAACAACGAATATGCAACGAGTATGTCCAAAGAATTTCGAAAATGGATTCAAATTTGAGGAGATTGCGGAACAACGACTGCCTCTATCACTTCGCAGACATGCTCAGAATCGTGCCGATTTACATACATCCGTCAGTCAAATCACTTCCCGCTCCGCGCAAGTCAGTCATCAATTAATAATCACAGATTGGCACAAATTGGACTCGTTGCTAACCGTATAAGTAGCATCACGCAATATTAGTGTCACGTTCCACGTACATATTAGCAGTCCATAACTATGTCTAAACAATTACACAATAAAACTAGCACCTATCTTCTTTAATTACCTATTATCTACTTACCTAATAAAACTCCCACCAAAGAAATGGTTAAATGTAGCGGATCTAACGCCATATTTAAATGATTTAGACCGATTGCCAAGTTTAAACAAGGTAAGCTAACCGCCAGAATTCTTGCGCTTACTCTTAAATCAATGAAAGACGATGCAATCATTGTAATAATTATAAATACTATGTGCCAAGTTAACAAATACAATCTATCAACTGCGACGTCGGTTCCGCCTAAAGCGGAGGATATCCAATTCAAACGATCTTCTAAAATTCGCCGCGTGCCTTGTACTAAGTTGGCTAGAAAATGTATAGTTTTGTTAACCTCCGATAATTGCTTCAAAGTGCCCATGTACTGCTTGTGGGCACGTTCACTCTGTTCAATGAGTAGTGCGCTGGAATCTTCTGTAACATAAAATTAATTCGTGAAATTCGTTCAAATTTCCAAATTTTCAATACAACGTACCTATTCTCTGAAAAATATCTTGAGCAGTTTTTTGAATGAGTAGAAGATCTTGAAGAACTTCTTTATGATTTGTATTACTTTCTTTTGATTGTTGCGTTAATTGTTCTGTTGCAAGTTCAAGTCTGGTTTGTAAATTTTTTGCCATGCTGCTTAGTTCTTGATGCGTTTGCGAAATTAGGAACTTCTCATCTGCCAGTCTTCTTAAGTTGTTTTCAACAAGCAGTTGTCCATATAATTGCGCCTTTTCAAGATCTTTCTGTTGTGTCGATAGTACGTTGTGACCTATAAAATTGTAGTTCGTTTCTCTCATTTTGGTTTAAATGCTGATAAGCGGGAATAATGCATTTATCACACTATACAAGCAGTAGCTAATAAATTTAGTAAATGGTTATATCTCCCTCATAATAAATAAAATATTAAGTTAGGGATTAGAGCGTTAGAGGTGAATGTTACAGGATTCTTTCTTTTTATTCTTATTTTAGTATTAATTGAGATTCTTTTAGGTCTGGAGAAGCAAAAAAAAATTTTTTTTTGATTCTTTTCCCCAAACACACGACCACAAAAAATAAATGATAACATTCAAATGAAGTAAACGCGACATTTATGAGAGGCTAAACATAAAAATTTCAATAAACATCTAGACACCTTGTTGTATCATTGGGAGATATATTTTGCAAAGTTTTATGATTAATATCATATCTATTCTCTCACGTAGCTCTTTTGTATGTGCATTATTATAACTGTAATTATGTAATCTGATGATAGTATTATTAACGCAGTCATTTAAATAGGTAATTACATTTCTGTTATCGTGAATGGGCGTGTTATCTTAACTCCATACATACACCGAAACCAGTTTTTGAGATATTCACTTTTTGAAGAAAAAATTACATTGTAGATTCATATACAAGTGTCCGACTTATACGTAAGTATCTCGATATGAATAAAAGATCAATAATATTAAAGAAGAATAAATTTGCATCAAGAGTTGCTACCAACATTTTTAAATAATGTACTTTGGACAGACAAAGCCATATTCCAACCTGTAAGCAGACGCAATTTTCATTGTCAACGTATACGGTTTCAATTTTTTTTTTTTTACTTATTTTTATTGTTATAAATAATCTACGATCTGTGCTGAACACAATGTAACACACAAAGCATTAACTTTATCAAATTTATGCTTTTTGGGTACACTTCTTATATTTATATAGGAAGTGTACTATAGAAATCACAGATATTAAATGTACATTGAATGTGCCCTAAACATAAAAATGTTGCGAGTTTATATGTTGAAGTTTGTACATAAGAAACTATTGGTCGTAACTATTTTGTTTGTGAATTTTCGGTAATCCAAAAATTTATTTCATCGTGTACTTGTTTTTGGATTCTTTGTATGGGATCAGTTTTAATTTTAAAATATGTGGTACTTTATGGTGCAAAATGGCATAGAAATCAATAAATCATGGAAAATAGAGTTTCACATATACAATCATTACAAAAGTATTTTATAAACATTTTCAGTTTGTTCCTAATAATTTCTGAATGGTTCAAAATTGTAAATTCTTCTTGAAAATATCAATTACCATTGAAGATAGTATCTTTTTTATGCTGACCAACTCCTAAAAAAGTATTAAAATACATAGTAAACAACTGCGGAAACTAGCCGTCAATTAACTTGCTAAAAAAAAACAACCTATCTAATCCATTTAAAATTTACAACAAACCCTGTGTTTTTAATAGGAAATATTTTAATACTAGCAAAAAGCATTTATATTAGTACATACCTTGCTTAACAGATGCTAAGGTATCTTCCGCTAAATCTTGCAACTCTTTCTGATCATTTGCCAATTTATTTAAGGTTACTACTTGGTTTCTCGTGGTATCCACCAATTTGTTTATAGTACTTTCTGTTAAACCGATAAACTGACTTTGGCGAGCCGTATAACATACTGCTCTAACCCGATTCGACATAAGATGGTAAGTATTCCAGGTATCTGGGTCCATATTTTTCGTACAGTCTTTTATGGCCATTTCACGAGTACAGTGATAGACACGTCGCCCTTCAATCGCAGACTGACAATTCAATAACATAACAGCCATTTTTGAAACATCCTCATCGTTCATTTGATTGCATCCTTTTGTTAATTGCAGTATAATCTAAAATTGTTAATAGTCGGCTATATTAATGAAATTATTAATAGTTTATATTATTTACCCTTTGTTGGCATTTATCCAGTTCCGATAAAGCAACACCTGTTATTTTAGCAGCTTCTGATATAAATTTTTCATCTACTGTAGATACTTCATATAATACACCCTTATTAAATTCATCTATTGTAGTTTCAGTTGATTGCTCCTTATTGAACCCGAAGAAATCCGTTATTCCTTTAATATAATTGGAAACAAACGCGTTGGAACATGTTAAACTTATGTAAATAATTAAATAACTTATTTTATTCATTTTGCATCTAACTAGCAGTCACAAAATAGTACACAGTTAATTATTACGTAAATGTAACGTATGCACACGTTGAAAAGGATTCTGTATTCCACAAACTGGTTAGTTTTGAAGCATGTTTAATGTTTGACTAGCATTTTTAACACTTCAAAATAGGAACAGCTGGGAGAAACACTACAATTGGTTGAAGTAGAAATAACCGTTGTAAAGCGATTTACCGCTTATTTTCAAATATAAGCGGCAAGCATTATAAATCTTTGTGTCGAACAAGTTTCGTGAAACATAAAGAACAGACCAAACAAAACACTTTGGGAGAAATTAAATGAAAATATATAAATAAAGTAGCATTTCTAAATATATATTTTGTTTGAAGTAAAATACACGTATTTCAAAAGTAACAGTTTCGTCAACAATTAAATAATGTTGGAAACCTCACACTTAGTTGTTTTTTAGTCTATAAGTTGGCTAACCCGGCAAGTGCTTTTATTTTTAATCTGAACAAATAGTAGTTTACGTAGTACAGTTAAGATCCTCATATCTCAAAACTGAAAAGCAAATCGTTTTTTTGGAGAATGTGAAGAATAGAAAACATTATAATGTGTAAATACATTAGGTTTGGTCCAAACAGGGTAGCCATAATAGTATGACAAAATTCTCCACGGCAAAATGCAAGAGTTCCCCACCTTTCCTTACTCTAGTTATACCCAATTTATTTTTATTTGGAACATTTATTACTTATAATATGCAATGTAATATCCAGAATGCTAAATGGTCAAATATATATGACGAATTAATTATCAGTGCTATAAACAACACACCAACCTTGCCGATAATTACGTGGCAGAAGGGAAAGGGGAGAGTTACAAGAATTATAGTAATTTATTTGATAAACATACACTTTACTTATAACAATCGTCTAGGATTTTCACAAAATGCATCTATAACTTCTACTTTCCCAACACAGGAAAACATAATCCATTCCAACGGCTTTTTCCCCGATGTAAATACCTTAACTACGTTTCGACGCGCTTTAAGGTGATAACTTATCTTTGTATTACAAAGCTGCGCTTTTGAGATTATCAAAATATATTTTATGCCTAGGAAGAATATATTGTCTTCTTTGAATACTTCACCCATTTCTTTTAAGGTTTGTCTATCAAGATCTTTCTTGGCCTACACATGACATTTCTCCATTGACTCTATTTATATTTTTGTATCACTTTAGGGATGTTTCTAGTAATTTCTTTTAAAGTTCCACAATAGATTTATAAAAGATTTATTAAAGATAACAACCAACACTTGAATATAGGTAAGATCAAATAATTGACAAATCAGACTTTTCTTATTTATATCATAATATAATTCCTGAAATATGGCAGTATGGTTTTCTCCAATTCGTTTCCTTGTTTTGCCATTTACTTCGCGTATTCAGAATTCAAAGCTCTTCCAATTACCAAACGACGGATTTCTGATGTTCCAGCACCAATTTCGTATAATTTAGCATCTCTCATCAATCTACCCGTAGGATAGTCATTAATATATCCATTACCACCTTCAAACGTACAAATATGTAATTGAGAATTTATCAAGTGCTTGAATATAACCTACCTAAAATTTGAATAGCGTCTAGGGCGACTTGTGTTGCTTTCTCGGCACAGTACAGAATAACACCCGCGCAGTCTTTTCGATTTGCTTGATTTCTATCGCAGGCTTTGGCAACATTGTACAAATAACTTCTGCAAGCGCCAAGTGTTGTATACATATCCGCCATTTTACCCTAGAGTATACAAACTCTCGATCGCCTTTCGCTTTATTTAGTAGAGAACCTACCTGAATTAGTTGGAATTCCCCTATTCTCGTATCGAATTGCTTCCTGTCGTGAGCATATGAAAAGGCAATATCGCAACTTGCTTGCATAATTCCAACGGGACCAGCTGCCAGTATCAACCTTTCGTAATCAAGTCCGCTCATCAGAACGTAAACGCCTTTGTTTACCTGCCCTAGGATGTTTTTGGCCGGCACCTTGCAGTCTTCGAAGATTAGTTCGGCAGTATTTGAGCCGCGCATTCCAAGTTTGTCCAGTTTTTGAGCGGTTTTAAAGCCGGGAAAGTCTTTCTCGACAAGAAAAGCGGTGATACCGTGTTGTTTGGCGTTAGGATCGGTTTTTGCGTATATCTAGAGTAGAAAATACAGTAAGATCGCGAAGTATCGAGTAAGCAAGGAAATGAAGGCAAAAATCTAAAGTTAACCAGTGGCGTAGGTAAGGCGCCTTGCTGTGTGAAATATTTTTCTTAAGTAACACACGCAAACGTAATACGTACTATTAAGACATCTGCATCTGGTCCATTGGTAATCCAGAATTTATTTCCATTTAAAATGTAATAGTCACCCTTTGCTTCAGCTCTCAATTTCATCGAAACTACGTCGGAGCCGGATCCTGGTTCGGACATTGCTAGAGCGCCAATGTGTTCTCCTGTACACAACTATAACGTTTCTCAATTAAAGCGTTCGAAATGCTGTCGAATTATTCTACCTTCGGCAGATATTTTTTCTTCTGCTCTTCAGTACCGTTTCTGTGGATTTGATTAACGCACAAGTTTGAATGCGCTCCGTAACTTAAGCCAATAGCTGAACAACCTCTGGAAATCTCCTCCATTGCGACGCAATGGTCCAAGTATGTCGCGTCGCTTCCACCATATTCGCCTTTTACCGTCATGCCTAAAGCACAGAAATTTTGAATCTATAAATTTGTTAGGTTAGTGTAAAACGGACGTCGGAGTTGATTGCCCAAGTTTCGCAAACAATTTTTTAAGGATCATGAATACTGGTTTAGTTTCATCGGTCATTGAAATTGTGAATTATAGAATACGAGATCTAATCATATCCTCGTTGGACGTGAACTGCTGTTGTCTGCCGAGCCAAATCCGGGGAATACGGTGCAACCGGTCCAAAAACGAAGCATAATACTTATTATGCATAATACACGGTTATTTTGCTATCTTTTCAAGTAGTCGGTGTAGATGATTCCGTGTGCCTCCTGTCACCTTGCCGGCCGCTTTCATCGTCTTCGTCTTCTTCGGAGCCTATTCACCTTCAAAAACCTATTCTTTTGGTTGTTCCTTTGTCTGCAAAGTGTAACAGTGTATCCTATGCTTCGTCCACAGTTATGTATCGATGGCGAAACTCGTCAGGATTGCAACGAACTAAACGATTGCGTTTATTCTCTGTTGAGAGCAAGCGCGGCAGCCATCTTGCCGAGATGTTTTTCACGCCAAATTTTTCGTGTAAAATTGAGAACACTGCTCCTTGCGATGTGCCTGCGGCCTCAACTATTTCGCCCACTTGATCATTTAAAACCGTATCGTGGATTTTGTCAATCTTTCGGTGGATGTACGAATACGATTAAACTTATTTAGTCAATTGTAAACAGTTGCTAACACAGGAGCAGATGTGCTATGAACTTCATTCAATTCAGCTTTGATCTCTTTCGGTGTTAAGACGAGCAACAACAGTATTAAAGTTTTCCTTTCCATCCACAATTCGATGACCCGTTGCAACGTATTTCACAAATCTTGCAAAATCTACTGTAGTGACTGAAAGGTCATGTTCCATTGAGTCTAATTAATCGCACAGACTATTTCTGTTTTGTAAGATCGACTTGTTCAACTAATCACCAATAAATTGGGCCGTGTAAAACAGGTTTTAGGGTTGGACGATGTAAGTGATGAATCTTATTAAAACGACAGCAGTTAGCACATGGTAATATTTACAAAATGTACTATGTACACCATAACATGTACGGAATAATGTTGCGTTTCTCGGAGAATAATTCCCAATTTACTTAATAAAATAACAACATTCAATAGAAATTGCTACAGAAGAAAATTAAGGATTTCTCCGACTTCTTCCTTTGTACTTGGTCATTGGTTAGACAAGGTTCTGTTTAGTTAAGTTGATTTGTGATTAGTGAAGTGACTTCCTCGCGTATTTTTTTTTTATAAAGTACAATTTACACGATACCCAAAAGAAATACACGAGGGAATTGAAGCCTTATCTTCGGCTATTTACCATTTACGCCACCATCAAGCACTAATAATTTGAGTTAATTATTAGCCGAATCGGTGTCATTTTGCTGACAACATAAAATAATGATTCTTAGACGATCAAAATTCCAGTAACTTTTCGAAAGAATGGCTGCGTCTAAACTTGGCTCACACTGTGGCAATAACGTTTATTTATGCGTCGATTAAACTCACGCGATTACGTTATCCAGCACTACAAATTAAATTTACCAAGCAAGGAAATTATTCGTTTGTGTATAATAGGTTACAGTAAATACAGATGAATATGAATTCCATGTTTCCAAATTGAAGACCGGTTTTAAGGAACATAAGAAAAAAAAAAAAATAAAAGTAAACAAAAGGCAGATAATGCAGATAAATTTGCAAGTAATGAGCTTTGCTCTTCATTTGGTTAATTATCTATCCCAGCTAGCTTTGCATTGTGTACGCAACGTATGTTTTACATTTAACAGTTCTAAGAATAGCAGTCTTTAAAATTGAAATCAATTAAACCAGTTTAAATAAATAAAATCAACATATTTTTGACGTCAGATCACCGTTTGTAAACGTCGGTGAACTTAAAAAAACAAAACAATCATATTGTGTAATCCCCATTAGCGAATTTGCGAAAACAAGTCGAGATAAAAAAAAAAAACTGTACGCTTCTAAAATTATTCCTTGTAATCTATTTTCGAAATGTATATCCTTTGCCCTCGTCATACTTAGACAGAATCGCACTGAGATTGAAATGAATTGTAAATTACCTAAAAGACCTAAGCTGCCCATCTTCTTCCAGAAATCGCGTAAGTCGTCCATACCGTTCTTCCGATCGATTTCGTTAGCTTTCGGTGCCAATTCTTTTTGTACGAAATTGAAAACGGTCTGCCTAAACTGAGAAGCATATTATATTTTTAAACGTTTTCCATGTATGTTGGTTATGCGTGAGATGATGTTTACCATCGAATTAAAAAGCGTTTTACCTGTATTTGTTCATCGTTTAATCCGAATATGTTTTCGTCTATGGGGTAATATTGAGACATCGGACGACATTTCGTCAAGGATATGCTCCGTAAATTATTGAAAAAATGTCGCGAGTTACGGTACACGTGAAATGCCATCTGTCTTCGATGGTGTTAGAAAATGAACTAAACTCTTTAGAAAGAAATGACCTTGCGTCTTGTCCATACAGCTGATAATTTTGTTTGCCAAACCTAGATGACCACTTTCACTTTTGTGTATTACGGATAAGCGAATAACAGTACCGTAAGTAACATATTTGTAGCTATCTGTCGCTGTACAATGTGAATATGAAAATCTTTTATTGCCAAAAATCGATTATTGCTGGGTCGATTATCGTTAAATGCAAAGATGTCAGTCCCTCGTATTATGCCCGAAGAAACGAGTTTATTCGTCGCATGAGAATGAGTCCGTATTGCCTACTTTCTCGAGAGTTGACGAACCACGAATCTGTCTAGTCTCTGCTAATTTCGGGGAATATACTCGTTTCTTCATTACTAAGCTTGCAGAAACGAGTGCGCATTCATTGGCGGCGATGATATGTTTTGAAAGCGAACAAACCCGAAGTCGGAATGCATACATGTACGATTAGTATATATGGCTGCATTTTCCATGCGCTTCGCGAAATTAGCAGACACTAGATAGACTCGTGTTTTGTCCACACTGGAGGAAACCATCGCCTCTGAATGTTGCAAGATTATTGTCACCGGAAAGTAATATCTTTCCATATATTATATCTATCATTCATTGAATCTGTAGGCTCCCAAAAAGGTAGTATAAGAAGTAGCCATTTTGTTCTTCAAGGAGTTGTTCAATGAATAAATCACTGCAAGCTGAGCTGATTCAAAACCGTAAAAATTGGTGGTGGACATAGGCAGTTGGGTCGAGATAGGTCTTACCACTCGTTATTGTCAAGAACTGTCACGCAGTATATGCGAGATCGAGTAAAATTAAGGCACATGTGAACGGTTGGATTTGGTTGATTGATTGATTCTTTCGTTGAAATGAAAATTCGTTGCATCAAATTGAACGAATGAGTTCGATTGGAAGTGGCCTCAAGTCAACTTGTACGTACACGTCTTAATATTATTTATGAAATTCTAATGCTACCACTCACAGAAACTTTACAGAAGGTAGCGGAAAAGAACAAAAGCAAAAATTGTTTACAAATGCAATAGAAATAACTAATCGAATAAAAAATAAAACTAAAGTATTACATAAATAAACTTTATTGGAGATATAAATACGTTTTACACAGAGAAAATACAACAATCCATTTAACAGTGTTTGAGGAACAAAAACGGAGTAAAGAGAAAAGCGTCAAAAATATTGCGCTGGTCAAATTCACATCAACAGGTATACGATGAAAGATACTCAGTTAATCAAGTCAAACACTGATATGAAATAACGAAAATAGTAGTAATAATAATAATAATATAATAATTACAATCAGTTTAATATAACAATATTTAGCATTTCAATAAATTAAATACGCAGTAACTTATAGATAATAATCAAGAATGCAGGCGATGTTAATGTTAATCAATCTAACTGGTTGGTATAATCGCGTTTATTGCCTACATCTTTGCATTTCTCGCTTCTGACTAGATGGCACTCGTATTTCATTAAAATCGAAACAAAAAACAAAAATTAATAAACTTTCAAAACAAATAACATCGACTAAAGATGAGGAACAAAATGTAAGAATTCTTTAGATGTACATAACCGGCTAAGTAAGCGAAACATCACGATTTATTTGCGGGAAAAAAGCGCAAATAAGCGGAATTCACTTCAGATAGAGAATTTCTTATTAAATAATAACATTCATACGCATTATTTATATAGGGTAAGACTACTTATACCTACCAAACTTTATTTCTCGCTTTCTCTTATAGGATATTACACGATCGTATAGGGCTCTACGTGTATGTTTCTTTTTTATATTAAAAATAAAATTTGACAGATAATTATCGGTCTTATTAACATAATCTCGAATATTTTTAAAATATTCGTCGAAGTCGGAATAGTTATTACAAGGTCGTATATTTAAAAAAATATCAATTTGGATTTTTAGCGTTCTTTTAGGATAGAATATATAGTTGACATATTTTTAGTGCATTTTTGTTTCTTTGAAGAGTTATTTCAGTGCTTTTAGACTTGCGGTGTTCAATAGTTGCTTTCTGCCATCACGCTCCACATCAACCTCTTGAATGAATTGCTTTGATGGATGGTTTCCGGTGCTTCACCCATCGAGTTCACGTTCTTCTTAGGTACTTGGTATGCCGGATCAGCTATCTGAAATTAACGGATACTCGTATATGATAAAATATAAAACGGTTAAGGCGAAAATAACGAAAACGAATGACGTAGATACTATAAAGCTTTTTAAAATTGAGATTTAACATATTGATAGTTGGTATCATTGATTAATGACAACGCTTTATTCCGACCTATCATGGGCATGAAGATAAGGACAGGTTGCCCGCTACCTTTGCAGAAACACAAACATTTAAGCGTCCAGTATCCAATATCCGGTAAAGATAAGAAAATTAGCATCGAAATCCCGATAGCACTAAATGGGGAATTAGTGGGGGTAATTGTGAAATGATTTCATCGTTTGGTAAGCAGATGATGAAAACAAAGGAGAAAAATAGTGGCGTAAGCAATGTAATCGAGTCTGCCTTGATTATTTTATTTACTTAGTCTAACTGCAAAAAGTTAATAGAAGTCGCAGACATTGTTCCTGCTGCGCTTAAGAATAATTCGATTTTTTTCCAGTTATTTACGTCCTCAAGGGCTAAGATTTCAAGAAAGGTTGAGTGCCTATATACAAAAGAAACCTACTGTCCAAGATTTCATGTTTGTAAGTACAACAGTTTCGGCTCTGTATTGGTGAGTCAGACAATCTTCTGTCTTCTCTCTTGATAGATAGTGATGAACAATCTAAATACCAGGTGTAGAGCTTAGGGTGTATGAAACAAGAGATAGTGAAAATGAAAGTGAGTGAGAAAATTATAATATGTAATAGATAAATAATATAATAAATAGAGATGACAAAGGAAGGTGGAATTATTCCTTTTCTACAGCGACTAGATAGACTCGTGTCTATTCGCCTCATGCGAATCGATTCGTGTTGCCTGCTGATGTCCCCGAGAGTCGACAAAACACAGATTTCACTCGGAATTAAATCATTAAACAGAAATCTCTATGTTTACCTTTCTTATGTTTTCCTCGAGATTGTACTGAGATGTGAATGCCAAGAAAAGAGAGATGAAATGATTCAATAGAGTTACTTGTTTTCATGTTTGTACTTGTTCTTATTAAAAATACAGTTTAGTTTTTATTTTTTTTAACGATGAAATCACAAACCTAGGATGCCGTCAGCTGCTTAACTAAAAAAATTATTTTATGAAATAGAGAAACCGAGCTTGCTAGAGTCGCCAACAAAACTGAAATAAAAACAACGTTTAAAATAAGAAAATTTCAACAAAGTACCTTAACTTGTACTGGTTTATGTGGGCTGAATACTTTCGGTTGCGGCGGTACCGTCACCTCCTGCACATTATCACCGAGCTGCTCCTCCTGCACAGCTCTGTACGTCTCGCTAGATGCTGGATTGTATTTTATAGGTTTGCGAATGCTGAAAACCGAAAACCCGGCGTCTTTACGTTCTCCATCTTACGAATATCTCGCCAAAATCACTTACTTTACACCTTGCTTCTGAAGGGTGTCCGCTATGTTGGCGTCACTATACAGATTGATGGGGGAATTGAATTGTTTGTGGACCACCTAAAGAACGGGAGGAATCGATAAGTACATTAGAAATAGTTTATATCTAAATTTGTAAAATGTTGTTGGGATTTTATAAAAATTGGCTGGTTACTTGTGATGCACCTATTTACACCCGTATAATATTTAGTCAGGATTTTACGCAGTGGCTGTAAAACCAAGGTTAACAAAATACAGCAGAGCATTTGGCATCTGCCGATCTATACGTGTCCGGACTACTCTAAAAATATAATTTCGTAATTGGATGGAAGAGCTGAATGTAATATTCGTGTATTAACAAAATGCAAGTTATTAGAGGTTTAATTTTGTACGTATTGAACATTTATCCAGACTGATTAGTTTTCTGTATGCTTACGTGGTTTTAGAAAATTTCTTTTGGACATTTGGGACGCACACTTGCCGTATGACCACAGTATTTAGTATGTGTGGGATACGTACAAAATAACGAACCTGTATATTTCTATCTGCGGAGCACACACACGTAGAAAGGTGTTCTCTTCGTCAAAGCATAAACATGATCTTAACGAATTCAATTTCAATTTGAAAATAAGCTATTCCGCTTAGTTTTAAAGATATCGCTGGTTTAGTTTAGCGATTGCTTTTCGTAGGTATGTACGTGATGCGTTTGCTTTAATAAGAGCACTTTTGCGCCCACGACGAATCTATTTGTTAAGGAAAGTTGATTGAATAGGATCTCTTGCTCATCTAAATTAGCGAAGAAACCTTTAAAAAATGTTTATTTAAATATTTGGCCGAAAAGATTGACTGGTATGAAAATAATACGAAAATTTTCCAAGGCATAAATAGTAAAAAAAAAAAAAACAATATTGTTACATTTCTAATAACTTGCATATCGCTACAATAACTTATTGTTAGATGGAAAAGGGCGTCGATCTTTCATGCTGTTAATTAAAATTATTCAATAATTATATTGAGCAGTATGCGCTGTGTGTAGAACATGTAGAGTGGGACACTTATATCATACCATCTGTAAAAATTAAAATAAGATTCTATCACCATGCAATAGTATCATTATTCATTATTGAGATTTTATACGTGTGCAATGCAAATACTGGTCAAAAAGTCGAAGCAAGTCAAGTTCCGTTTAATTTATTTTAAATAGTCTTATAAATGGCCACTACTCCTTGTCTAGTATTTACATTCCCTCGAAATCGATTTTTTTTAAAGTATAATTTAAAAAATTTAGGAAAATAGTCCATGCATCTTGTATTTAGTACAAATTTTTCTAGTACGTTGGAAAATCATCTCGCAAAACAAGATTTATAAGTTAAAGATAAAGTATGTAGCCGTCTTTTTGGCTAAATTAGAACATCAGGAAAAAAAGTGACGGATAAAGAAAATCCTTTGAGAAAAAAAACCATCAGATCACATTACAAAAATTAACCTGTTTATTCGGATCATCTATCTGGACTCTTTGAAGGATCGTGTTGGCCACCTGCACGAAAATATAAGCTAGTTAACACGTTGTTTTGCATTTCCAATATTCCTCATACAATAAAAGCCGTTGAACTGGTGATTATATGACAACGTAGGTATTCACGAAAAACATTTAACAAAAGCGCCAGGTGAAACATAGCCGTCAAGGTTTTATTAAGAAGCGGGTACTCGTTATGCAAGCGTCGAATTTTTAAGCTAATCGTTGTAAATTAACGCAACAATATAATTATTTTTATCAGCTGCACGAAAATGAAAAGCTCCCAAACGTTGCCTAGACTAAGAAAAAAGATACGTGACGTGAAAGCACTCGTACCTTGCTTCTCAATACGTGATCCGTATCGACGATATGTTGAGGTGGCGCTCTGACTGTTGGATTAGGATGATGGCGAAGATAGCTTTCTGTGTGTCCTATGTCACGCTTTGCTTTCGCTCCGGGTAGTACAAGCGGAGTGGTGCGGTAAGGCTAGACGGATAAATATAACAGACATAACCATGTGATTATATAGATATTTCCCACATAATCCAATTATTACATATGTCATTACACGATGATCTTATCAGAACAAAGGCAAGGAAAGGACAATTAGTGTGAAGTACCCACATTCATTGTCGGAACTAACTGCTTACACATATATTTTCGTTAAATATATTAAATAAGCACTTAAGATATCAGTTTTTTTTTTTTTTAATTTGATGTTCGAGCGCTGAAGAAAGATAAATACAGAGTTGATGTGCTAAAATATCTCGTCGTTTATCTCTCATCATTTTTATCTACCGTTTCTCCCGCTTTCTATCCGACCTGTTAACGCGATGAACACGCGTTTATTCGGCTTCACGAAACGAAATTGGAAAATTGCTTCAGCGTATCGCAAGCTCGAAGGACGCCACTTGCCGTACCTCCAATATATAACTTTTACAACAACATATAACTTTTTTAATATCTACTTGTTTTCGACTCGCTCTGCCGCCACCTTTCTAAGGCGATAAACAGGTTGGAGCTGTGATGAAATGATAGAGCGATAATAGCGGTTGTTGATCGTTGATAACATTTAGCATGAAAATGTTGATAAATTGTCAAAATGTCATATTTGTTGTTATTTATGGGACATTATCATGCCAATATACGTGGTTAATGAATATTAGCAATGTTCTTGTAACCGATATCATTAAATAATATCACAAGAACATTGCTGAAGACATTGCATGAATTGATAATTTTCTAGGTTTTTCCGGCGTAATCGATATTATTTAATTAATCAAAAATTTCATCCTCGAGGGTCTCGAACCTAACATCCCCGCTTCTAGGGATAAGCGTGCTGATAGGTAGATGAAATTACGTCGAAAGAAACAAGGAAATGACAGATTCTGCCAATTTGCCGACAGAAGCCATTATTATTATTATTGCACTATTTTTTAATTACTTATCACGTTGACGATATGTACGACGAATTTATACGATAAACATTATAGAATACGCTTCCTTTCCTTTGCACTATCATAATGTACGCCAAACAATCGTTAATGCAATTTCGGGCGTTTCTGCGCCGACATAAGCAAATAGCAACGGCGATTTCGCGAATTACTTTAAATCGGTGTAGGTAATTGATACTGACGAATATCGCGCGAGTATTTAGGTTAAGCTCAAGAGAACTTACGTCAATAATATGTAGAACGGCACTGATTTAGGATGCTTAAAAATAGTCGAAAAGTCGGTTGGTGGGTTGCGAAAGATTACAGCTTGCGTCCGATGCGTCCGTCTTTTCGGAAACCGAATCTCGAAATCCGACCATGCAAACTTCACGTAACAATATCGAAACAGATCGCATCAGGCAAGAAAATGCAAGGCATCTATTTACGCCGGAATCGGCAAAATTTCGTGTTTAACATTTTTGCAAGTTTTTATATGCGCTAAAACATTCGCTGGGAATAAATTTACATACAGGTGCGGGACGCATAACCGAAATAAAACGTTACGCGCAATGTAAAAATAGTAATTGAAAGTTTTCGACTTTCGGTTGTATGTATGTATACCGAGAGATGTGGGAATTGCAGGCACCTAGATACATAATTGTTTAGTTTGGGAACGAATCGAAGAGTAATTTTACTATATTGATATAATTATTGTTTCGATACAGACCATAAAAATCAAATATTTTTCAGGTGATTCATTTATCTTAGATCCTCCGACTAATTTAAATGCAATTAGTTTTATGAAAGAAAATTTGAAGTGAAAGTTTTAACAAGAGCGAGCTCGTACAATAATGATATTGTAGTAGATCGTTTGTAGATCACAGGAACATCAAGTTAAAGTTTTTAGATGAAATACGATACTTTTTACAAAATCCCTAAAACCCATTCCATCTAATGCAAAAAAAAAACTCTAAAACTCATATGGCCTAAATTTAACACAGAATGAGATATTTTTTACAAATTCCCAAAAAGAAGCATTCATTTCGGAAACTTCATATGACAATATTAAAGACCTGTTAGTAAAAAATAATGTCTAAATAATGAGGATTTTTAAACAAGTACCTAATCATTAAAATGATATAAAACAATAACAACGTAAATACTTATTCAATTAAACTTTCGAAATGTTAACCATGAATCTCTATACACTCCTGATTTCTTTCAATGAACGAATGCTAGACTTTCAGCAACAAGTCACCAGTAATTTGTGAACATGGATCTTCAGGTGTTGTTGGGATATTACGATACACCTTTTCTTAAATTGAACCCCGCAGAAAATAGTCGAGAGAGGTCAAGTGATTCAGTGATTCGCGTATTATTTCTCGATGAATAAATTCTTCACTTTTCGTACTCCGTGTTTTGTTGACTCTCGAGGAAACCACCAGGCAACACAAACCCATTCTTATGAGGCGAATAAACACTAGTCTCTACTAATTTCTTGAAACCCACGGAGAATGGCGAATTTTAGTATTGATCAATGAGCACCGTACCCATCATGTTAACGCCACATTATTATTCGCTGTTCCAGAGATACATGTCAGTAACACGTCGTTTTAAAAGTCTCTGTATTTATTACTATCTAACATGCCTCTGATTAAGAGGAGTCCGATTATTCTGGAATGAATCAAGAATTCCACATCATTCCATAGATGTTGCCGCGTTACTTGTCGGAATCTCCTCGATTGTCCGTTGCTTAATAATGCATATTTACCTGTACATGTACAATATGTAAAGATTATTAAGAAAGAAATGATTTCGAATTTTTTTGTTGAGCCCGTTCATAAAAGATGTTGAAATTGTACCAACATGGTACTTCGTTGAAATCTAAACGAAAAGTTGTCTGTATAGTCTTATTTTCAATTTGCCAAAGGAGGACGTTTCTTATGTATAGGGAACGTGTATAATAAATGTCTGAAGGAGGCCTTTCTTGCCGACTCTAGAAGAAATATACAAGATTTTGACGACCATTTGGTATAAATGGCTATTTGGTATAAATGGTGTTTAGATCCGCTGCAGAAAACGCTGCGAAATACTTAATTAAATAAAATTTGATTTACCATCCTAGCTTCTTAGGTCTTTAAGATATCCGGCGTTAAAGAAACAACGGTATTATTGACGTGAGTTAAATAAGTAATTACTTTAAAACGTCTACTAACAGTATCTGCATAGATCATAAGCATATTTATGGTATTTTATATTATTGAGATTATTATTCCTTTTAAATGAACTTAAGACCTGTCAACGGCAATCTTAGTAATAAAATATAAACTTGAACATGAAAGTAAAGCACGCATACAGTGCAGGTCGTGAGTGCTAAAGTAACCTTTCCATCAGATTGTTATACTTGTTAACACTTTCCGCCTCTTTTGAGATGACTATTGCATTAATAAATTGGACATTCATTAAACATTTTGAGGGTTTTCTTTGATCAAGCTATGGGGTGTCTAGTAAGATAAGGGAAATGACCACTTTTTTCCGGCTAGTAGACACATATGTGTTTCCTCGAGAGTCTGTCTAGTCACTGCAGAAAAGTCATTTCCTTTCCCTCACTCAGTACTGGTGTACATACTAATATTGGATTATACGTTTACAGGAATTACATTAGATGTGTTCTTTTGCCGGTAACCTAAAATCATGATCCTGCGATCAGAATTGCAAACGTTTTTAGAAAAAAAAAAAAACAGCTGCGTTAGTTCGATTGACTAGAATCTGTAACCTCATCTCGTATATCTTGATAGAATAATGTTTATACGCACGTCAATCAGATGTAAACGTGATTACTTTACTAATCGATCCAGAAGGAGAAGGAGGAACATGCAGTAATCAAATCATACGGGTTTGGATCAATTTTTTAACTGCGAAAAAGCACAGCTAAACTAATAGTATTTAAGGTATTTAACGAAATACGGGTGGCAACAAATAATATAGGTTGGTAGAACTGTAGCGTGACAGATAGAGTGTTAAGGTTAGAGGGATGAAATGAACGAATTAATCTTGTTTCGGTAGTTGATGCAACAAGACAAATGAGCAAAATTCTAAATTACAGAAATTGATCCAGGCGCGAAGCAAATTAAGGAATTTGAAATATTTGATTGGGAACAATAGGATTTTCGACTTTTATAAAGAACATCGGCTACAATATATTTTCTAAAAAAACTGCAATTAAGTGCTTTATAATTGTTGGACGTTTATAGCTATCAAAAATACGTATTGGCAGTTAGCGTTGTATATATGGAAAGGTTAAAGATGGAATATCGAGATACAGTATTACAATTTAAGTCAGATAAATATTTTGACATGCATACGTTATACATATTTAAAAACTCTAAAAATAACGTTTCTCTAAAATTTCGTGCAACAAAACTCTTTATAAATTGGCAAAGAAACATACTTAAATATTAAACTGACGAATTTAGATTTTACCCGTTAGATATATATCCCTTTTCGTCATGTTGTAAACGTTTACATTCTTTCGGATGTTTCGAGATATTTCTATATGAAAAATGAAACGTTTCGGCTTACTTTCTAAACGATTAAATAAACGTTCAATCGATTGGGAAGGTACGTTTTGCTCACGGTCTATTCTTACCGCAAAAAACCCAAAGTTTTCGTTTTATGTAACGGAGATATTTTCTGCTAAACGTTGGTGTTAGATTTCTTGCTTGAATCATTGGAAAATAGGTACTTTGGCAAAATTATTTTAAAAAGAGCTTGGCTGTGTAAAAGTAACATTGGCCGGCTATTAATACACGCCCAGTTTAAGCGCAATCGATAACGTTTTTATCGAAGACGTTTTGAAAATAGCACCGAAGACTATTCATAAATCAAGCTTACAAGGTTACCGTATGTATTGCAACTATAGAAAGGTACTACGCTACAAAATAAAATATTCGATAGAAAAACAATGCACAATTATTATATAATTTATTTTTGATCGTAACCTCGAAATCCTTACCCATAACAAAGCAGATTCACGTTGGGGGCTAAAATTTTCAGTTGCCGACCTTGACAGGATCATAGTGCTTAGATTTTCTTTTCTTTTTCGATATTACGATCGTTTCAAAAAGATATTCCCGATTTGTGATATGATCACTGCACCGAACCACTACCAAATTCAAACTGAGAAATTTTCGCGAAAATATCGCCCCACCAGCCAGTGGCGTGTTTCAAGTACACCTACGAAACGTTGGATATTTTTCAGGAAGAGCAGCAGTAGAACGGACAGCGTTAAGCTTTCGAACGAAATAATACAAACAAGTGGTCGGCGAAAGTTCAAATTTCAAACGGTCACGTCTTCGAAAACAAAACGCGTATATAGGTACTCCAGCTGACGGTTAGCTGACGACACATCATTTTGGAGGATTACGCGCACGAAATCGTTCGCGTTCGGTAACGCAATTTGTTATCTTGGATGATGCATGTGTATTAGGGTCAGGTGTAAAATAGATTTTGATCGTGTACGGAAGTGGTAGAACCATCGCTTGCGTATTGGCATTTATTTCTCTAGGAATCGGTTCTAATGTGGTAGCGTCACACAGCAAAGTTTACGCCTAATTCCATTAAAACGACAGTATTCAGGCAAATGCTACAGGAAAATTAAAAAGACGGCTTTGTAAAGATAAATAATTACGGCAAACACAGAGGCGTTAATGTTTGATCACATGGGAAAAAATATGATTTGTTAGGTTGAAAATATAATGGTTCTAAATATTCATCGATAGTTTGTATATGAATATTGTTTGGACGATGTAACATTAAGCGATTAATATCATCCGTTGCTATATAAAATCGCATAGCTTTCAGGGAACGCAATTTTAACGAAGACATATTTTAAGCAAAGTGTGGGTGGGAGGCGTTACAAGTTTTTTTTTTTTTTTTAACGTAAGAATATAACGGCAAAACATTTTTTACGAGAAAATCTGCTTTTATACATGTACGAGTCACGTCACCGTCCTTCATCGATATCTTGATTGTCTCTATCAATTAAAATTAAATAATGGTTAAAATATCTCTAGGCACGGTGTAAATAAGAATTTCTGTACAAAATATTAATGGGATACAATTTATCTCGGCAAGAACCGTAATTTTAAATGGCGGCAAAGATTTTTTAATTTTAAGAATTTTTTTTTATATAATTTATTTGATTCAAACATAGTCTTTCGAAGCGAATAATCTTAATAGTTTAATTTGAAAATACAGTAGTATGAATATGGTTGTAGACCAGTAGTACATAAAAGAAATAAAAGCAGGAATGAGTGAATTTAAGCAAAATAAAATTAAACGTTGGTTAGCATTTTTATATTCAATGAAATTACAAACATTCAACCATAGAACTGGTTATAAATAAAAGACATAATTAATATTCTATAGGCCTGGCTTAGCTCTGCGTACAGCAGCATTTCTTTTCAGAATTGATCGATATAATTTTCTTGGATACTTTTTTGCTGTTTTTCATTCTTCTTCAGATCAAGATCACAACTTCTAGTAAGTTCTTTCAGGTAGTTTTTAACAATCTAGGACGAATGCTTTGGGTTGTTATCGTGTTGAAACAGAAAATTATGTCCGATTAACAACCGTCCAGAAGGTACAGCATGCTTTCTGAGAATATCAAGATAACCTTTTCCAGTTAATCTTTGCTTAATTATTATTAAATCCCTTGGTTCATTTGCCGAAATGCAACCCCACACTAACACAGATCCACCACCGTGTTGTTACGCTGCTTTTCTTTTGAGCCACTCTGTAATTTTGTTTATCTTACGAACTTTTCTGCGATGCATATACAATTTGTGTCATAGATAGGCAACCCATCACGCACCGAGTGAATTATCGTTTTTAAAATTTTGTTTGACCAGACTTTGCGGCATTTTGACTTCATTTATTTCTTCGATAATTCTCGGGAAAATTTTAAGTAAGTGCCTTTGTCCCTTTTTATTTTTACTTTTCTAAATTTCTTAACGAAATAATTTTCACGGTCTTTTTGCCTATTTTCACAATAGAGGTCGCACCGTGTCCTAACTTAAATAATTCTTGTTTCTTCGATCTGTCCGTTCATGTGATGTTTGACCATAAAAACTATCTTGTTCTAGAACATGAAAATTATCAATTTTGAAGCTCTCTTTTCTGTTTAAAAATCTTTCGAGTAGTGTGTCTAACTAAGAAGTTTAGTGGAATTTAGTTCCATACATAGTGATCCGTTTTTTTTTTCTCTTTTTACGGCTTGGCCTTTGAGCTTCGCTGAAGACCCAAATTGTCACGTCGAAAGAACTTTACTCTAGGATTAGAGTTCTAGTAACATGCGTACTCTTACAGTAATCCGAAATATTGGTATTAAGTCCCGAATTAATGATTGTTTTTTGAGGATTAGGGCCTAACATCCTAGAACTGAATCCGGAGCACGTCTGTTGTCCTTGCAACAGCACCGACCGAGTTTTGCCCTGCTGGAGAGGTATTACGAATATATTGTTTGCGTCACTATTTCTTTCACGAACCCTCACTTGTTAATGCAGCAGTATATAAGAGGCAGAAACTTTCTTTATTTTCATTAACTTTTGCCAAACTACGAAATCTTAGTAGTAGTAATTTAAAGATTACTACTACCGGCTCCCTAACTAAAACATGAATATTACATCGTTATGTACCAATCGAACGATTTTATGCAATAGGATTTCTGCAGAAGACCAAACCAATTTTAAATTAAGCGTATCCGGATTAAAAGAAGCTCAGAAACTAAGCTACAACTAATTAGAGCTAATAGCAAAGTTTTCCGATCTCGTTTGTTCTCCCCCATATGCAATATCATTCCATTCATTACTTTAAATACGGCTCGCACTGTAAGCTTCAAAACCAAGGTAGCTGAACGATGAATTTATGCGCGTAATGGTGCAGACGCAGCCTTGAAATTCGCCTAATTTTCAACGCCGAACAGACAAAAATGTATTTCTCCCTCGCCTGCGAGCCGGCTGGAAACGCGCCAAGTAGTCCAGCCAAGACGAAACGATCGGCGATTGACGATCATCCTCCACAAAACAACTAATTATTAATTAGGTTAAAATTTTCCTCTTCGACCGTTCGATCTCCATCCCGTCATCACACGCGCCCTCTACCGGCTGTCGAAAGTCAAGCAACGTGTTGTAAACAACGTTTGGCTACGGGCCAAGAGCGCAAAATGTCTTATATAATTTTCCGGCTCATAAAGGATGGATATTACAGGATGGCATCTTCATAACAGTGTTTTACCGATCCTTAACGGAGTGTTATTGTAGAATTCGTATCATTAATTTTCACGGTGCATACTCGAAAACGACTTTTATAGCGGATAAATCAATTTAATCTTTGAGCGTGGATGTAACAATAATTACATTATTGCTTAGACATTACCACACTTTTTTGTTATAATCGGAGATAATTACGTCAAACGTCAAAGACGCTATTACCGGTAGCGCTTTTGTTCTTATACGCCTAAAACAGTCATGATGTCAGGAGTTGATAAACGTAAAGAACTGAGTAAAAGGCTATGGGTGGCTTCTACCTTTAGTATATTGCTGTATTAAAGATATTCAGTTCGGTTACATTTGCAATGATAATTTTGAGTATAATGAAGTTATTGCAGTTCTCCTGTTTGTTTTATTTCTTATAAGCCAATCATCATAGCTCTGTTACAAAACAAATCAAAAACTAATCAAACCTAATCATAAATATACCGATCATGAAATTAGTCAGAAAACAGCTTCGGATTCTTTCTAACCAATCAAACCACATCTGACTAGTTTGTGAATTACTAATCATAACATCGAGTAGGATACTAAATCTTGTTTAATATCATTACAGTAGAAACAATAGCATTTCCGGTCACCTGCAATTTCTAGAACATTCGAGCATTTACAGTGGTCTTTGAACGAGATCGCCACGTAAACAAAGATATTATTAGAACTAAGAGGCCAAACTGTTCGGTTTATAAAAGCGACGTATCAAATTCGCGTTTATGATACTTTCCTTTTTATGATAATTTCCTGTGCGTTTCATAGCTTTTCCTTATTTTATCCCGGACACGACGAGGTTCGTCACCTCGTTCGCAAACGGCAGTACACAACGAAGAATTTCTGTGTATTTGTACATGCATACATACATCGGTATGTATGTACAGTGACATTATTATGTTTCGCCTCCCCCTTGAGACGTTGGGACGCCGTTACTACTCGGCGTCGTGCTCCCATTTTAGATTGATATTCCCAATAAACGCGGTTCTACGCTTGTATTCGCTGAACCTACGTTCTTGGGCTTGCCACGCTGAAGATATTTAATTGTTGTAGGGAGGAGACAAAATATAAACCGGTCACTGTACACATCTATTACCACCGCGTTTAATTATGCGGTGATGCAAATTCTTGTTTAACGTTCGGTTTCCGAAAATAGCCGTTGATTATCTCGAGAATGTTTCTCTTTCCCGGACGTTTTTAAAGCTGAATAAATTTCTAACAAAATTTCGTTAATTAGAGAATTCTTTAACGATCCTAACAGAGTAAGTCTTGTAGCTAAAAGTAATAGAAACAATTTCCAATTGTACAGGGTGAAATACCAATTTGATAAAGATCATTTATTCATCTTCGCTTTATATTCAGAAGTTTAAAATCTGATACTAGTTATATCGGAAATTTGCTAAAATCGAATATTTGCTAAAATCCATCAAAATTGCTGCAGCATTGAGCACGAAGAGATGATTAATTTTTTTTAGCCTCATCTAAAATAATTTTCAAACAAAACGATGTGGATCTCAAATGGTGTGTTAAGCATATTTATCTATAATGTATGCGTAAAAAAAGCGCCGCAGATGCACAAGTTGAATTGTACGTATCATTCGGAGGCGAATAATCGATTCTTTTCGTACTCGATTCGGTTTTTTGAAGCGATCAAACACGTCAGTAATATTCACGCAACATTACGCACCTTTCTCAAAGGCTGCCAACGGTACGCCCATATTCACAGCAATAAATTTCCGACTAGATAGTTTCCATAATTTCGTTCAATCAGGTGCTAAAAAGCACCTAAATGTTACCTGATTCGTAACGTGCACATCTTCCCTTGACGCGCTATCCGTTCTAGGGCCGAGAAAGGATTCTTGGACGTTGTAATGGTAATTATCCAATGGTGTGAACGGCGTTGAATAGTAAGGCGTAAGGGCCGGAGCACCTGGACTGTACATTGGGCTTGAGACGTTACCTCCTCTGGGCGATAAATTCGGCGATACGGACAAGGGGCTGGTCAAAGAGGATCCCGCGCTTCCCGGTCTGCGACGTCCAGGGAATTCTCTACACGTATAAAAAAATGATTTCTTGATTTTGTAAAAAAAAAAAAAAATGGACAAAATATATGCATATAAAATAAGCTTATCTGTTATGCGTGATGTATTTCAACAGATGTGCGAAAATTAAATAAAACTTTCCAGTATATGCAACCACCAGAAGCGATGTAATGGCCAGTGTCGATCGTACGGTTGACAATGAAAATTATACGTTAAAAATATTGCAAAACAAATTGGTCATTTTAGACGTTATAGTCGGTTTGATGAATTCGGAGTATTGGAGTATATAGCCTTCTTTTACTCGCCTATATCTATTTGACTACAATTATCCCTTTTTAGAAATGGTAGTGTTGTTAACGTCAAGTGGCAAGCTCTATTCCTAGAGTAAAAGGTTTGTTTTGTTTATCTATCAATTTTTTTTGTTATTACTTATTACTTCTAGTACGTATTTCTTTGTTATTGTATCTATTTTTTAGTGAATCAGTTGTTTTAAAAATAACTACAACTTTCAATAATGTCAACTATTGTTAATATAGTACAATAACTAATTCATGGCATTTTTAAACTTAATTCGAATTCATTTGGAGGAACAGGGTTATATAGTTTAACTACATTATCTTTTCAAATTTTCTAATCGAAGCTGTAGTGGTGTCAACAGGTTCCTGCATCTAGCATTGATATTGTGAACATACACTGTACGAAAAGCTATCTTGCGATATAAGTAACTTGGTTTCTTAAAATATACAGTTTTATGAGAATATATGGTGCTATGCAAAGCAACTCTGCAAGAGAAACTCGTTCATAATTGGAGATGACAAAGGCATGGAATAATTCCTTTTTTGCAGCGACTAGATAGACTCGCGTCTGTTCGCTTCATGAGAATGGATTGGATGGAAAGACGAGTCTGTCTAGTCTCTGCAAAAAAGTAATAATTTCATCTACCTTTCTTCTTTGTATTTATACGACGACGACGAATTTCGTAGGCATGCATTCTGAACACGCTGAATACGATGTTTCGGTACTATCAATACAGGGAAACTGTATATTATCGCAGAAATTAAATTGTGAAAGCACCAATGACTGACACAATCTTAGTCTTTGTTTTCGTATAAAATTTTAAGGTTGCAGGAAGCTCTTCTAACAAGCCGAGGGACATACTTCTTGAATCGCAACTTGATATTTAAGTAAAGCCCCAAATTTCTGCAGCAATCAGAAAGAGGTAGAGGTATATTGTTAATAACAATTTTAATATTAATAATAGCAGATTAAATCGCGTTGTTTAGGACGTTCAATAACCAGAACGGCCGATTTTACTGGATTGATGCAGTGTGAATATTTTTCATATTTAGAAACCAGTAACTGCAAATCACAGTTAATATTAGTGATTGAAGCACGAACGTCAGAAGGTTTTAAAGAATAAAAAGGCTGGGTATCGTCAGCGCAAAGATGAAATCGACAATATTGCACTTAATTATGTTTAAAGATGATTAAAGATTGCTTTTTTGCAGCCATTAGACAGACTCGTGTTTTGTCGACCCTCGGGGAAACCAGTAAGCAACACGAGCCCTTTCTTATGAGACGAATAGACACGAAACTGTCTAATCATCCCTACTTATGTTGAAATTCTAAATGGCAAATAACAGAGGACACAGGATATTTCGTTGGAGCACACCAGATGCAACTAATTAATCATTAACTAATATTAAGCGCCTTACAGTAACAAAGAAAAATCATCGGCACAGTGTGAAACTTGGACGGAAATTCAGACAGCTCACACGGTTATATGCCATTGTTACCCTCTCAACTACTTTCTCTAACATTTTCGAAGGGGTTGGAAAAATAGATAAAATGCCCAATTCATGCGGCAGTAATTATATAATTCAACAGGATTTCGTCGCGTTAATAATGCACTTCACATCGTACGTTATAATGTTTTCGCCTGCATCCCAAGATTCTATTTCCGACTTAGTTATTGCAGCTTGAAATGATATATAGGTCACCGTAATAGCGGAGAGAATAAGAAGCGGCTTGCATAAATAGATTTGTAATTGTCGCGGTGCGATTTAACGAGGATCCCGTTTAAATCTGGTATTTCGATTTATAACCCGATTTATGGAGGATGATGATACAAGTTGTAACAAGCTTAACTACAAGTTATAACTTTGCTTGTTATTCCTAATGCGTATTTGTAGGCCTAATTATGTCCGATAATTCAAAACTAACACTTCAAATGAATTAAATGTTTTGAACTGTTGAATTTCTTATTTTGAATGGTCCCTATCATTATAGAATTCACGTTACAAGTACCATAGATACCTAATACCTTTATTAGGAGAAACAACACAAAAGTACCAGTAGACACCGCACCACACGCTAGTCCGGTACACTCGTTTCGAGAATGCGTCCCAACCAGTATCCTTGAAACTTATGTGCTGCTGTATGTGCCGATACTTTTGTGTTGTTTGCCATACTACGCCACAGGCCTTGCCATCGCTATTTATTACTAGAGAGGACAAAGGCGAGTGAAATTGTTGTTCTTCTGAGGCGACTAGACAGACTCGTGGCTATTCGTCTCATAAGAAAGGGTTGTTAGTGTTGCCTATTAGTTTTCGCGAGAGTCGACAAATCACGAATCTGTCTGATTGTTGCAAAAGAGATGTGGTTTCACATTCGTCTTTCTTCTCTTTATTTACTATTCACATACCTACACCTAATTTCTTATGAAAATGTCTGAATATGCATAAATGCGATGAGAATTAAAATTATTTAAAAATTTCTAAATGAGAACTTACCTGTAATAAATATAAAATATACAAATTAAATGGATCTTATTTCTTAAGGAGAGAAAAATACAGTTATTTATATGCTTGATCTTCAAAATATATTATATGCAGACCGTGTGGCCTAATGGATAAGGCGTCGGACTTCGGATCCGAAGATTGCAGGTTCGAGTCCTGTCACGGTCGAGTACAATTTTTTTTCTACTTCATTATATTATTATTAAGAAATATATAATATCGAAACACTACTAAGAAATAACATTATTTTTATTACTGCATTTACGAACATTTATGAAAATACACATTCGTTTTTTAAAAACTAAATTGTGGTAAAGGAGTACATCGCCATGCCTTGTACTTACTGCACATATCTACCGAATAAGTAAATTATTTGTGTAATATTTGCATTAAAATCACCTTCTTTCTTGCGTATGTACTTGATAGAACTACCTATTTAAGACCAAACATTTTCGTTTTATAACAGTTTAGAGCAGCTTCCTTCTACATTCATCAAACGTCTGTTTGATCTAGTTCATTGCTTATATAAATAGCGTTGCTTCACATATTAAAATAGAACCGATTGAACTTAACCCTACCATCAAGTGCGATCGGGCATAATAAGAGATGCAAGTGTTTCAAAAATAAATAAACTTCAAATTCAAATTGCAATTGACTAAATTGTGACTATGACTAAATGCAAGCAAAAAATATCATTTGTCATCGTTTCAAAGGTCAACAAAAAGTTCAAAAGTCAACAAAAGGTACAAAAAAGAGTTTTCCAGGAAATTTTAGGAGTTAGTAGATTTTGCTATTAGTTAACAGTGAAAATCGTAACGTGGTTATTTGCGACTTTGTTATTTTCCTTTTTTAGTTTATTATTGTTATAAGAAAAGCGAAGGTAAGATACCTAAATATTACTTTTACATAGCAGTAGCAGTGGTTACCTACAATTAAGTAAGCTCTCCGGATGGATGAAGATGAAAGCGAAGACCAAACACTACTGCGTTGCCGATGACAGTTGAAGCAAGACTAAACATTTTGCAACATTGCTTTGACGGTAGCCAAGATCGTTTTCAGTATGAGTTAATCACCGAGAAAAACGTTTAAGCTTGAGGCAACTAAAATTTTATTAATCTGACCTATTTCTGTAGTTTAACCTTTACCTATAACATATTTTTAGAAAATCTATACACTTCCCCGTCAATTTTTATTATTGATATGCTGTTCAAATGTCTCAAACATTACGGTTTGTGCAAATATGAAATGAATGCTTTCGAGAACTTCATCAGAATAATCAACGAAAATAGCGGCTTCTATATCAAAGCAAAAATTAATTTTTAATCTGTATATTTTCAGAGATTTCAGAGAGATAGCTCCAAACAGAATCACAAATGAAAAGCTGAGAATTAATGACAGATCAGTAGTTTTTCCTGAGTGAATGGTGTATATCTTTAATTTTTGAAAGTACCCGAACACCTGTCTATTAATAATGCTTTTGACATTCGGAAGGTCATCATTAAGCTTCTTGCTTACAAGGTTGAAATGCGCAACTGTTTTGTTAGTACTTTTTGGCAGGCCCATATGCCGATGTTATAGGTTAACAGCAGCAAGCCCACAAAGTTTTCAGCTGTCGAAAATATATTTTTCTTATTTAGTAATGCCACGTAAGTGTATTATAACATTTTTAGTCATGCATACGAAAAAAAAAAAAAGAAACAACAAATGAATAAGTACAAGTGTGTTCGGTATGCCCACGTAAAAATAAGTAAGATTATCTGTCACAATACACGCAGCCAAACGAAATTGGCAAACGCTCACGAACACTAAAAATAAATCAGGAGCATTGTTGTTTATTGACGATTTTGGTGGGGATGTCGCTTTTACCCGATTATTACTATTAAATTTTTCGGCACTTTTCTAACGTTGGATTAGAATTAAAGCTTACGGTGCGGTGAACACCTCATGGTTGTGGTAATTTCACGTGCAACGCCCTTGCGACCCTTAGTCTTGAAAAAAGCACGGAAGACAAATATAAGCATTCCGATGTTATCCTGCGGTATACTAGCCTTTGTACGACGACCCTTATGGAATTGCCGGCATTGTTGAATAGCATTTGGGCATCCTTGTGTCTTACGTCCCTCGCATCGTAACTGCCAATTTTAGTTATCACGTCGCCTCTTTGGAGTACGCCGTCTGTTCTGGATCCAAATGTTACCTGCAAGGTCAAGAGATTTGAATTAGATCAATAACAAAACCGATGTACACATACGTACATGACGAATGACGTCCCGCCTTTTATGAAAATCACGAAAACAAAATTTTAGCGGAATAATCTCAAAAGTTGATACGAAAGTAGATGAAATAAATTCTAAAGACGAGTGAATTTTTTTATGTCAACGTTACGTGTATATATGATATAATCTACTATATACATGTAATAGTATAATAATATAATTATATATAATATAATAATGACAATTTAATTCTAATGAAAATTTGGCTAACTAAAATAATTAACTATTGGTATTATTATTATCACGAAGATTGGAATTGAATGCAAAACATGAGGGTATCGTTCTGTATATGTATCTTCTTTAATTGGAAGCCTACAGAATTTCATTAAACAGCGACGTATAAGCTTTCTTTTAATTATTACGTTCGATTAAACATGAAAAAAAAAAATTGGAAGAGGACGAAGCTCATGACAATAGTTGCTAATAATTTCAGTTATAGTTATCTGCCGACGTAACATTTGAATTTTGTAGCAATAATAACAGACTTTATTGGAACTAACAGTGACAAAAACACAAACCACAACATAACAAGGAATTCAAATGCGCGACAGCACAAAGGAATATCGCTGTATAATAACCTAAGCCAACCAATAATGATAGCAAAGACTGTGGCGTAGTATGGTAAATGACACATAAATAGAAGGGACAAAAACAAAAAAAGAAGGGACTTTTACAGCGACTAGACAGGCTCGTGTCTATTCGTCTTATAAGAAAGGGTTCGTGCTGCCTACTTGTTTCCTCGAGAGTCGATAAAACACAAGTCTGTCTAGACGTTGCAAAACAGATGATTTCACTCGATTTTATCCTCTCTAGTGATGAGTCAAAAAGAATCAATATTATGGTTATGCCAGAAAGAAACGTACAAGGCCCCATTTTTATGAAAATTGAGTTTCCAAATATATCAAATATACAAATTAAAACTGTTCCAAGGTAACGTAAAAAGTAAAGAGTCTGTTTAGTCACTGCAAAACAGATATGATTTCGCTTACTTTTGTCCTTTCTGCACATAAGTATCGATAACCTCCACGCCACACAAGTTTAATTTATAATATTGTATTTGTTATATATAATAATTAGTTCGAGACGGCCGTTTCGAGGACGCGAATAGACCTCATCATTCGGTCACCGGTTGATGATGAAAATCATTCGTGCCCTCGAAACGGCCGTTCCGGACGAATTATTATGTATAAAAATCACAGCACACGCGCGACCAATTTGCCTCTCAAGCGCTGATAGTTTTATACGTAGTTTAAAAATTTATCAACTCGACGCTAACTTTATTTCAGCCTTCAGACCGTTGTACATAGAGCAGACTAAATGAAAAGAATTTCCTAAATTGCACCGTGTCAAAAGTTAGCAAGTAACAAAATTCATCTAAACTTCAGGTTCAGGCAGCGTACATCGGTCCTAAAGCGAATTCTAGTAGGAGCTTTATGCAATAGGATGTCGTATATAAGACATTGAACACGATTTTGCGTATTGAGCCAGTCAGTTTCTACTGATTTATGTATGACTAATATGTTCGAACATCCTTAAGCCGTATACGAATCATAGACGTGAGTTCTGCACTGTTTGAAGTGCAGAAGATCACTAGCGTCCATACGCATGATGGCAATAATCATTATGCTGCACTATTGCATAGCATCAGTTTGATTTTCCTATCAAATGTACGCCCCTTGAATGTAAACATTTAAGAGTAGCATATGTAAATGATGACGCCAGCTTTTTAGTTTAAAGTTTACTGAATTTAAGAAAACGATCAATAACAACCCCGAGATTTTTTACTTCATCTCTATGTTGCGGTTTAACATTCCCAATGCGGACATTTAATTGGATTTTTTAATTATCAGTGTACAAGAGGTTACCCATTAGAAGCACTCGCATTTACTAATTCATGCTTTTGTGTTGCTAATTCTATTGCAAGCTGATTTCACTTCATGTGAGTAGAAGGCGAGTCTATAACTGTATGTCGTCAACATACCAATGATAGATAACTGCAATACTGCAAGAATGTATAAATATCGGAAGTATATATATTAATAATGGAATAGTAATGGATCCAATATGGATCACTGTGGCACACCCGCGAGAGAACGAAATCCTATCCCGATAGCTCGCAGATGCCTTACGCTTGGTAAGATAAGATGTCAACGATGTCGTCCAAGTAGAATTTCGTGACCAACGGGGACAAATGCCCCAGAAATGTCATTTTAGGTAACATCACTTTGTCTACATACATCGGTTATAGTTATAGCAGCTATATGCTGAGTTGCAACTAAAAAATCGGTATCTTCTCCAAAATCTTATATTAAAATATTTATGCTGCGATCTTTCGGCAAACGAACGACTAACGAACACTTCCAATTCTCGAGCAAAAAAGGTTGCATTCTAAACAATAATTAATTATGTGCGTAAATATGAACACAAACAATGAATCTGCTCATTATATAGGATTAGATGATATAAAATCAAGTGTTTTATTATTATTATTTACTAAGGACTAATCATTTTTTTTTTCTAGTCATTTTACAAGTTTGTTGTTTACAGTAATTTTTATAATCATTAAAACTAGACCGAAAAGCACTTATTTTCTATCAAATTGAACCTTCATCTGTATTTTTCAGATTAATTACCAAATGTAAATAGATAAAAGGAATACATAAGCCTTCAAAATTCATTTCCATATTACAGCAAGTAGGTGATAGTTCGGGTCCTATTTTTAAAAATATTTTCGACTTCCTGGTACGTACATACCTCATAAACTTTCAAAAATATTGAATTTCAAAAATTCCAGTGGATCAAAATGGTCACACTAATAAATAGCAACCGAGAGAAATTTAAAGATATATTAAAATCCAATGTTCTCAGCATAAACATTATTTTTTTAATATTAGTACATACGTAACATTATTCCGATATAAATCAAATTCTATAGTCGAAGCTCGTCGCGAATGAACGAACAAATTCGGATCTTCTGGAATTTCCTGAATTTCGAAGACTACGCACATGAAGTTTGACCGGTCTGAATCGTAAACTGAGTCATTGCCTTGTATAAACGGAACGAATATTATTACGGGCGAATTGTATAATTTCAAAGTCTGGGCTCGCGGAGAGGTATAAAGCACATTCCAATAGAAAAACAGAATCAACTTACTTTGGTGACGATCAATGGTGTTTTTAAATCGGCTCCCCCTACCAAACTGAAACCCCACGGTTCGTCGGGTGAATTTCGTTGCAACGTTAACAACACTTGCTGTGTTCGAGCCCCCATTATCGGGGGACACCCGCCCGAAACGCACTGAACGCCGAATTACCACTGCCGAACCGTCGTTTTTAATGAAAGAAAAAGAAAAAAAATGGAAAAATTGAGGTTATTTAGTTTATTTTCGATCTATTCGAGAAGAAGAGAGCCGTCTATAAATATACAGGTTTTTGTACTCCGAACGTATCGGCAAAGGAAACTAAATAACGTCAACTTTTCGATTTCCTCCCGTTTTCGTTTTGCGTGATTTGATGAACCCGAAGGGACTGTGTGCAATTGTTCAACAGGTTTCCAGCAGCTTCGCACTAATACGATCCTGTCGGCAAAAACGTTTCGGGATCAGGAGGAATCCCCGCCTTCCTCCACCTATAGCAGCTAAGATATCTCTAGCCTCGGTATATTCTTGTTGCAGAAATAGCTCTGCCAAGTAATCTATTGCGCTTCGGCGTTTTCAGATGTGCACCCGTACAATGTCTAAAGCTTAATGCGGCCAACATTTTTAAATATTTCATCCTATATCGCTCCTTCGATTAACGTCTGCATCCTAACCGAATAGCAAAGATCAGTTAAAAATTGTTTATAATGAATGGTCCTAAGCGAAAAATCATCTTTCTTTCTTATGACGATATGCGACGGATCTATTTTTAATTGTGTATACACGTCAACGTAAACTATATTCTCGACGTTTTAGCGCGTAGAATCCGTGTTTTTCATGTTCCAACGTATACTTTTTATCGATTTGAACAAATATCAAGTACCATGTCTTGGCAGATTATTCAAAATGGTCGGATGTGATGAGTGAAGCTTTTATTTTACTTTACTTATTAATTTCGAACGTCGTATGTATCTCTGATGAACTTCTATTTTTACCGCCAATATAAAGCAATAATTTAAAAATTCCCAAGACATTAACTAACAAGTGAAATTCGTTCACGTAATATTTAGAAGTAAAAGTTGGAAGATCTCCCGAAATCGGACGAAAACGACCATTCATTGATCTCATTTATCGTCATCGTGAAATTTTGTATACTTTGGCGTGAGTCCAGTTGATAATGTCAGCCAAACGTTTACTTTCTAACACGAAAAAAAAAGAATAAAAACGTCAGTCAATTTTTCTAAATTTCATCTCGATGAATTTTACATACTTGTTACACGATTACAACATATTACTTCTTCTCATAAATAGAATAAACATAATTTTAGTATTATCAGGAAAGAAACCATGTCCCAAAAGAGATTGTTGGCATTCGCTAAATATACAGGGTTACCTGTAAATAGCACGTAAGCTACCGGAATCTGAAGACTACCTATCAATGTGTTACTGAAAATTTAAAAAGAAATTTATTTGTAACATATACATTTTTTTCAAATTTTAGGGCCCAAAATGCAGGTAAAGCCGGTCCGTATCTTTGTTTCTCCTATATTATACAAATACCGCTGATGAATCAAAGTTAACCCAGATGCAAATAAAAATCGATAAAGCATTGTAGATGCTATGAATAGTGAATAGTCTATTGAAATGCATTAGTCGGTCGTACAGCTGATCATCGAAGCTGAGCATCGAAGTGTTTACGTGTTTACATTGAATATGCCGATAACCATATGATTTGCGTTCTTAATGTTTAAAGTTAATGCATCCGAAATGTCGGGTTTTGAGTTATTTGTAGTTATACATTCTTTTTCTTTTTATGAAATTTGTGGTGGTCCTAACAAGGACCGATCTAGGCGAAACAGGACAAAATAATTTATTCATGTAAAAAATGTTCGAAATGTCCACCGTGAGCTCTAATGCAGGCATCAATTCGGCGACGAAAGTTATTATGCACACGAGTAAAATTTACCATGTCTTCGCGAATGCGTTGAGCTGCAACATTCGATGCACCGTCGTTTGGGACACATTTACTTGCTGGGCTAAAGTTGTAGTACTTATGCCTGGTTCCGCCTCAACGATGTTTAAAATATGCTCTTCTGCTTGCTGAACTCTACGTGATATATGACGGCCACGACCTTCGAAACGTGGAATTACTGATCCTGTTTCTCGAAGTCGATACACGGTTCTCACAATTGTCTCGGATGATGGATGCCGCCGATTGGGAAACCGCTTCGCGTACAAATTTTCTGCCGCAAGACTATTTTGTCCTGTTTCGCCATAAATCAAAATCATATCGGTGTATTCGATATTCGTATAGGATGCCATTGCAATTGCGTGTAATGACGGTGAATGCTATGTGCATACTAAATGGATATCCGAACGCTGCTTCAGCGACTGCCGGTGATTCCCATATGTTAACTAAGACAGAGTCGGACTCGAATAAAGAAAAATCATTTTCTCGTTACTACGTGCACATAGAACCATAATATTTTGTATTTAGGCATTACTCATGCGTTTCTTTCACCTAATTTTTTTTTCGTACTATATCCGAATAAGACTGTATATATATATATATATATATATATATATATATATATATATATATATATATATATCATGATAAGGGCAATAAACTATCTTTTTCAACTAAAAGAAGTACAGACTAAATGTGTCAATTGACTATGGTCGATCTGACGCGGTTTTACTCGAAGTTTTTGTTCCTTAACTAATCCCCAGATACTCGTAAGCCCTGTCGGGAAAAAAATCCCAACATATTTCAATAGATTTATTAGATTAAGGCACGTTTAGCGAATAATACCCGCGATACGCAAAATATATGTTTAACATATACAAATATTTATCATCCTCCATAATGCTGGATTTCCAGCAAAATGAATATCTTCCAAAAAATCGGCTACGATTATACGGCATCGAGGAATTTTTCAGTTTTACGTTATTTCTTGTAAACTCGACAGGTAAGTAGTCGCCTTCCTCAGACCCTGGTTACACCTAGTTTCGACAAGGTATACCTTCTTCATACTATCGAATTGTTGCATCTACGGGTAATTCGAGAAATCTGCCGTTTAGGTATTTTGACAATTAAATATTTTTCCATGATAAATTAAGTAAACCCGCGAAATGCGAAGTGTGCCGATGCTTTACTGCTGTTTCGCGATACCCCCCCAGAGTCTTTGCTACCATATATGCTAATATTTCGTCATAATTCACTTTTTAACGTTATTTCTCAAATAAGCGCATACTCGAAAAAAAACCTTCGTTCCACCCGTTTCCAATCCCCGTATTCAAAGGGAAAAGAGTCAATTTCTTCAGAAAAAATGATGGTATGTTAATTCTCGGTTTATACGCTGAAAGTTTTCGATATATAGTTGCTTAGTTCCTGTTGTTTAAATTATATTTGCAAGGATCCTGTATGTTCTTTTTTCGTGCAAATCAGAAGTCGAATTGGATTATTTTGTAAAATTTCAGACTCCGCATCGTGCTGTACCAATTAGCGGCTATTTGGCAGCAAACGTGAGCATATCGGACAATTCAACCTAAATAACGGAGGCCACACAGGACTAATATTGGCAGCGAAAACTTGATGCACTTGCACTAATTTTGTCCGAGGATAAATTCCTGGGTCTAGCTCTCCCTATTATTTTTTCCTGGACGTGGATCGTATCAAAGCACTCAGCCAAGGCATCACTTTGTTTATGCTATGATCTTTATGTTTATACTCTTCGGACGCAACGTTTACAGCTACGGGGTATTTTTAAAAATATTTTGATCATCGTGATTCATAAAATAAAGTCATTGTCGTAGACTCGCTTATTCAATTAATTCGGAATGCACTTATATACATACATGCATTGTAAATGCACATTTACAATGGCGTTAGAACATAGATTTCTGGGCAGAATTTTCGGGCGAGTCGTGTACGTACCATAAAGAAGTAGTTATATACAAGGAGATTTGTAAAAACATCTTTCATATGACAAAATAGAAAGTTCTACAAATATTATTAACTCCGGTTCCTTTTTCGTCGTGTCGCCAATATGAAAAAGCCGTCTTACCTTATCATTAAAAGTACATACTGTATATATTGGCGAGGTTGCTTCTTTTTAATTTAAATCATATAGTTTATTATTGATTTCTCCAATTATTTCTCACGGACTTTCAAATAACGATGTTTCTCGAATCATAAGCCGAGTAGAGCAATCTTAATTAAAGAAGTATGTACATATTACCAGGCCTTTTTTATTCGGGACAGTCGATTATCGGTTGATTTCATTTCTTAATGTTAATGTTCTAACAATAATAATTTTACAATTTTACCGGGAATGTTTCCTTGATTAGGGATATAGAAAGAATGTTCGCTATCCAAAACGCCTGCAAGCCCTGTTATTAGATGTTAAGAAGTCTTCTAAATATTCGGAGTTAATCTGTTTGAAATAATTCATATTTTAAAATACTACGACTTTTCGCAAAAGTAAGCATAAAATAAAACGCGTATATTATACAATGTTAAGGACGAGGCTTCCATCGGTTATGCTCTAATTTTAGAAAACCTTGTCGACCGTTGTTGTGATTTATAAAAAAGTTAAATAAACCAATGATTTTGTAAATCTAAAACCGTGCGAATAAAATTGTTCAAATGTCGCATTGGCTTTCGAATCTCCTACGCTTCCTTTTTGAAAACGTCTATTTTCCCGAATGCTTGATTGATTATTTGATCGGCTTTACGTTTACGAGTGCTCTTATCGGAGTAAGATACTGCGTTTGCATTTATTTAAATGTCGTATGCAAATTTCGAAATGACGCAAGCATTGCACTTTATATTCAAGTATACACGGTATAGCAAATACGCGAAGTTTGGGTATCGTCGTATCCTCGAAACGGCCGTCCCGAATTGATCAATTAAATTTGTGTGATGCGGAAGTTGCCGATACTACGTCACAGTCCTCCCTATCATTACCATTCTTTCTCGATAAATAAAATAGACAAAAGCCATTCGGTGATAAATAGCATAAAATTTAAATAAATCATGTATTGTGTTTACTTTTTGTGATAAGTTAAAAAAAATATATATTTAAAATGTTTTCTGTACATCGTTGTCGTTTACGCGGCTTGATTTAATTTTCTTTTTGCTACTGTTCGTCCATAATACAGCTGGGATTATTTAAATTTCGCAATCCGGAAAAAAGGACATGTTCGCCCGGTTTACATTCAGAAGCTGTCGGAATTTATGTCCGTTATTGCCGAAACTACCGACGTAAATCATCCGCGAAATTTAAAAGATGCCAGCTCTAATCGTAACCGAATTTTACACACTCTATAACGTTTCTGTGGAATTTCATTCATTATAACAGAAACTATTAACATGTTATTAACAGATAAATTAAGATTACCGAGGTATTAGCTTTAAGAACCAGCCCAGAATATTGCGAATAATTTAGAGCTAATCCTACTGACAATTCCGCGCTCCTCCATATAAACGCTTTTTTACTTTTTAAATACTATGTGTCCTAGAAATCCCGAACGCGAATCATATTGTTCTGAATAATGACAAGCAATAAATCAGAATGAGGTTATATTTTTACAGACTTGTTATTAAAAACACTATGTGACTCTCTTGACCGAAAATGACAACTGACAGCACAATTAATCTGTTTTGTCTGACAATTACAGACAATTTATTTACACGTCTATGTACTCATCTCAAGCAGCAGTGTCACCACCAAAAGTTCATATATTTGTAGGGATGCCAACTTAATTCGCGTTCGGGATTTCTAGGACACATAGTACATCATATATATTACTTTGGGCAACCGGTCAGAGATTGTCGGAAAATTTCTGCGCAAAAAGTAAACAGCGGCTAATGGATCCAATGTTTTAAAAATCTGCGTTCAATAAATCTCACGTTACCTCTGATGTGACATAAATAAAAAAAAAACACAAGAAATAACAATTTAATGTAAAATATTCGATTTAACTTTACTCCTAACAATTTCAGGGAATACTTTTAAAATATAATTTCGATAAAATTTTGCAAAAATCACATGCCAAGTGTTATAAATAGAGATTAGATCATTTTCCTTTTTTTTTCTGTAATATTTGAATATAAAGTGAAATGAATTTACAACTACCTACACATAACATATGTAAAATGGGCACCCCCTTCTAACGAACAAGAGCCGAGAACATTTTATGCGTTTTACGTGCTTTACGCGATGAATTGTCAACTTACGAGTCGTTTAGGATTTGCGATATTCGAGAGAAAAGAAGAAAAAAAAAAGAGCACTTGAACGCCGGCCAAGTTTACGCGACGTGTATCATCAACAACTTAGGACGTATACATAAAATAAATTTCTTTGGACCAGGTAACTAAAAGTAAATTGCCCCCGATCCCATCATCATAACATAATCGCGCGGTCGCCTTAGGAAATTCCTTAGGAACTAACGTTCGACTTACGGTTTTGTTTTTCGGCTTGTATTGCCAAAACGACGGCCTCTGTAGGGACATTTGAAATTGAGCGTGTGGATGTGTTTTTTTAACACATACGCCGGTACTGACGAGACAGGCCGCCGAAATTCGTTACCGTAAGATCTTCGCGGTTCGATATCATTTTTTCGGCTGGGTGGGGGAGGAATCCCGGGCTCGCTGTATATTTAGATGGTTTTATTGTAGTTTCTGGTGAAACAGCCGAGTCGAATTGGCAGCGGACCCGAAATTTTGTCACGACATTTTAGACGTTTATCCGACGAAATATTTTCCATTTCCATCGAGTTTTTCAGATCGAAAATCTTTGAAAATCACTTTTTATATTCGAATAAATTTCATTTCTTTGCATGTGGACATATGTCAATGTCAATTCTACGTTTTATTGAATTTATCGAATTAATTTCGGACATGTTTTAGTTACCATTTCATTTAATAACGGTTATTAAGAATGTCTGAAGTTCAAATAAATAATTCCATATAGCCCAATAGAATATTGGTTGTTTCACTCACATTAAATAGGGAAAATTTTCGTAATAATAAAGAGACAAAGTTGAATTATTATTTTGCAAGATTTATTGCATATTAAGTATCACTAACCTTCTTAATACAAAAATGATTTATTTCGCCTGTGTGCAAGAAAGATCATAATAATTATCAGTATTTAAATAAAGTAACCTTCGTTCGATTTATTTTTCTTGGTTGTTTTCTACAAAAAACATTTTCTTTCAATTCTTATACGATTTGGTTAAGTGAATCAATTATGCAGGGCTTAAGGAACAAGAAACTCTCAATAAAAATTTTGTAAATTAAAATTAAAGAATTCAATAATTTCAATATTTTCTTCGGTTCTGTTTATTGTCTTTATTTCTGAAGTTCTGTTTTAAATTGTTCTCGTTTCGATAGGTGTTATCTGAAAATGCACTTCTGCGAAACGCATTACAAAGTAGATATAAAGCAGAAACTACAAAAGCCGAATCTGCCCTATAGTCAGTTTGCTGTATAGTCTGAAGTATTGGATAAAGTGGATGTAACCTTCTTTTATTAGTCTATATTCACGTGCATATAGTCATCCCTTTTTAAAAATAGTAATGCTGTCAGATCAAATGGCTAGCTTTCTTCGTAGGTTCCTCGGGTGCGTTCAGAATCAACACCGGACGGGTGAACGTTACGGGACAAGTCTTCTACTCGGTGAAAAATGTGAATGGCTGCTATGCGCGCTATTTGATTTGAGATGTATGGATATGAAAATTGATTTTTTGGTTGTACCGTTATTGAAATATGAATATACACAGTACGTAAGTTTTAAATATTCCTTATTTTTCGTGATTAGGACAAAAATGAAAATACAATTTAAAGATTTTCTTTATTTTAAACAAGCTATAATAAATGACGGCAATGGAAATAATAATTTTTAATATTTGAAAATCTGATTTTGTTTGATACCAGTCTAGAACTAGTCCCGTTTTAGAAAAAAAAAAGAAGTATTTTCAAGGTACTAAAATAGAAGATGCCCAACATATTTGTTGTACAATAACTACGATTAATAAGAAGTATTTATAATTATTATTGTGCCACAAGACACACCGCTTATTTCCTTTCTGAATATTTGCATTAAATTTGTTAGAATATATGCATGAATAACAATAACCTTTTACCACACATTCTCTTGTACTTTTCATATCTTTTAATATCAACGATAAGTAACACCTAAAATACCTCTTCTGATGGAAACCTGACAACATTTAAGGCTATCTCTATAAGAAGAATACTTCGTTCTCAACGTGAAGTCAATGCTAGGAGCTACTATGTGAGGAACTTATCTAACAAGCGGGGGCACCGACACTTACATCGGCTGTTATTTAATTAAGTTTAGTAGTTAATTGCTATTTAAGTAGGAAATTTTTCAGCCGGGTCGGCCTGAAGCATAGTACATATATTTACTCGTCTTCTGTTTTTCAGTAGAAGGCGTAGTAACATTTCTAACTAAATTTCGCGAAAGATCGATCGAATCTTCTCGCAACGTAAATGCTTGGTTCGTAGAACCGATCCAGAGCCAAAACAGCACACGCACTCCGGTCGGCGATAACACTATACAAACGCTACTATGCAGGAAAGAAAATGAAAGAAACACAACTAATATAATATAATTTATTATATAACTGGTACATTTTATAGACATACTGCACAAGATTTCTTCATCGTTTAATAAATATACAGTATACGTTACAATTGGCATAAAAACCATTGCCTTATAGGTTTCTCATCCGTACCAGCCTTTGCGGCGATACCTCTCCTGCCTGCCCTGCCAGAAATAGCTAAGAGGTTTATCGAGTCTAGCAAAATGGAAAGCAGAAAAACGCCGATTAGCTTTGTGTACGATTACAAAAAAAAGATTCAACCTTTTGCCCGCTAGTTAGCAAAAGAACCGAACCCTTAAAAAAGAGGTACTAGATTAAACATATAATATCGTCATCTATTTTCAAGCAACAAACGCATGCCTTTTGAACATTCATACACAATAAATAAATAACATTTAAACGGTAAGTAAAATACTATATAAACAATACCTCAACCCCACCTTTTCATTTTGGTAACGGTAATACATAATTTTCTCTTTGAATTCTCTTAGCAGGTCTATAAAATTGCAGAAGTACGCACCAATCAGTGTAGCGTGTACAATGGACAAAAACCACTAGATAGTTTAAAAAATAAAGTGTAAATATAATTTTATATACATGTTAATATGCAGTTATCGATTGGGTAATTCCTTTTTTATTTCGGATCGGCTTTCACCGATTCTCATAACGGTAATTATTTTAAAATATTAACGAAATTCAAGTAATTTTAGAGTATTTAGTTAGGTTAAATCATGAATAACAAATAAAAAATATGCGAGTTCCATCATCGCGGACAACATCCCATCTTCCACCTAAATACCTGACTTTATCACAAACGTCAGTTTTACATTTTATACTTATTATGTACAATTTTACTTTTCTAACCTAGACCGTTCTATGTACAGTTAAAACAATATAAAGTAATAATATGATTGACTCACAAAATAATATGCTTGATTCACAAAAGACGTATCCTTCAGTTTCCTAATTCTATTATTGAACAATTTCTACAATTAGAAATGAAAGCTTTGCCGCTTCGAAAATCTATCGTTGAAAAAACTTACGTGACTATTAAGTTCACGATAATAAGTTAGACCCTAACAGATATCTCTTTATACTTATTAGAGATGAGGAAACGCAGTCTAATCGGATGTGCGATCGATTCCAGGCGATCGTCGCACGCGACTTCCTACGGTGTCGCGTTGCGTGTCGCAGATATGGTTTCAACTTACAGTGCGAGCAAATCGTTGATCATCGACTGGTATTCGCGAGTGTGCTGGGTCTTGTTGCCGGTAGCGGGGCTCGGAGCGACTGGCCTGCCAATGTAGCTGATGAACAGAAAAAACACATTGTAATTAGTACGGGTGAAAACAAATTATGTTTGACGATAGCGTTAAATTAAAGCTTGTCGTTTACAACAAAGAAATGCCCGGACGAAGCACGAACCGGTCGGATTAATACCGAGTAGGGTAATTTGCTGCTCGTGAACAGGCTGTTTCGGGAGGAATCGTAAATATTCTAGGTGTAAAAAGTATTTTTTCAGGTCCGTGAAGTTGGCTCTAGCACTTTCATTTGAAATTTAAAAACGTTCACGTTTTATATACAGTTCTTTAATTACAAGTGCTTTAGAATAGAACGATTGCAGAATTATATACAAAAACGTTACCTTTTAAATGCTCAACAATACATTCCCAAATACTGAGTGAATGATAAGATAAGCAATTAACAATTTATCTACAAGTCAGACATTTCCGATTTGATCACTGATCAACAGACAATAAGGCGACAAATTATTTACGTCTAGATCAGGCGATCTTTAATCACAGCTGTGCTAAACTCGAAATATTTAAATTCGTGTCGAAATAGATTATCCCCTTCTCGATTTTAAAATGGATTCGTTGAACTGAGTAGCTAACATGTCAAACAATAAATTGAGCAGAGGAACTTAAAACAGAAGCAAGTTAAAACTAAATATATAAGTGAACCAAAACTAAGCAGCCAAAGGGACGTGCAATAACTAATAAAAGGAAAAAAAAAAACAATAAAAGGTCACACCACATGAAGATATGATTTATTAGCGGACATATTGCTCTCACCCGACTATTCTTGGCTCATAATCGTCCGATTGTGTGCCGACCTCAGGTACTGGTTCCTGTTTGCCGAACAAACGACTGAACCACGAACCTAGACTCTTCTTCTCGTACGTCGGTCTGTTAACGTTTTCGAGAAGAAAGTAAAGAATAAGTTCTCTTTCAAAGAAAATAGAATAATACAAATCAATCCATGTTTCTTTTTTAATAAATCATATCTTCGATATATCATGTTTTACGCCTTTGCGTAACAACAAAAACAGTAGTAAATGATGAACGATAATAAAACGTTACGTCAGTTCCGACTTACTTGATATCCCTTGTGCCAGTGAGAGCCGTATGGAAGCGAGGTTGGACATAGTTCCAATAGCCTTGGTTTTTGTGCTCCTCTTGGGCGAAGAATAATTTCGCGTTCGGATATTTTGCACATTCTTGTTTGATCAAGTCGTATGGGAAAGGAGAAATCTGAAAAGAAAATAAATTATAGATCACTTTTATATTTCTTAGGTGCGGATTGGGGCTATTATCATTTTGATAGAGCTATCATTTGTACAGAGAATAATAATAAGTACAGCTGTTATAGACAAATTGAACTAATAATTTTATTGTAATGAAGGTATAGGTATTGAATTGTTGCAATATGTAAGTATCAATAATTTCAATAAAAATCCACCGGCAAAATTCACATACTCACGAAAAGTACCAACCTGTTCAATTCTGACGATGGCGATATCGTTTTGTAAATTTTTGGTGTCACGTTCCTTCTTGTAGTCGTAGTACACTTTACCGCAGCAGAAGACGACCTTCTTCACTTTGGAGGAATCGGCTTCGCTATCGGGGATGATCCTATTGAATTCAGTACCTTCGACCATTTCGTCGAAGCTGCTCCTGGCCGTCGGGAGACGGAGCAAGCTCTTCGGGTACATAAGGATGAGAGGTTTGCGGAAGGGTAGTGCGATCTGTCTTCTGAGTATGTGGAAAACGTTGGCAGGCGTCGAGCAGTTCGCTACGATCCAATTGCAGTCGTGCAACTGGCGCACACTGAAGTCGTCGCTTTCCGGTGGGAAATAGTCCGGATCGTCGGAGCACATTTGCAGGAAGCGTTCGGGACGGGCGCTCGAGTGTTCCGGCCCCATACCTAAAACGTCATACGAGACGTATTTTAAAATCTCCGAGAGCGGCCTACATTTCGCCACTGTAATCGTGTTTACCTTCCATTCCGTGTGGTAGCTGAACGACGAGGCCGCTTTGTCGCACCCATTTAGCTTGGCCGGATGAGATGAACTGGTCGATAATGCATTGGGCGGTGTTGGAGAAATCGCCAAATTGCGCCTCCCAGATCACGAGCGCATTCGGATTGGTCATCGAATAGCCAAGTTCGAATCCTAGGACAGCGTATTCTGATAGGGAACTGTTGCATACCGTGTACTGAGCCTGATCGGGATACAGATGACAAAGTGGACTAAAAGATAGACATGTTTTAAATTAGCAAGTCAGGCGCAATAAGAATATACATCAAAACATTACTTGTATGTTGCTTTGTCGACAGTTTGATGGTGTAGGACGTGATGACGATGAGAAAAGGTGCCTCTTTCAACATCCTGCCCGGAGAGACGAACGTGGATGCCTTCCTTCATCAGGGAACCGTAAGCGAAAGCTTCAGCGATGGCCCAATCAGCGGTGCGGTTGTTGATCATGTCCATTCTTGCCTTCAGAATACGTTCGAGACCTGAGAAAAAAAGAAAAAAACAATCGCACACGTCGTTTAACTTGACTACATATATCAAAAAGAAGAAAGTATGGAATATCGAAAAATATGTTGTTGAAGTTACTTGTCCAGTGACTATGGATTACGTCAAAACAGTATCTACAGGCTGCATCATTTTGGAGAATCATACACCAGTTTGTTCAATTTGTGTAATCGATTAATAGTTGCTAAACACTAACCTTTGTGGATAATGAATTCGGCGGCATTCGGAGGTGGCGACGAAAATCTCGTTCCGATGTGGACCAACGTCTCTTCTTTGATACCGGTAGCGCCAACCTTCAGCGGGTCCTTACCCTCGAAGAAACCGGACCACGGGCTGTCGAGCCAATCCTTGTGTTTCACGTGAGTCTCCTTGCGGGCGGCCCCAAAAGCGTCTTCGCAGATCTTCTCGTACTTTTCCTTAACGTCCTGGACCTACAGGACGCGTGAAGAAATCAATAAAACCGACAAAGTAACTCGGATGCGCTGACACACGTACCTCCGCAGTGGTTACAACACCGTCGGCTATCAACTGTTCGGAATATTTGTCCAGGATCGGCATGGTCTTCTTGATCTTTGTATACATAAGCGGTTGCGTGAACATCGGTTCGTCGTTCTCGTTGTGTCCGTTACGCCTGTAGCAGACGATGTCGATTACTACGTCCTTGTGAAAGGTGGCGCGCCATTCAGCCGCAATGTTGCAAACATGAATCACCGATTCCGGGTCGTCACTGTTAACGTGGAAGATCGGTGCGTTTACGACGCGCGCGACGTCTAGAAACGAATAGCTTTATAAGATTAGGTCGCTCTATTTCATTTCAATATATCCGGTTGAACGAAATAACGTACGCAAACGTTGAAAAACGATGGATTCTAAACGTGTAGCGTACGTACCTGTACAATAGGGAGATGATCTGGAATAACGAGGATCGGTCGTGAAACCAATCTGGTTATTGATGACTATGTGAATCGCGCCGTGGGTCGTATAAGCTGGTAGGTCGGATAAATGCATAGTTTCGAAGACTACACCTTGACCGCAGAATGCAGCATCGCCGTGAATATGGATAGACATGACCTAAGATGATAAAGAACAATAAATAGTAATGAATATGTAAATGCGGTTCCATAAGGTGATCATCTGCTAATGGTATATGAAGAACCGTGTAATATTGTTAAAAACATTCAATCTCCTCTAAACGTATGCGCGAGTATTGTTTTACCGTTTTCTTTTTCTTAAAAACAATAAAAAGCTACCTTCTTTCCTTCACCATCGCCACGATAAAATTGTTCAGCTCTCGTCTTGCCCTGCACAACCGATGACACGCATTCCAAATGTGACGGGTTTGCGCATACGGCTAGTCTGATATTCTTATTCGTGACACGATTCAATCTGCAAGCGAATGAAAACATCACAATGACATGAATAATTGCGTTTTAATTAAAAACTACCTTTCGATGTACGTGCCTAAATGGTACTTGACGTCGCCAGAACCTTCGTCGGCCGCTTCCAGACCAGCGAACTGGCTGAAAATCTGTACGAGAGGTTTACGACAGACGTTAGCCAGACAATTCAAACGACCTCTGTGGGCCAATCCCATAATAATACTTTCCACTCCGAGTTCGGTACTCTTATCTATGACCTGTTTCATGGCGGGAATTAGAATTTCGCAGCCTTCAAGGCCGAAACGCTTTTCCGAGGTATACTTTCTTGATAAGAAGCTCTCAAATCTGCAACATTAACATTTCCGGATTAGAGAATCGCGAAAGCGAAAGAAAAATGTAATCTCGAATACCCGGCAGCTCTCGTCAATCTGGCGAGTATAAGTCGTTTCTGATCGTGCGTTAGTTGACCGGCGTTCGGACTTTCCAGCTTTTTACGGATCCAGTTGCACTGTTCTAAGTTGTTGATGAACATAAATTCGACGCCGATGTGTCGACAGTAAGTGAGCTCGAGTCGTTTGAGGATTTCCTTAAGCGGTAAAGATTTGTCCTTACCGCCGATAAACGTTGTGGATGGAAGTTTGAACATACGCTCCATGTCGGTGTCATCTACGCAGTAAAAGAAAAAAAGTTAAACAGCCTCCGTTAACCAATAAATTACTATAAACGTAGTATGGCCATAATAATACCTCTTTAACTGTTTCACAATCTGGTTTTATACTCACTCAGTTTGTGTTGTCTGATGACTTCATCTGGCGGCGACCCCTGCCTTTCTGTGATAGTAGTACTTCTGTCTTGATACATAATACCTAGCGGGTCAACTTGCGCTACTAAATGACCACGGGCCTAAGAACACGCAAATCACCAGCCGTTATTAAATGTTTCAGAATAAACAAGAAGAGTACATTCACCCACCTGGTAGCTTCTGATAATAGCTTGTACAGCAAGATGATCTTCAATAATCTTATCGTCCAACGTAGATACGCCGGCGATGCCACCTCTAAGGGCCGGTAACAAAGAAGTCAGCGCAACCTCATTCTTGCTGGGACTCCCCAGCGACGGGGGCGATTGGTATCCCTGTCCTTGCGCTGAATTTCGGAAAAAAGAGTCCCAGGACTGTGAACACATAAAGATTGTCATTTTCGAGCGTTGCCAAACATTAAAAATGGTTACAGGAATGAAAGACGATGCTTAAGAGGAATCCTATAAAGAAGTCGTTGGTGAACCGCAAAAATATCGACGTCGAATCTAACGGTTGTAAAATTTTATCTAGAAAGTACAGCACTAGTACAACAGTCGAAGACATTGTTTCGGAATTGAAGGATAAACAACACAAGAAAAAAATTTTGACTTTGACAGAACCTAAAATCTAATACTAAAATTTAATATTAAAATGATTGTATTACTCGAAACAATTGTCAGAAAAAATACTGGTTTTCGCAGGAGCCTACCAATTTTGTAGTCGTTTTTTAAATATTTTCGTACGCAATATTGTTACTTTCCACGATTTAATTTTTTATTAATTTCATATTTATAAAAAGCTTTTTGAAAGTTACAAATATTTGATGTAAGCAACCATAATATTCAAAATATTTTAAGGCGTTGTTTGGAGATGTCGATTTATTCGATGAATGTGTTGAAGAGTTTCGAATTAATTTCCCGGATTAAGAGCTTGACCATGACAAAAAAAAAGACATAATTTATCGAATTGTCAAACGTTTTCGCGAGACAGGAAGCGTTTCTAAAAGAAAATCCGCCGGTAGCAGTTTTGAGAGTAATAACTACAGAATATATAAACTCGTTTGCTAGCCTCTAAAGCATATTTAGTGTTTTTTTTGGAAATATACAGGTTTATTATATGGTTACGTTGTTAATACAAAACTGCAGCTCCATCCTTATGCAGTTTCGGGATTGTTATGAAAGACGTCCACAACACTGTGTTTGGTTTAATGTTAATTTAAAAGATAATGATATCCTTCTTTTCAGATGGAAGACAAACGGAAAAAGTAGCGAGGAAATAAAGCATTATGGATGTTCTTAGTTTTTGATATACAAGTATATCTCACAAAAGATAAATTTGCTAGTTTTTTTTTTTTTTCTTTTCTTAATATGATACTTTTGTATAGAAAAGTCAATTAAATTCAGTTAATTCCATATATTTCGACATTCGTAATACTTAAAAATTCGTTTCCTTCTGTTCGCTTACTAATTTTGTTCGAAGCACAATGGCATAATACTATCACTAATCGTAGAAGAGACAATGACAATCATTATGGATCTCCCTGTACGTGTACGCAGTAAATAAAGTGTTTTCAATATTCAAACACTTATTTCAAAATTCACCGGTCTTTACCAAGAAAAATCATCGACTTACGCCAAACGCCTACGAAAATAATTAATTCTAAATATAGCATTCTTGGAAAAAATGTTACGTCTATAAATCAATACACGATCAAATAAATCCATTTATTGTTACGTAAAATACAATTACCAAATGATTTAATATTAATACAATGGTCTCCAGATAATTAATCTTATTTATCCATTCGACATTTTTATCTTTACTCGTAATTAATACACGTTATATATTCATATTCGCAAGGTGATTGGGTATACAGGATATTTCATCAAAGATTTCTTCGCTAAACATCTTCTAAGTAGAAACGAACAAAATTTCTTTGAACTAAAACGGTCTACACACGTATATTTTTTTTAATTTCACGATCGTATTGTTAAAAGTGCCAAATCCAATAACTACATTCAATCCACTAAATTCACAGCTGATTAGCGCAATTAGAATTGGCATATACGTCATCGACGATATTGAAAGTGCAACAAATCTGTCATAACAACATATACAGGATGAGGATGGTCAATGCTATTTAGACAAACTATTCCCTGTTTTGTTACTTGCTACCGATCAGATTGCTTCGATCTTTTTATACATGCATACCTCTCTTGACCGACAACCAATCCTTCAGATTCAACATAAAATCGATGGTAAACATAAATTAAAGCACAATTTAAAAAGCGGATTTAGCCACAACTCAGACGGTCGACAAATAGACTTCATCAGAAAGTACGCAAAAATAACAGCTACAACAAGTGACAAAATAAGTAATGTAAACCAAACGCGACAAGTATTAATAATAAGTTAGAGTAAATGTGCTAACCGATTGCATAAAGGAGTAAGTTGTATCGTATCGATTCTTATAAATCCGAGAAGGTGAATGATATATAACCTCTAAATAGACTTTTTTTTCAATAATAATTAATGTAATTGAATAACCTCATTTGGCTTGATTATTGAAGATAAGATCATTTTTGCTGTTAATGATAGGTAGCACCAACCTATTCTCCTAAACAACCCATACATTGGGAACCTCGCAATGTTCAAGATTATTTCCCGAAATTGGGCTTGGAACGACGAGATACGAAAAGATGACAAGTAGAGCACAACATGTCGATTGCCTAGCAGTAGCGTCACTGCACTCGGTTAGCCAAAATAAACGTGGGTGTTATTTAGAAAAACAGACAATCTGAAAATTTATGAAAACGCAAACGTAACATAGTAAACAACTTACCGAATATGTTTAGATGGCCAAAAAGAAATCTCGAAGTAAACGTATGTTTCTACAGTGGTCTTTTTGAGACCCATCCGTTTCGGTGTATATATCTGCTTATACGCAGAAAAAGAGCGTTCTGCATCTATCGATGTAATATTCGCGTCTTTGAATTTGTATAACGGATCTTATATAACGCAAAACTATTGTTAAAAAGTTGGCGTCATATAGAAAAATCGATATTTTTACGTAATATAATATTAAATTTTTCTCTAACTGAACCACTTTTCTCATCTAACAACCGTCCGCACGTCTACGGACTAGGTAGTTTCCACGTTGGATTGTATTTCTTCCAAAACTGACTAAACATTATTTGTACGACTTTTGCAAACGGCATATCGCACGCACTTAACATCATCCTTAAATCACATGGAAATTCTTTATACGGTATCCTTCCGGTTATTTAAAATCTATGTATTGCGCTATTTACATGGTTCCTACACACATATATGGTTTCCAACATGATAAACTTTCATGGCAAACTAACTACCTAATTTGTTTGCCATTGTACATTAAGTCTGGAAATTGCCATATATAAATACACGTTTATCCTGTTAGCAAACAGACAAATTGATGCATTTCTACGCATTTTCAACATGTTTAATGCTTTCCGTCCAATTCCGACACTCAGCTTCGCACAGCCATACGTACTACACATAGCACCCAGCATAATAGGCCGAGAAGTGTCGACATTTAAAAAAAGCTTTCCCGGTGAAACGCTACCGCAAGGCAAGCGAGAATGTTGGGCTTTAATAATAAGTAATAAAGATGTTTACCAAGAAGTTTTAAGATGTAATCCAAGAAGATATTATTTGTTTCTGATCATTGATTTCGCTATTATTTGTTATTGCCGAGGTAGTTTACCGTGAATACTCGAAGGTTAGTTCAAACGAAGCGTATCTGATAATTAATTATAGGATATACGAAACCTTTTACGCATTCATTCAACCCTACCACGTATACCTTAAGCATCACTCACAACCCCGATAACCAAAAACATTTACAACCGGTTACATTTCGAAGCCGCTCTCGTTTCAGGAAGCTAAAATATTTACGCTTCATTATGTGTGTATTTTCCTAATAAACGTAGATATTGTAGTGTTTAGGTTTTTAATAATATGTATTAACATGCGAAAGCAATTGTAATACATAAATAAATTATACAATTGATATTTCTTTAAACGACCTCTACGTTAAATGCGTAACAATGCAAGTACAGAGAACGTTTGTAAACACATTCTAATATCATTTTGTTGAGGTTTCCATTAAGTAAAAGTCGAATCAAAACGCAGAAACATAAATTATCAAGATTGTTCTTCACGCTGTTATTAATCCCCGTAAATACCACTTTGTGTTTTCCTATGTATATGTGTGCGTTCATCTCCATGTTTCCATTCCATTCAAATTTTAATCGTTTCGTTTACGGCCTTATTGAAAACGTAGAATTTTATTTATACAACGAAATACATCACAAACACGACATCAGTTATACTCACGTGCTTAAAGATCAGCGCTTTGGCGCGTCTTCAAAATTTAAAATTAGAATTCAAAAAATAACATAACGAATTTAAAAGCGAATACCAATTTCATTGTGCAATTTATTGCTTAATATTATAGAGTTTGATAATAGTTTACATGGATCGTTTTTCATTATTATTTAACGGAGATCTTCTAATTTAACATAAAGGCAACTCACACAAAAAATCTTAAACAGTGATAGATTTAATTATCCAATTGATTTAAATGGACAGCAATTTGGTACAGCATTTTTGTTACTCATGGCGGTTAAGAATTGTTTATTATTTCGGCGGAGCATCGTTCTTCCCCTACGTATACATCATATTCAAGGTAATCTGTCAATCATTCTCAACTTTGTTGTTGTATTTATCGGTAAAAATTACAATAGTAGAAAAAAAAAAGAATAAATATCGCGTTCCCAAATATTTACAAAAAAAAAAATATTTCAGTAATGTATTCTTGCATCTTTTTTTTATGTTTACGATTTTATTTCGGTGACACTGTTAAACGTTTTATTTACATATTGCAGGTGCGTTGACCAACATCTTACCGTTGTTAAACAAGAGCGACAAAACAGCTACCATGACGAGATGAGTTAACACGATATAATGAATTATTTATAATTTCATCACTATTGCAACTATTTCATTGCACTAAAGTCAAATAGAGGAGCGTGACTTATTGTTAATTACGTTTCAAGACGGACATTAACTAAAAGATAAAAAAAAAAAACATTTCTTTGGCATTTTACTTAAATAAAAATAAAACAAAAACACACAAAATTCCAAATAATCAGTATTTCAAGTAAATAAAATAAAATAGACAACAAGGATGTTAGGATATTAACTATTTTGATGTTAACCCGAGAATATAAAAATAGAATGGGAATTTGTAATCTCCAAAATAACTATGATCTTTGATCGTAGTTCCTCTAATAATATTCGGTAGATTCCAAAACACTGGCCTAGGCATTGACGTCGGGTTTTCCAAATCTGCATGGGGCAACACTATACAGGGGCCATCTTTCAAAACCACTCGAGGGAACAGGATCATTTTTATCAATTTTGGGACGAAGAATTATATTTTGTTGTAATTATAAACTACAGAACAAAAAATATATTTGGAAAGACCACATAAAACACATTTGTTCACGCTGTTTATGTTTTGTTAATAAATTCAATTGCTACTAGATCAAAATTAACATTAGTTTCGTACGTTTTAAGAATGGTTAGATAACCTTTTGTTGTTGGATAATGGTTTGTTGATGGAACGTAACGCCAAAAACCATCATTTACCTGTAGTACACTAAAACTGGTTGAATTGTTTAAAAAATTTAAAAAACTCTGGGAGTAGGCTTAACAAAGATCCGTCTCCGTCTGTTTTGTATGAAAAGTTGTCATGTCGTTGCTTTAGAATTTTAAATTGGCCTTTTTGAAGGTTAAAGAAATGCGGAACAGTGCAGTAAACTGTATTATAATATTGTAGAATTGAGAAGATAGCTATAGCAAAAGGTAAAGAGAGAGGGAGAATGGTGGAAGTGATGTGTAAGACATTAAATGCAAATGACGTAGAGTGGAAACGGAGAAGACGAAGATGTATAGTTGAAGACAAAATGATTTGTTTTTATAATTAAACTTTATTTCATATGTTGTATCTTACTGTTAGATATTTCAATAGTAAAGCCTACAGTACAATAAGTAAATAGGATCATGTTGTACGCAAAATAAATTTTTACTCTCTTTACTGCACATTTCTTAAATTTTAATTACGCTATTATTGTTGTAGATCAGCGTTGTTTACCACAAGCAGTAGACAGAAGGAACTTTCTTTTGAGCATAGATAAGCTATTGGCATCGTCAATGCTTAAACGCTTCATTTAGAGCACTAAAAACCATTAAGATGCGCTTCTTCAGGTCATCTTGAGTTTTAGCACGAAGCACGGCTAATTTTAAATATAGTAGCGTTTATGAATAGTGGTAGTACATTTTTTTCTATACGTTAAAAATCGAAACATACAATGCATGGATCTACTCCGGTTTAGGAAATAGTTAAAAATAAAGGATTCAAGTGTATCCACGAAAAATTATTGCGACCAAGTCAAGTAAATATGTTCGCTGTACAGACGTAATTGCGACGTCAAATTTGATAGCTGAATCTACTAAAATCAGTTCGATTAGACGTGTAATATCCCTTTAAAATTAAAATCCAAGTTCTAACATTAGGACAAATGAATCGATTTAAAGATTAATGAGGTTCGAGCAAGATCAAAACTCGAGATAAACGAAATCAGCCAACAAAATTATAATGTTATCGGAAACCGTGAAATAAAATATTTATTACGGTTTAATATGGGCGATTTATCGTTTAATTGCTATGGAAAAACCTCATCTTGTTGCTGGCTGGCCAACAAAAAAAAAGGAGGAAAAGGTCATAGAGATACATACCAAATTACCTTGTACAATAATACTTGAACTACTGAAAATAAAAGCTTTCCGTTTTATTTTACTACAACTGCATCTTTTATTCCTTTGAAGGTGTTATTGTATCACAAACGTGCGCAGAATTCTACATCAGCTCAACAAACGCAAAATTGCTTCTTTTAAATTGGAATTGTTTCCTTGTAGGCAATAATATGTTCTTTTCGCGAATAATTTGGGTAAATGAGAGCTTGTTGCGATACAAAGGCATCAAGTTGAGGTGGTTTCGATAATATGCAAACCTGCAATATATAAATATGCGCACAGCATAAAATTCGCTTAAACGATGTTACGCAACTCTTGACCTTGACAAACATTTTTGAATACGAATAAAAATAATACCACTATTTTTTTTAACGCAATAGAATAACGATAGCGCTTTTTTGCAGAGCAACATAATTAATTCGAATTAATTTAACCTTGCACTCGTAAATGTTTCGTCTATTTATTGTACTTATTATCAATATGATGGGTATATTAACGCGGTATCACCAGAACTTTGAGCTCAAATTAACAGATCATTAGCTATGCAAAGAAAGCAACGTCTCCGAACGCGAAAGATCATATTTTCAAGTGTACGTTTGCGTTCTATATTGAGTAAATAGACTTCTATTGATTGTACTATTAAAGCAAAATATATATGAAACACTTTTCGGATATTCTTTTATATTTCTGTAAAAATAGCAAATACTAATGTTAAGCTGGGGTTCCCTAAGAGGCTGTTGTGATATACCGCGGCGCCATAGGGAATAAACATGGACGCCGCGACATTCCTATGAAGAGGGGTAATAGCGATATGGAATATTCTAGAATTTACATTTCGCAACTGTTTCGAAGCTAACGGAACTTCCTACGTCACAAAAAAAAAATATGTCACTAAAAGCCAAATGTTTCGAAAAGCTATGCATGGACAGGGTCATTGAGCGTACAGCCTTGTTATACTACTGCATTTCACGTGGCAACGTCTTATACAGCGCATTCGAGTTACGTCAAGAAATTTGCACTTTTCTATTCGAACAAGTTCATGAAAATTCTATTTGACAAACTGAATGTCTCCGCAAAGCAATAACATGCGCATTTTGGATCTGTCTAAGAAAGTTAAGGCGCTTAGAAAAAACCTGCAGTTGTGGACAATAACAAATCGCGCCGACGGGATGTTCGTTAGCCAGAAACCTGGGATTGAGTCATACTACGGCAGTTAGCTTTATGTTTTAGGATCCAGGTAAGAAGCTCCTGGCATTAGGATGAATCCAAAACATTCCCCAACCAGCCAGGACGCGGCTGGTGCAACAACTCTCCTACTCCCTTATGTATAAATATCTCAACCACGGCCGCTACTCTGAAATCAGAGATTGGGTAGTGCAACTGCAGGGCTTTATCTTTAGACGCCATAAGCTCAACGTCAAACTTACAGAGCTGGTAGATTTGAATTTGACATAATAGATCGGTATTTTAAATAATCGCATTCTACGACAGCCACACTCTGTTAAAGATTATTTCTTGAATCATTATACGATAAAATCTGAACACAATCAATTTGCTACGAATAAACACTCATTTAAGACGCATAAATTTGTTAACGTTTACTGATAAGATAATTCCAGTTGAGATATTCTTAATAAAATGCTATAAAAATCACGTAATATTTGATATTCTCGGGGATATCTATACACAGCAGAATATACAATAATGTCGATAAGGAACGCGAACGCTTGCAAAATGTTGCGAAATATCCCAGCAGACATGTTATGTTTACCGAAAATGTGACCCGAATCAAACAGATACGCAAGATTGTGATAAACTGAATTTCCCTAAGAAAAACAATTCGGATTCACCGATACGGATTTCGGCATACTCCGGTCAAAGTCTACAGGCGGATTTCAATAAAGCAGCTGATCTTATCAATTAACGGCATTTAGATACCATAGAAGTGAAAATAAACTATGTACATATGTACTTTAAGCGCGTATTCATCGATAGGGAAGGTCGGGAATAGCTGTAGAGCCATTCATTAAAAGATTCTGCAATAATATTCAACGAATACGAAATGTTAATAACCTCTATGTAATCATGTATTCATAAAAAATGTATAAGCAGTACGGGTAATAGCGTTGTGAGAGAGTTAAAAATTATAACAACAGCGAAACGGTCTTTAGGGTTTTTGATTAATTTATCAATATCGACAATTTCCAAATAAGAGAAAGGCTTCCTAAGAGAAGTAATGCTAACGAAGAAGAAATTATAAATAATAATAATTAGAGGTTTGGGGAAACATGGTCCCCCTCTACGCCCATGTTCAAAATACGTAAGCATAAGTGGGTAATGATGGTTCTTATCAATGCATTAGTAACCTAATCGTGACTAATAGTTCCGTTAAGTCAACCCAGTTGAAATATAATGTATTACTAAAAGAAAGCGAAATGTAATTTGTGTTATTTCTAAAAAAAAAATAGCAAACCGTTAATTGCAGCTATAAAACATGACCGACATATTAATGGCGATTAGCCTTTTTTTAAATGAAAGAAACTATACTGTTATTTTTGTAAAATAACAATACGGATACAACGAAATCCATGTAACGAAATATTGAAGGTTACTGTAACTAGACATTTAGAGTCGATGAAATTTCCAAAAATTACGATGCTATTTCCTTTTCAAATTATATATAGGGTATGAAAGAGTTTCAAATTTGAATCTGTTCGCTGGAAAAAGGTTAGTAGAGATACTAACGTGGTAAATATTAAGATAAAAAAGATAGTTAATAAATATGAATAAGGCACCGAAGATGTATGAAAGCGCAGGTAAAACTTAAATGTTGCTCATTTAAAACTTCCTTATCAAAAATTTTCAACATCATTGTAATTGTACACATAATTTCGTGAGAAAGTTTAGTAGAAATATCATTTACAAGGTCTAATTTTAATGTAGCCGTAGTATTTCCTCACTATGTAATATAACATTCATAAGATACCTCTGCAAATCCTCACTTAAGATCCAGTGGCATGTAAATTTACGAAATGAAGCAACAAGTACTTACTGCATGAACACTAGACGGATCTGCTAACCAGGCATTGTACATGTCTTCTACGTATGTCGAAGAAGATCCATTTAAAAAAGGTTCTGCAGCTGCTGGACTGTTGTAATATATTCGTGGTACACAAGTTACTGCCGGTTGCACAGTTTGATTTAGAAGCCATCCTGCGAAAGCTTGCCCATTAGGCGTTTTCACTACGGTGTTCACTATGCTCCTGGCCCGATGCATTTTCTATTCAGACACAAAAGAATAATAGTATTAGGTAACTCAACTGATAAACTCACTCACTAAACACTTTATTTAAGAGATTCTCACAAAAGGAACCGTTCTAATTCTTAACCTCAACCTTGTACAAATGTGACATCAAGAATTACATCAATGCAAAAACCCTGATCTATTTACTTTCACAATTCCGTAAGCAAGTAAATAATAGCGAGCTGAATTACGTAAAATTAACTGTATCTAACGACACGACTACGTCATATTAATCTTAAATATCATTTTGGTTGCGGTAGGCATGTAAGTAAAAGCATTCTTTTTTCAAATTGCAACAATTTCATATGAAAACCGCAGTTACTGCATGAACGTGGTCATTTTAGCGCCAAAACTTGCTCTTAAGGGCTAATATCTACCATAACCGCTGAAGTAACTCCCTAAAAATCAATAAAGCTGTCTACCTACGATATTATGTAACCTTATAAAAATTATTGGCGTCCTTAAAATTAATTAACCATTAAAACGATAAAATCGCCGAAAGCATGAAACTAGCCAAACGATTTCTCGGCATAATAACATTTGGCGAAATATTAAAAAAAAAATACTTTTCTTACCTTATTTCGATGTTAACAGATGTTGGGTGCTCGGGCTTCCTTATCGAACTGGCAGTTTATTTATAAAGAAATAAATTCCCCTAGCCTTCTAGAACAATTACAACCGGTGTTGGCGAGGTCGCAAACTTTTTACGGTGCATACATTTTGAAAGAACAAATGTGAGTGAGATCTACAATACGTCTACCTCAAATTTTCGATATTTAATGAGCACCAGCGTTAGTACGCCATAAGCTAATGTGTCGGTTGGGTTAGTTCCTTCTAAATTTATTCCGATTTTTCTTATCAGCGATCAGCTGAAGCTCATACATACATACGTACGAGCCATTCAAAATTGATAATCAAATTAATTGTTTAAAAGTATATTTGACTATTTACTAAGACCAATTAGTACACATTACAGCGCTAATACTTACAATCGGAAAGTTGTATAAAATTTTATTTGTTTTTAAATTCGGATGTAATTATCTATGAGCAATATGAAAATTCTATGTAGGAGGAAAAACGTTTTTAAAAACTCTTGAAATTTAAAATTTAATCACGTGCTGTAAGAAACACCGCCGAATGGTGTAACGTCATTCGCCCGCCAACAGACTTCATTTGTTTGCCAACATTGCTGCTTTTACAGAAGCAATTTAAATATAGAACGAAATGTTTTCATATTTCTACTACTCTGTGGTGTAGCTAGGGTATGGCAGCCACGACAGATGCCATAGACGCCATTAACAGCGGCCGCCATTTCACATTTCAACATTGCTTGCAAGTAACATTACATGCTACTATAACATTATTGTCACTTAAGATGCAGCATTTAATTTTCGATATTTTTAATTTTAGGCTCCAAATAATAAATTTTATAATGAACATAATCATCTGTCAATATAAGCTTATAAACTTTCGTAACAGTTAGAATGATTCTCCTAACACCTGCGCTACATCTCGGGTCTTAGGACAGGACAGGGAAAGAAGGAATGGGACTATTAACCGTCGTTTAGCTCTTTCGGCGGTGATGGTTTAAAATCTAATCACAAAATGCAAGCTTTTTATGGTTTAACTTTATACACCAACTATGACCGGTTTAGTGTTATTTTGCACTATAGATAGCGCTACGCGTCCAAAACCCAATTTTCATACTAAATAGTGTGGGTATTTCTTGTTAAGACGTTTTTCTTTTTTTGTAATTCGATGCTTTGGATAATTCATGCTCTGTGGACAATACTTCCGAATCCCATGGGTGGTCCATTCGTCATAGAAGTTTCCATGTAGTTGTAATATATGTTTAAGTATCCGTCATTATTATCTGTGCAACCTATACAAAAATAATATCGTTTGCATTTCCAATCTTAATAACTTTATTATTAGTGATAAATAATAACATTCCAATAAATGTAACATTTCAAAAAAAAACTAACGTTTACATAGTGGACTTGGCGTCCTTGGCACATTTAACTACTGACTGCATAAATTTGACAAAACCAGTATCCTTGGGCTTCTCCAAACCTCTCAGTAATCTATTCTTCATGACGGCAATGAATTCACGATTACTTAACTGTCCATCCTCTGAAAAACAGCAATATCATATTCTAAGTCTACAAAATGAAAAGGTCCACCTACGATTTTCATCGAATATCGTAAAAACAACATGTATTATGTGATCGCTTAGTTCAACGTGAGCGACTGTTCTCGCAACATGTTTCAACGTGGCTTCGTCTATGGAAGCGCCAGCGATATGATAAAACGTTAAAGCGGTATCCACATCGTTGATATTGTTTAGGAAATGGAATAAATTCAAGTAATCTTCTTTTGCGACGCCTTGGCCGCTCTCTTTAAATCTAAAAATAGCAAATTGAATTAATACGATCGAGAAATATTCGAAACGTACGTTTTTTTAACTCTCTTCAGCATTTTCGCCTTCTTCTTATCCGGATATCCAGCATAAGCTAAAAGGAGCTCCGTGAAATCAGCCTCGCTGATTTTCCCATCTTCGTCCGGACTTTTTCGTTGAAATTCCAGACTGAGGATTTCTTTCTGCAATTGTTCCTGGAAATCTAGAAACTTTTCTATCGTCAGCTTCTGTTTCAAGTTCGGACCGAAGAAGTACGTTGTCAAAGCTGAGTTTACGCCCTGTAGCCAATGTAAAACAATTGAATTTCGCAATTTTCGCAATTTTCGCAGAAAATAACTTGGTAGGTACATACCTTAAACGTGTTGCCGGTATTAGCATGATCTCTATGCCTAGATCCGATGCTGGTTTGATGCCTGATCAATGTGGCCACCTTTTCAAATTCTTCGCAGTCAACGTCTCCGTCACCATTGAGATCGAACATTCGAAAAGCGATTTCAAAATGGCGTCTGGATGCTTAAAAATATGTATTGAGATTTAATTAATCGATACAATAATGTTATAATTATGAATAAATTGTTTTGCGTGCTTCGCTTACATATACCGCCATGTTACGAGGGTACTCTGAAAAGTTTCCAAGTTGACACAGAAACAAGTATTATATTGTCAAATTCGGCCTTTTTCCTCGAAAAGTGGACGGCTTTTTATCCATCTTGGTTCAACTTCGAAATCATACAATATTTAAAAACTAAGTTATATTGATATTGAAAAAGTACAAACGTCAGAAAACCCAATACTCTCGAGCTTACTTTATCTTGAGTTTTGAAAGTTTTCAGACCACCCCGGTGTACAGGCGCCCAATATGTTGTGTATTTAAATACTCACTCGATAATACGGTTAGTAAAAATATGTAGTCGGAGAATGTTATCAATCCGGAGCTTCCTAATTTATAGAATATGCTATCTTCATCTAAGCTCAGATCTAATTTGTGATGAGCGGTCTAGGAAAAAAATATATATTATTAATAGTAGGTAGCTCATGGACAAAGATAAAATACAACAATGGACCAACTTAATACTGAGCAATCATGATTTAGATGAGGAAAATAATGTCAAAAGTCCCAATGATTTACTTTTGCTAATCGGTGGGTATGATGTATGATATAATCATTAAAAAAAAACTGTTTTAGATTGAAAGTTTTTAAACTACCCCGACAATAATTCAAAGCGAAGCTATTTTCCAACCATAGAGTGCAACTATTTTCTCAACCAACAAGAGAAAGCGACAAACATATGGTGCACCAAATGGTACCGCAACAAGGCCGTGCCGTGGAAATCAGCCGTCCATGTTCAAAATAAAATTTGGCGCGTGCCCTTCTAGTTTTAGCAATATTAATAAGGAAAGCTTCCCATGAAATAATAATGTAGGTTTCCACACCTAGAGTCGGTTAAAACTAAATCTGTTCGGGGTTCATACCGCGTCATGGTTGAAAAATACCACGTTTCCCCCACAATCATAAAGGAGGGAAGGTGGTAGCACGGTTGGCTTGACATATCATCTAAGTAACTGGTGTCTAAATAAATCTCCAATTAAAAGGTGGTAATTTGAAGAATCCAAGTTATAAATCGGAGAGTGAACCGCAGTAATTAGTCAGAAATAGTCGAGTTTTTAATATTGCTTAGTTATGTGGAGCTTAGTCAAGCTTAGTTATTGTTTGAATTTCTAATATCCGCTTAAAATGTAACTTACCAATTTTAGACCGAGTGTAGTACCGAAAGAGTGTTTTAGAGGCATTCCCGGATTTCACAACACCTAATTTCATCCAAATAATTTCCGAAAAGTATAAAATTTCTAATTTTTTTTATCATTAATTAAATCTGTTTACGGATAAATAAATGCGACCAGAGTTAAAAAAAATTGCGCTTGTGTTACACCTTGTGTATCTCGCAGTTGTTTCTTGGATTTAGTGCCATACCTACCAAATTTTATCCAACTCCGGATTTGACACCTAGACAACTTTCCTTACGAGAGGGCAAAAGCGAGTGAAATCACATCTTTTTTTGTAGCGACTAGACAGACTCGTGTTTTGTCAACTTTCGGGGAAACCAGTAGGCAACACGAACCCTTTCATAGGAGACGAATAGACACGAGTCTGTCTAGTCGCTGCAAAGAAGGTATGATTTCACTTTCTTTTGTCCTCTCTGCTTATGAGTCTCCAAACTCGGATTTGGATCAGTGAACACTCTGAACACACGAACGGCACGGCCCTGATCGTAAGAATCGATCTGAATATTCAATAAAAGCGCAATAAATTCTTGTGCAAAACTTTTCATCTTACTACTACTATTTCGAACTGGCATACTTGCAAATGACTATCGATACTTCTCAATAACAGCTTACTAAAGCTACTAAATAAGTAAGCATTATTTACTGATAGTTCTATGGGACTGCAGTTGAAAAAGAAAAAGCTTAGATTAAACTGCCCCGAGACTTGACGTTATCGTCCGATGAACTTTTCAGAAATTATGCGCTAAAAATATTTACGGGAACTTAACAGTCGTATAACGACGATCTTATTTACCAAGCACTAATTTTGAAAGAGAAACATGGTTTCTCTCTATTACATCGAGATTATAACTTTTCAAACCAAGATAATTAAAATTATCTTCAAATTCTGGCGCAAAGCTATATGATGTATGTGCAAAATTAAGCAGATTTTGTTTGCGAATGGAATGCCAACAAAAAGGATGCTACAAAAAGGTGCAAGTGCCGGAACAGATAAAATTTCGTGTGCAGAAGAATGAAATAGAGTATAGGAATTATTACCTCTGTTTTGTGCTGCGAAATTCAGGGAAAGACATTAAAAGCGTTGCAAATACGAAGAACCAAACTAAGTATTTAAGTATCAAAAACGAAAAAGTGGTAAAAATAAAACAGTATGCTTGAGATGAACAATATCATTTTGTCTACTTAGTCTACATCTAAATTTCTTCATTGTATTAAGAATTCATCGTAAAGCATACTGGGGATATGGTGCCGTTAATACGGTAACGAATTATTAAAATTAACTATTAAAAAGTGCAATATAAAAAGGAACTTCATACTTCATATGGAAGTGTTACAAAAAAAGACACCAAACATTTAGAGAAAATAAAATAGACCAAAATTTTCTAATATCTCAGTTACATATGTAACTATTATTACAAACTCTTAGATTCTGTTACTGAAATGTCCTATAAGACTAAGAAATTTAATTCAAGTCGTAACAACATTGACAGTGTACGTATGTACATACATATACATTTGCAAAACGATATAAACGTGCAGTTCTTATTCCATTATTTTCTTATTTAGACATAAGCAATGCAAATTTACAATGCCATTCATTAAGTTTCCGCAATATGGAAATCTTCTGCTATCATTTACTTTTCGGCAAAACACTCAACTGGGATCAAGTTAGCTGCTAAATCAAACGACAAGAAACCGCAACAACACTTGTTCTTTTAAAACATTTGTCGTTTAACTTTCAACATTTCATAACAAACAAACTGTTTTTATGATTACCATATTCAGTCTAGTGCCCAATTTAGCACCACTCAAATATTTTTAAGGTGAATAGTAAAAGATTCTTCCATACGGTGCGAACTTTATCGATGATACTGTGCAGATTTAAGATTTATGTAAATTCTCAGTTTCCTTGGTTCTCAACTACGTTTGTAAACGAAAAGTACAATTTTTACACTAAATTTTAATATTTCGAAATATGAGTTTATACTCCCGCTTTTGGGAGGAATTCTTTCCGAAACGCTCACTATGGATCACGAATATCATGATCGCTTCCGTTGTTGAAAAATATTGAAAGAACGGCGTGACTTATAGGACAACATTTCAAAAAAGATTTACCAATAATATTTACTTTTCATGAAAATAATTCGAGCACTTTATCTTTTAGATCGCGTCGCAAATGCTTGAACATTGCCATAAAACGTAAAATGTTTCTAAATACGTATGTTTTTCAAAACAATCAACGCAATCGCATTCGATGATTTCACTTCTTTAACTTACAGAACTGTTTTCTAAACACATCATATAAAGGTAAGCAAATAGCTTATTGACCATTATTATTTAACGGTCAATATGCAAATAGTTGCTGAATGTTGCTTCGATTGTTGAAATATATCAATACGTACTAAAAAGAAAACAATAATAGCAAACGACAAAAATGTTCAAGCATTTGGCGTATTGTAAACAACGCATAAGTATCGGCAACCTCTATATCTATTCCTATACAATAAAATAAACTTGTGTGATGCGAAGGTTACCGATACTTATGTGTTTACTATACTACGCCACAGTCCTTGCTATCATTATTGATTTGGAGTATGTATACATTTTAAAGGATATATATTTACAGCGTAGATCTTCTACGTACAAAGAATGATATTTACCTTGGGATCGTACTTTTTGTATTGATCCAGCCCTAAACCTGAAAAGATAATACACTTGAAACATTGTAAATATTGACATGAAAGAAACTATAAAAATTATTATTAGTACAAGGCAAGTCAATGGTTTGACAAAGTCCATTATATTCTTCAGACAAAGATATTAAACTGCGACGTACGATATTGACGTAATTATCACACCTTTACAGAAAAATGGTTCCAACTTCAAAAGGCAATTATCTATAGTACAGTGTAACAAAGTTATTGTTCTTGAAATAGAACAGCCTATATATTATATACATTTACCGCGCTCACGTGCCTAGACATCAGCGGCGGTGGGTAATGACGTTGCGGGGGCACGTTCTCGACGATTCGACTTCTTTACATATTGTGTACATTGTACTATATAACGGAAATACACGACAAAGCTGAATTGTCGTACGCGGCTCCTCGTTACGTAATCTTATACCGGCGCTGACGTTTAAGCAGGCGTTTCCCTAATATTATGTCGATCGTTGTCAAAACTGTTGCCTGCCTTGTTGATGTTAATTGAAAACCAATAAGTTAGTAATAATCAAAAAAAAATAAATAAATAAAAAACATTTCCCAAGGAATTCATTTAACTAAACAACAATCGATCCAACTAACCATCTGGTTGTTTGGAACCTGGCGTAATCGACCTTAAAAAATCTTCTGGTGTCATGTAAATTTCATGCTGATCAGAAGAACCACCTTGGACTTGCAACGTTGCAAAATAGCGGAAAACCTTATCTGGGGTTGAATACTGCCGAATTCTATTTTCGTATTCGATAATCTGGTAACGCATGCAATTGGAAAAAGATCACAATATTAGCAAAACCTACATATATAGAAAAAATATCGCAAATTTGGCCCAACAATATCGTATGTAAAATGTTTTATGTATTAGTTACAAAGCAAACCTAAATCACCACAAATATAAGTTTTTCTTCGAAAAATCAAAATGTGAACATTCGTATCATTTTGTTAAATGCACCCAAAACCTAAACCAACAAACTACATCATTTGTTACCATCAGGTTGTTTACTGCCCGGTGTAATAGATCTTAAAAAATCATCAGGTGTCATAAATACTTCAGTTCCGAATGGCGTAATTATCTTTACTGTGGCGAAATAGCGGAAAATTTTATCGGGTGTGGAAAAAGCTCTCAAACGGTTCTCATAATCTATTATCTGTTCAAATATGTATTGTTATTTCTTTCTTTGTGAAACTGCATCTTTATTCACCATACCTTGCGATCTCGAAAACCAATTTTCTCTTTCTTTGGTTTTTTCAATTTGGAATCCTCTTCAACCTCTTTAGATTCCTTGGATGTTAATATGTTCCCTTCAAATGATTGTTCTGAATGTGCTTCAACAGACGGAAATAGCTTTCTATAAATCCTAGAAAAGATCCTTTTACTACTCCGCAAAACTGTGAAAATAAGAAAAATACCATTTATAATTTATGGTCGGTGCAATAAAACATATAACCATGAGGGAATACCATACTTTCGAGAAAGTAGGCGTTTTCTCGCTTTTATGCCCAAAGTTTTGAAACGATTGCCTTTGATAGATATTGGAATCGTATTTGATGGTTAGCAGAGCAGGAAGATGTGTATGTTTGTAGGCGCTAGGCCTGTACATATAGATCGGTCTAAACAGCCGCAGCCACATATTTTATAAAAGCTCAGATGTGGTTTTTCATAATTTGATAAAATATAACCTCACCATATACATTTACTTCGAATTGATATCTTGCTAATATATGTTTGCCCTGATTCTACGTTCTATGCTATTTTTCTTGTTTTCATCTGTTCTTTTTCCAACAAATTGTCATATCATACATCACATATCGGTAATATAGAAATCATCTTTCATCTAAAATTGTTCTACATGTAAAAATATAAAAACAATAAAATAATAAAAAAAATCGTAAAAACTACGAAACCCAAATTTTTCTTTCTTTAGAAAAAAAAAACTTTCACATCCTTTACACGAATAACATTAATTACAAAAATATATTAAACATTTTTGATGATATACTGGCACAGCGTCATCTATAATGTAATTTAAACATTACCGATATCATAGTTCAGCCACCTATATATATAAAATTTTTTATTTGGAAAAGTAACAGTACATACAGATTACATAAAGTAAATACAAAAGGTGTGATTTTCCTTTTACTCCTATTACTCTTCTTTTTTTCTTAATTAGCAAAATTGTGTGCATCACAGATTAAATAATCTGACAATTATTTGGGGTAAATTTGTGAAATCGTCACGTTGTAAAATTGGATCATCAAATTGTTTTGTACAGTTCATGATGCACTTCCAAGATATTTTTTATCTATTTAGGTCTTTAAAATAATATTATTTTTTATTTATGTTTTTAAAATAATATTATTTTAAAGACCTAAATTCAAATAAACTTGTAACTTTTAATAACCAAAACAAACGAATTTATAAGCATAATCATTAGGTGGCATTAGTTTGATAACCCAATTTACGATATGGCGGCGCAAATACAAGGTCAAGAAATTTGGTGTTGTATGAAATCGAGGACGTTGACGGAGTATTACCTAATCTATGACAATTCGTTACATTTTGCTCCATCTAAGAAGTAGCTTCCTAACAAAAACATGTTCTAGTTACGTAATTTAGTGGTTGGAAACGCATACATAAAATCAGCTGATGTTGACATTTGCTTGATATAAAGGGATTATCTTTTATGAAGTGAACTAGTCCAATTAAGTATAATTTCGCAAAAATGGCAACGAATACAGAGGATAACCGTTCTGAGGGCGTAACAGATTCACCTAAAAGAGGTAATTCAAACGTATATCATGAAATGTTCGATCAGGCTGTTTGATACTAACTGTAGGACCTACACTTTCAACTTCTACCTCAAGTTTCGAAGCGTTAGATCCACACGATCCGAATTTAAGTAGATTAGCCACAACGATGTTTAATAAAACAGCCGATTATCTGTACGGAGAATTAACGGCAACTCTAGAAGATTACAGATTATTAGAAAATATGAATAGAGCCACAATTACCAAGTATTCCGATATGAAGCACATCGCTAGTAACATAGGCAAGAATATAGGCGATCTAAAGGAGAAATGTAATTAGATTTTATTTGTTTGATAGGATTGGTATAAAATATATGCTTTTAGATGATGCGTTACAACCATATCTAGATCAAATTGACCAAATTGAGGACAGCGTTATAAAACTTGAACAGGCCGCCTACAAATTGGATGCTTACTCTAAACGCTTAGAAGCCAAATTTAAGAATTTAGAGAAACGATAGCCAGCACTAGCATGTTTAATTTTTATATTGTTAGGATGTATTTTCATTATTATTAGTTGCAAATTTCCTTTTAATGGTCTTCAATCTTTGCAGGTCCACACGATCTAAGAATTCCTTACATTCAGATTGGCACCGAAGAGTTTCTTCTGGATATTTCTTATAGCATTGTTTAACCTTCTCTAAGCAAACATCCTTCTCCTGTATTTGGATCAATGTCTTTTCGACACGATGAAAAATTCTATCGAAGCCTTCTTTCGATAAACTATAGCCGTTTGTATGTACATCTTCGATGCATTTGATCCTCTCCATCCATTCACGATCTCCTATGTCTTGCGGTACGCCGTCTTTACGTTCTTCGGGTTCGGGTTGAATACCTGCAAAATTATTACATATACTTTGTATGTTGTGTTTACGTTTAAAACAATTTTATCAGTACGTAATAGATGTTTTTTTCTTTACCTTCGGTTAATTTTAGTACTAAAGGTTCAGAAAATGTAAAGACACTTGCTGTACTAGCAGTTGGACATTTGTCGCAACTAAGCGCATTTCCCATTTTAAATTACTGTAATTTTTTTGTATCGAAAATATGCCGAGAATAGGTTTTCCTTCTATTGTTACAAGTTATAATACATTTCTAATGACAAGTGTCAAATGAAAATAATGATTAAAATCATACTTAGAAGTTTTAATGATGTTACTATGAAAGGGACTGGAATAGGTAGTTATAGCACCCGACTTTTCAACTTTTTTATTTTAAATACCAGGGTATACTTTTTATTATCTTAGTCAATTGTATAGCGTGTCCCATATGGGACACTTTGGCAGAGTGTCACAGATATTAAGAAAGATACAGTTAGGATTTTCGAGACAGTGTCTTAATTTTTGTATAAAACAGAAGATGCGAAATTTTTCTAGCCCCTTCGAATTTTGATACACACAATAAAATTGAAAATGTTTAATTTTCGAATATGTCTTATATCTCAGTAGCTATGGAAGTTAGTGGAAGGGTAAAAATAAAGTACAATCCACTGTTTTAGGTAAATCCAGTGGTATTTCTAGGTGCAATAGGTTCCCAGTTATGGACCACATGGACCAAACTTATGATTTTTTAAACGCGACACTGCTTAATATTTTGTGTCGATGAAGCATAATTTGGGGATTTCAGAAATCTATAGTTGTTTGTTTTTATTATGGAGAATCTAAAATATTTTTTAAAATTTAAGATGTGGAACAGTAAGCAATTACCAGGTTATAAGAAGTAAATAAACGAATGTTTAAAATTTGCTAGATTTCTTGTTTATTATGAACTATTCTTGTTACCTAGGTGTTCTTTATTGTTTATTTATCCCGAGAAGCGTCTGAGTTATATTTCAATAAATAAAGTTTTTAAAAACGCTACTCTTAGGGTAATTTCTCATGTTTAGGGATTGTTTTCGTTCATATTAATTATTCAGAAAGAACGCAGCCGTTTATAAATATTCTTGCTCGCTTGAAGAATGATCTAGTTCAACACGTCTGTTTTATTTAGCAGCGTCTCAGAACATAAGGCAAGATAAAATAACTTTAGAGTGGACGCACTCATTTATTGCTGCTCAGTGCAGGCTCACCTAAAACGCGTGATCGTTGTACTGAAAGCATCTACTGCAAGAAAGAAGCGGAGTGGGTTTGCAATACTTACCAAACAAATATTTGTTGGGTGCTTAAATTCAATTAAAGCTTTTCATTCTTAAGAAGCGTAATCGGTATATAAATAAATTAAATGTTTATTGAAGAATATATTGTAATGGGGGCTATAAAAATTTACACTTTCTGAGCTCCTGTACAATTTATAATTTGTTGGACTCTTTCCTTGAGAGCGGCTTGTTTAATTTCGATTGTCTTCTTTATCTGTCCCAGTACCTGCAGTTCGTTCGTTTCATAATCGTCGCTGCCTTCGGAACTCGGTTTGGATTTGGATTCGATAATGGGCGAGAGCGGCGTTTTGTTCGCTTTATTCTTAAGGTCGTTCACGTGGAGGTTACGGATCGCACCCGTTCTGCCCGTCTGCGTTTTCAATACTTGCGGCCTTTGAGGAACAAAATCTCTGTGCAATAACGTACATCAGTATCAAGAACGTACACCTTCTGCGTTATGTTACTAATGGTAGATTAAGAAGCATTGTGGTGGAATGTACTCACCCGCATTCGATTTCTTTTACAACCTCTTCTTCTTTATCGTCCAGTATTCGTTGCAATCTTCCGCTTCTTTCCAGTTTCTCCAAATCTCTAGAACAAGTAATACAAAATGAATAATGTAAAAGTCTTTAAAAAAAAACACTTATTCGCCGCTCGTTAAAATCTGAAACGGCTGGATTGTACGGCTGAAGTGCTTAAACTGAAAGATCCTCTCTTGTCTACCTCTTGCGCTCGAAATGTCGTTTATTTCACTACATTTCTCTTCAAGTTAAAAAGTTGTACGAAATAAATTTAGTTGAATAGTAGATGCTATTTACGACCTTGTTGAAGTTTAGAAGGTAGGTTGTTAAAATTACCTTTCACCTTCAGAATAATTACCTTAATCGTTGGCTAAGTTTTCCGATTATCCGTTTCATATTATTGACGTTATCTTGTTGTTCGACAGGATTTTGACTCTTCATATTTTTCATTGCTTTCAATTCCACATCTTTCATTCTGACCACCGTATCCAGCGAGCGCTTTTCCTCCTCTAACACTCTGATCTGCTCCTTCATCGATTCTTCGCGTTGAACGTTCACGGACCAGGTGAATTCGCGCATCTTGATCATATCTTTGAGCAATTGGAGATTCTCGTGGGCGTCGGTAAGTTCGGATCGTCTGATCGCGATCATCGAATCGCTTTGCAGGACGTTGCCGTGGTACTTTGTGAGACATTCCTTGTCGCAGGAAAAGGTGCTCATTGTCGCGACCGCCTTCGATTCGAATTGCCCTGTACCGTAGTCGATCGTCTGGCAAGCCTGCTCACAAACGTTCAATGTCGATGATTTGCATTCTTGTTGTTTCATCGCTAAGTAGACCTCCTTCAGTTTCTCGAAGTTTTTCTGATTGTCTTGGATGAATTTTAATTTCTTTTGATATACGGCACATTTTGTTTTTTCGTGCATTAGTCTGCGAAATATAAAATCGGAAATTACTACTATTAACAATCTAAAAGTAATCATAAGAACATTAATTTACAATTTTAAAAGTCGAGCTATACGTTTACATCAAATAGAGAAACGTTGAGAAAACCGCTAATACACTTTCCCGCTGTAATACATAGTGTTGCGCTTTATTTCTAAAGCTTTAAACCTTCAGTTAACCAATAATTGAAAACTCACTGATTATTGAGGACGTCATTTTCCATTCGCAACTTGTTGAATCGTTTCTCCGCCTCGTACCATTCGTGCTCTAGCCCTTTTAGTTTGTTGAAGAAGTCATCGAGCGCTCCCGGTTTATTGTTCAGATTACCCGCTAATCGACCGGCGGCGCTCGCCAGATCAAATAGATCGATGGAATTGTTGCTGTTCCATTCGGATTCGCCATCGTCGTAAGACTCTTGAGTAGGTGACACATCTAAATTTTGCATTTTCTTTTGCACGTAGATTTGGTAAATGTCAGATATGAGACGACGCCGTCATCTCCTAGTTAGACAGGTGACAGATGTGTAAAGCTTCAATTTTATTAAATTGTAAATATCTATCTTTCTCTTTCTCCCTTTTTATATAAATATTTCGTAAATTTGTCCGATCGAATAATGTAGTGTGCTTTCTAATCTCTTTCTGAGGAAAAAAAGTTTAGCTCTCTAGCTCTAACCGTTTCATCCTTAAGATGTTTCAAATTTGAAAAAAAGAATCTTTTTTTTTCAACATTGAGGAACCATAGCTCGCAAACCAAAAGAGCTATAAGGTTCTGGTTTGCCGCAATCAATTGCAACGGGAGATGCGTATCTAAAAAGATAATCGAGGAAAACTGAAGCGATGTCAATTTTCTATCCGTCTTTTACGTCGTTTTTCGTTGGTCCGAAAACATCAATATCACATAAGGGGTAGCGACTTGAAATTTTATTTTATAATTGAAACTCATGTTAAATATATTTCTAAACAGACTGTGTAGAAGGTACGAACCGTATCTAATAAGCAGACATATTACTCTCTTCCCTTTATACGTTTGTGTTGAATATACAAGGTGTCCAAAAAGGGTAGGGAGTATTTGTAAATTCAATAAAAAAAAAACTACATGTCAGAATTTTTTTTTATCGTTACAATAAGTTTTAGAAAGTTAAGCTCCAAAGATTATGTTGTCCAAATGTTGACCCTCGCGCTGCTGGCACTCCGCTAACCGAACACGTAAATTTGCCATCACGCTTCTACACATCTCTCTGGAAACGGCTGCCATTTCAGTGTGGATATTGTGCTTCAATTGCAGTAGAGTTTGTGGTCTGTTTGCATACACTTTCTCTTTAAGGTATCCCCATAAGAAGTAATCCAGGGGTGTAAGATCGGGGCTTCGAGGAAGGCAATTGATGGTGCCTCGACGAGAGATCACTTTTTCCGGGAAAAGTTGATTGACAGCCGCAAGCGATTGGTTTGAGGTGTGGCAAGTGGCGCCATCTTGTCGAAACCATGTTCCCTCATTAAAACCTTCAAACACCTGCAATTGTGGACTCAAAAAGTTTCTTAACATGTCGCAATACCGTTCACTGTTTACCGTAAGCGTTCGCCCGCGCCGGCCTTCAAAAAAATAAGGCCCAATGATGCCCTCACCAGACATGGTAGCCCACACAATAACTTTTGGATTATGTAATGGTCGTTCATGTTTCCGTCTTGGATTTTCGTTGGCCGAGTAGCGGCAGTTGTGCTTATTTATGTGACCATTTAAGTGAAAGTTCGCTTCGTCACTGAACATAATGTTATCGAACATTGGGAAACGTTGAATTATTTCATTTGCAAAATTCAATCGTAGAGGATAGTCAGTAACGTTAAGCTTTTGAACAAACTGAATTTTATTGGCTGTAAGATGTAAATCTTGCTTCAAAATCTTGTACACCGACGATTTTCTAATGTTAAGTTCTTGACTGCGTTTGCGCACTGACAGACGGATTTTCACGAACTGAAACTTTCGCTTCTTCAATCGTTTGTTGGCTTCGAACAAAGCGCGGGCAACCTGGCTTGTTAATTTGTACAGTCGAGCCGGTATTTTCAAACATTCGAATCCATTTTCTGATGGTATCGTCCTTCGGTGCATCCCGTACGTTAAATTCTGCACGATATAAAGGTTGAGCTGTGACCATTGAATCACCATTGCGATAATAGGCGCGTACCCAAAAAGCGCGATGGCCTCCCAGGTACATTTCCATGGCTACTGAATCTCCAAAAAGCAGTGCAACAATTTATCCTTACCGCGCCGTTACATGGGTGGCGCAGATACAAATACCTCCTACCCTTTCTGGACACCCTGTACTACTTCCCAATTTCATAGGTATAAAACTCACTTTGTTTTGCTTTGCTTGTAATCTAAAAGGTTGTCCATTTGCGGTACATGTAATTTCTAATAACACTGTATACGAGTTAATTAGGTGTTTTATTTCAATTTGTGGATGAAGTTAAAAACTCGGTATTTTTTTGCCTTTCGAAAAATTTTACGGCTTTTCTATATTTCGGCACCCAAACGATACCATATCTATACGGCCATAGATTGGCATATAGAGGTTTAGGAAGAACACTCGTACTACTGTTTCAATATTAAAATGACAATTTTTAATGATGAAACACTATATATAGCTGATATACATACATATATGACTTCCATCGGTAAAAAGTGAAGAATGAACCATTCTACTTTTGACGAGTCTTAGTGCAGTGTAAAATGTCATTTCGGAAAAATTAAGATTGAACTAATAAAAAGCTCATCAAGCAATGTTAAGATTGTATGTATATACATTAATTTTATATTATAAACCATTCTTACAAATTGTGATAGTGAAAGCAGATTAAAAAGGACGAAGTTTTTATGTCTATACAGTGCTCAGTTGCATGATGGCAATCATTCTTAAATTGCTCATATACTTCAGATTTATATTTTATTAAGTAAATCATTAATAAAGAATACAATCATTCCATGTAAAGAGATTCATCGACCCTCGTCATACATCCTCGTCTATTTGCTCTATAGCTTCCTTTATTGAATAGCTATAACGTACCGTTTTCCCTAACACGCATGATTCACACAAACCACACTCGAACTGGTCATTTACTAAGTTCTCAACTTTCAAATTATCAAATTCCATTTTTTTATTAATTTTGACACGTAATACACATTTTTTTACGTTACAATATATAACTACATCACTTACTGAACATCTTACCTTTGTATTACCAACTCCTATTCTGTCTAATACTACACCTTTCTCTACAGCTGAATTTTTTAGGGATTTCTCAGCTCCCTAAATTCATTTAAATGTTCTTTATTAATTAGATGATTTGAACAACCTCAGTTAATGTATCACTGAATAATAATGATGTATCTTACCACTATCTACCTCACTCATTTGCTCACACATAAACACACAAGTGTCTTTTCTTCCTCGCCTTCTTGTCCTCGTCCTTACCTTCCTCCTTGTTCATAAAAGTTATTGAGTTGGCTTCTCTCTGATTTTTATGTCCACTGTATGTTCATCCAGAACATTTGGACTTATGGCGCTTAAGGATTGTTATTCATAAATTTCTAATTTCTTTGATTTATGAAAAAAAAAATAGAATAAATATATTTTTAATGATTGAACGTACGAAAAATAAATATTAGCTTAAGCTACTGTATATTAATTTCGAAGGGGACAGTACTGGTTTTTGTTTAGAGTACAGCAATTTTTATAGTATAAATGTGTAATTACAAAGAAACTAAATTTTTAGCGTTAATTCTACGAACGATGCTTTATTAAAACACGTTGGCATGAAATACGTTAATAATTCGAAATGTTGAAAATATACGGGGTTGAACACAGATTTTCACGATGAACATCACTGACTTCACAGCTTATATAATGCACTTATGAATTGTAGCATAATGTGATTTTTTCCAAAAATCATCGACATGAAAGCTAGTTAAAATCAGCTATAACATAAAGTAGCTCATAACATAATTACATAGGTATCACTACTCCATTCAGAAACAATTTGCAGTGACGTTATATAGTGTGTGAACTAAGATTACGAAAAAATAAAATGCTAAGCAATTGACACCTTACAACAGAACTAGTGTCTAGGCATAAATAGTATTACTATATATATCTTCAGATGCGAATGATAATTTTCCTAAGTTACTATAAGCCAATATCTGTCTAAAAGAAGATTTGGCAATTTTGAAAGAGATAAGAGTAAATAAGAGAAATTAGTTTAACGATCAAGTTATCTTAGCGTAGCTTCAACGAAATGACTTAAAAACATACTGCGTTAAAATACTTTATTATAATCAAGCGTATAAAAATAGTAATTAAGATATTTACATAAAGTATTTAAAAAGTAAAATAATTATTAGTAACAACATATCTTACACATTGCAAGAGTACATTTCTTTCATGTCGAATTTCGTTCTGTAACAGATTTTCTAAAAGTGTAGCCCTTCTTTTAACATATGTATTTGCCGGTATTTTCGTTTTATGAATTATTTCATGTTCTGCTTTAATCCGCTTCATTTTACCCGTGTGTACGCGCTTCCTTTTTCGTTTCTTACCACCTTCCAAACTTTTCTCTTCTAATGCCGGCGTTTGTTTGGAAGAACTTACATTTTTACATTCTTGAAGGCTAAAAATTGGTATCCTAGAAATTGGTTGTTGCGAAGGACTTTCATCGTCGCTATTAATTTTGTCACATATTTGTTTTTGTTCAGTTTTCAGTTTCGATTCCATTAATGCTGGTTTTTCACAATCAGAATCATCTGAATGTAAACTATAAGCGCTTATCAAAGCTCCTAATGCATTGGTAATGTTTATTCTCGGTTTCGTGCTCCCTTCTTGTTCCCACTCGGAGTCTTCAAAAGTAACATTATCTGGCATTTTACTTGTCTTATATATATCATTGGTTCCTTTAAATGGAAACATTGAGCCGTTCCAATCACCTTGATCATTTATTAGTGAACCTTTCTTTGAATATGCTCTTCTCCTTTTGATGTTTGAAACATTTTTTTTCTTTACGCATCGCACTGAAATGCACAATAATTAATTATTTATAATTTTGCATCTATATTATAGGTGTGTTGGAGATAGATATATCGGGCAAAGCCGCAAAATTTTGTATTTGTTATGAACTCGAAGAGAAAATAGACCGGAATCAAATATTCCAGGTAGTAAAGAAAAAAGCCTGTTTTTTTCTTTTACCTCTACCATCCATCTCTATCTGGCAGTTTAAAATGTTATGGCTACCATATTTAATTTAAATTTAAATTGTATTTTTCGCCAACTAAAGCATTACATCGGAAGTTTTTCCGATGAATTTCGTATTTTGCCAGTTTTGAAAATTTTTCAATGAACGTTAATAAAAGAGGAGAAAAAATGAAAAAAGATGGAAGAAGTTTTTCAAAACTGGCAAAATATGAAATTCTTTTGAAGATAGCGATAACGACTAAGAATATTAATTAAATAGAAAGAATAAGCATAGGAGTGCTTAAAAATGTTGAAAAATGAAACGTCCCATAATAAACAAACTTTAAAGAACAGAAATGTTATCTTTTTTTCAGACCTCGAGATCCGTATAAAAAACAAAATTTTGAAAATAAAGCGTGAAGGTCATTAACGAAGTTGGAACATTGATGGTTAGAAAGAACCGTAACGTAATTGAACAACCATATCATTAGATAAAAAAAAATCTTAAATGGTATTGAGAATATATATTTTTTTTATTATTACCTCCTCATCAGGTGCACTACACAAAATTTAGCAACTCTATCGACAACTGAATAAGCAACAACGTTTGCACATCACCACAGTATGAATAAGGGCACGATCAGCAACGAACGAAAGCAGGTTTTAGTGAAGTCAGTAACTTTCCATGGAAAGCAAGAAACACATGAAATATTTTTGAACGTATTGATTTAAGAAACGTGTCAAGAATTAGAAATAATAATCCAAGAATTAATAAAACACATACCTAGTAATCCATTTTTTGCTCATATTCTTAATCTAATTGTTATCTTTAACAATTGGATTAATAACTATAATTATTTGCTTTCCACCCGGTAACACGCCAAGCAACGAAGAACAAGGTAACGAAGACAACACAAAAAATATATAAACCACGAAACATGGTAAACCCCACCTACCTAAACAAACCAACAAACCATTTACTTACATTTCTGTTTATCTTTATTTCGCTGCTTACTTTTCACTAATCTTTCTCCGCGCTCTGTCATTTCTTGCAGTTGTTCCTGTTTTTTTTCTATATTTTCTTTAGTAGGGTAATTGTTTTTTCTCTCTTCTCGCCATCGCCTAATATCTTCTGGTGTAGAAATGTTACAAATTTTGTAATACAACCCAGTTGAATGTTGAGTTTTTATGTGAGTAGCTACAATTTTTTCGTGTGCCGTAAAGATGCAACCATCGATGTTACATGTAATATGTTCATTCATATGACACTGATAAGCGTAAGTGTCGTTAAAAGTTCTATCACAAGTATCACATGCAAACTGATTTTTGTTTTCAGTATTCTCTTCGTTAGAATCATCTTGGGAAGTATTACTGGCTTCAAAGTCGCCACAATTACTTAAACATATATTATAATCTTCATCTTCTTCGAGATACTCTATACATTCGTCATCTGTATCTATTTCATCGTTGCAATTTATAGTGCACTCCTAAAAACAGAGTTAATCATTGCTAATTACATTTATAACTACATGATAATTGATGTTGAAAAATAACATAATTTCAAAAATTAAGGATAAAGGGCTTAGCAACGTTAACGTGAAGAATCACTTACGGAAAGTCCATTATATGAATACGTGTAGCCCACAAAACTATTTCAAATGAAATCGCCTACACCAAATAGTTATTCATACAGCCTTTTTGTAATTTTTCTTACTTGATTATATAGGAAACAGAAAATCACATTCTTAATATTTATTATGTATTGTATAATTAATAGTTGTGCAATACAACTAATTATTTCTGGCTCGGTAAGTCTGCCTTGGATTACAAAAAAGTAAGGGCAATTAGCGAAGAGCTATTTACCTTTGTTGCATTTGATAACGGAATGTAGAGAAATTTTAGATCCATAGGCCGTAAATGAGTAACATTAATACGGCAACGGGTCAAAAAAAAAATATACATATATATAAACTGACAATTTTGGCAATTATGTATACGCAAATGTCTACTTTCGCAAAACGCAAACGACAAAATATGACACTTATAGATAGAGAGGGCAAAGGCAGATGAAATTGCAGCGACTAGATAGACTCGTGTCTATTCGCCTCATAAGAAAGGTTCGTGTTGCCTACCGAGAGTCGACAAAGCACGAGTCTGTCTGGTCGCTGCAAAAAAGTAACTATTCCACTTGCTTTTGTCATCTCCGCTCATAAAGATTAAAGGTTCTTGCGGTTGCCTCAGGCTGCAAACAACGCCCCCACCACAAAACCCCACTTACGTTCCTTGTAATAGAAACAACAATTGTCGTAGATTATTGCTTTTAAATGTAATAAAAATGTCGCGATAATACAAGAAAATACCGCACAAAGAATCATTTATTAAAATCTATGTACATATATAGTCGATCAGAATTTTTTATGAAATCGTTGCTATTACTGACTACTACGAAGCACAGAAAACATTAAAATAGGAAATAAAACGTTCCGCAAATGAATGCACAATACTGAATCAAATCCGATCAGCAAGCAAACAAAGTGGATAAGCAGACTAATCAATCAGTTCGGATAAATACGATCGCATGTTAGATGTACGCATTTGGCAGATATTATGAGCGACTCGTGTACATACCAGAAAGAGATAAATGTATACAATGCAGTACGCGCGCTTGTAAATCGGCATTCGCTTAATTCACAAGTTTAAGTTGAACTGTAATTTTTGTAGATCTATCTTAACGAGAATGAATACGCAACGATAATACTTGCAACGGAGATATTCCATAGAAATACTGACTGCACGAAACCATTACCTGCAACTACAGAACACGGTTAATAAAAATCAAGAGCCGTAATTACATAGGCCGTGTCCTTCCTTTAATAACTTTCTGTTCAATATGCTTTTCAGCAGCACAAGTCATGTCGCATGACTTATGTAGAATTCTCTTGTTAGACATAAGGATAAAAGAAATGATGCGTGTTATCATTAGCAAACGAAGAGGTAGTGCACATTATTTAATATCTTCAAAACTTTACAATTTTTTGTTTTTTGTGAAGCACCAGTAAGAACCTTAATGAATAAATTAATATAATCTATTCACTATCGCATTCTATATGTCGTTTTCTATAGTATTCGGAGCCAACTCCTCGACTAAGTGGTACTCCGTGAATATAGCAATAACATCGCGTCAAAACAAACCAATTTGGTTTTGGATTTCTGTCTGCTACCAAAATTTCGTTTGTCTAATTTGTGGATCCACGTCTAAAACTCATCTTCAGTATTCCTCAATTTTAAAATATACACCCAATATTTCTCCATTCAATACATATTAAACCAAGGCATTTTCACAAACACAAATATGCGATATAAAAAAGCTAATACAAATTGTAAGTTGTAAAAGCGCCATTATGCCGATAACGATACTTTAAATATACTGCAAATGATGGGAATTATGATGTATCTCTCCCGTTACCCCATGGTTGTATAATGGAAAAACTCTCAAAAAGTACTATGTAATTAGCAATATCTAATGTCAGAGGCTAGGACTCGCTGGATTAACACCCAGAGCCTTGCATTCCACGGACTGCCTAACCCTTGCGACAGCAACTAACAAATTACTAATATTTTACTTAATACATGACAAAATTCCTAATCAAGACATCAATCTTTGCTAGTCTGTGACAAACTGTTTTTTACTTTACTTACCAAATAATAGCTAAAACTAACGCTAAATTGTAATCGAATATCTTTTTAATGCTGTGTAAAGCAGAACACGCGCGATCCAAGAAAACTGGCTCGCACTATCAAGACTTTCGTTCCTTTTGCATTCATTCGGGGATTTCACACACTCAATTAGTGTATTTTCGCATTGTTTTCTTTTTCTAGAATATTGTAGAACTAGGTAAACAGAGATGGCAATAGTATCCGAAAGTGATAGCACTATGTATAAAACAGGATTGCTTATAGTGAACGTTCTGCCTATTAAGTGGTAGTAGTTAGGTTGATAGTATTATGGTATAGATCAAAAACGAATGCAGTCATTATCATTGCCATGATGATGACTCTATCATGCATATGATATCATATCAAGTATGATGATGATAATAATGAAGTATTACCATTAGAGATGACCAACGCAAGTGAAATTATTACTTTTTTGCAGCGACTAGAGCGGCTTGTGTCTATTCGTCTCATAAGATTGCCTACTGGTTTCCGCGAGAGTCGACAAAACACGAAACTGTCTAGTCGCTGCAAAAAAGGTAATAATTTCATTTGCTTTTGCCCTCTCTATTAATCACTAATTGCTAAAATTATACATTATTAGTTCATTTCTGTGCAGGCAAACGAAATGGTGGCTAAGTAAAGAAAGACACGGATAAACCATACATTGTCAGTTCCTGTGATCGTGCAATGGTAGTTACGGGTTAATAGTCTAAGACGACGCCAGCGGCAACTTAATAACGTAAGATGTGTATCTTACGTTTACCAAATATTTTATGTCCTTATTACTGAACCTGCCAATGACGCTCCCAAACAGACATATGTATTTGGAATTTTAAAATATTTTTATCGAATCGCATCACTCATGGAAAATTTTCTCCGCCGCATCATTTTGAGACGCTAGGTATATTACGTATATCATAATGGTAACCTAAAACATCAATAACAAAAGTAATTTAGATTTTGAGGATATAGGTATTTTTGCAATAATGATTATTTTAAGTTTAATTTTTCACTAAGCTGGTAGCCGCATACATCTGCAGTTATTTGCAGCTATGCATGGCGCTATTGTAATATGCGAGGCGGTTGTTAGAAAATAGATGTTAAAGAGGTAGCACATGTTTATTTCTACCGTTGCTAACACAAATTTTCGATGCATTCTATACAAACGTTCAGTAAAGAAAGCATTTAACGCGTTCTAGTTTACTTCTTAAATGGATTTTTCCCCATCTACCTGTTTTTCCACTAAATGCGCCCTATTGAAAGACATAGGCGGCGCGTGACAATAATAGCGTGTTATTATACCACAACTTGGCAATCTCGGTCGCGCTACTGGATAACGCAAAATGCACAATCCGTATAAACAGATCTAGCAGATTTTGGGTTCGGTTGGTAATTTTCTTTTTTTTTTTTTTTCAGCGTTGTATCTGTAAAGTTAAATGAACTTTACAGATAGCCAATGCATATGCTGTAATTGAATTCGCAGTTTAATAACTTATTTGAACTTTGAAAGATGGCGCAATCATCTTTTTTTTGTTTCTTTCTGCCATCACCCTGATTTCCTATGTATAGGGGGCGTTTCCAGAATACGCGTTTTAGTGCTCCGTTTTTAAAGGTGGATTTGACTAGATTTTACACATAATTAACCTAGCTTTTAATAGAAGATAATATGCGCAAATTATTGAAACTTATAGGCATTCTTTTCCAAAGTTGGGACGGTAGATTCACTCGATACACGTCTTTATACACTTCCATAGGTTCAATACATGTATCGGATGATTATCGAACTTGGTGACCCAAGCGGTGTGAACCGGTCCAATTATCGAAAATTGGATATCCGGGAATACAACGCTAGCAACCCTCCTCTTGTCACCGTTCATGGCATGTGATTGGCTATCTATAAAGTTGCTTCATGATAAAGCATTCAAATAATTTGTAGAAACAAAAACTTACATTACAGAAAGAAGAAGCAAATACTTTTGCTTCTAAAGAACTTAATTTAAAAGTGACTAGAATTCAATAACCTCAAAATTCGTAATACAACATTTATAACAATACTTAGTAATTTCTTCAACAGTAATTGTAAATTGTTAACGAGATATTTTTTGTATCCACGCTACTGCTACCGCGGCACATTTCCATTTCTACATTACTATTAGTCCTATTCCTTACTAATCACTATTATTATTTCATGTATTTATTTTACAGAATATCGGCTGTAAATATTTGTTATTTACAAGCATTTTTTCCACTTCCAAAATATTAAGTATGTTATTCTCTGATATCCTGTTTTCTCTCCTAATCATAGCGTATCGATGATATATAAAATATATTTAAACGTTACTTTACAAGAAAAAGAAAACTATGTGTATATACATGTAAAGTATAAGGGAAAACTCTTTAATGTTACACAATAATGGACATTTAAAAAGGCAGATAGACAAAAAGTTCTAGTGACAGTCAGACAATTAATTTTTCCCATATCTCTACATAATCTCGATCAGCTACTGTTTGCCAGTAATAAAAAATATTATTAAATTAGAATTGATAGACAATTACGAGAAAGCATTTACAATTAAAAATATTTTTATTATCACTAGCAAAACCCAGCTGTGTAAGCCTGTTATTTATAATTATAGTTGAGGGACATGTATGGTCCTACATAAAAAATTATTCTTCGTTGGTTCAGTAAATACATGCCAAATAAATTAAATGACTTGACAAATTTGTTGAAAGTTATTTATTTATAATTTTGGTTAAATACAAGTAAGATTAGGTACTACACAATGTACCATGTATACTAACGAGGTACAATACAATATGAAAAACCAATAGTTATTTTGCAATTGAAAGTTTATGTTAATGTAAAGAAATTTCAGTGAAAAATACATTGAATGTAAATATTCGTAATGATGACTTGCAAAAGAAAAAGTCAAGTCCAAACTGCAAAATAATTTTACACTAATAGCACACATTTACGTTGAATAATACATAATAATTTATTAGTAGCTAATATAAATTTAAGAAAAGTAATAATCTGATAAAATATTTTTAAAAGCCAATTTCAAAAATTGGCTGTAAAAACTGAACAAACTATGTGAAGCACATGTACTAAACAATTAATTTAGCTGAGGCACCCGTATAAATGAGGCGCTTAAGTGGTTGTTGGCTCGTTGACAGTGGGTTTATCAGATTCAGCGGGTTCATTATGAACAGACTCATGAGGATTTTTTACAGATTCTGTAGAAATGCTATTTACAGGTTCAGCGGGCTGAGAAACTTGCCCGCTGTTATGTGAAACCTGTCCGTTACTGTCTTTGTTAGTTTGAGAGTCTAATATTTTGTTTGCTTCTGCCATGATTTTGTTTACATCCTGCAAACAGAACCAGCTAACTTAAAAATCACATTCTTGACATTTAATTAATTATACATATTTTATATAGATATGGGACTTGTTAACTGCTACAGTTTCTAAATGTAAAATTTTACATAGTTTGGTACGCATACAAGATAAGCATTTGACTTTTCTATTCTACTAATACTTACACATGGATTAGTAGAATAAAATAAAAATACTCATCTTTCTATTAAGTTGCGTTATCCATCTTGCAAGGGCCAATTGCAAATAAATGCTTTAGTTTGTATGTAACCAGTACACCCTATGATGTATTTGTACCTTAAAGAAAACGCAGCTCTCATGTCAAGCATATTTTAGTAAATTTAATTAAACTATTGGATGATCACCATCCTCCACCTTTTGTAACCCAAACTTTGTAACACATTTCATGTCACTTATATTGAGCAACAAAATTATAAACATGCACAACCTACAAGCCGATACAGATATAAATAACACTTGGAATTTGAAATTAACGATTGGTCTGTTATTGATGATATGGAAAGGTTATTATGAGCAATGCACTACAAAAACCTTGTGTTCCTGGACATGAGAGAGGAAGGTACATTCATCCATACCAAATATTCTTTGAATAGAAAAAAAGGGAAATACTTCATAAGACCCCTTAGTTCCTTTTAAGGCACATACAAACTGTTGATATCGTGTCCAAACTCTTGCAAATATGTAAGAACTTTACATTAGAGAAACAGACACAGTTATTTAATTTTTTCTACAATCATGACTCGCGCCTTTTTTAGAAACTTTGCAAAAATAGTAAGTAGTAAGGATTAAAAGATGTGATTTAAATTAATACCTATAATTGAACATCTGCTGTATAATCAATAGGTGCGGTGATAACAGGCGTGTTGTTTGCTTGGGGCATGAGCTGTGGAATACGCACCTCTTCTGGATGCTGTCCAATATATTCCATTCGTGCTGTGGTATACATCTTATTACATTTCTCTCGTTGTTCTCTATATACTGACCAATCACTTGGGTTTTGTGTACCTTTTGCGTTTTTCAACAATTCTTCTTTTTTAGTGAATTCTGATTTAATTAGTTCGGTTACCCATGGCTTTGTCAAATCAATATCCTTTAATATAATTCTTTTCTTTTTTACCACCCTGCCTTTTTGAACTTTTCTCATTTTATTTGGTGGCATAAGTGGTGGAGGCGGTGGACCAGGTCTAAAGCCGCGAGGACCGGGACCTCCCGGTCGCATCATTGGGGGTGGTGGCATCATCGGACGCATAATACCAGGTGGTGGTGGTCTCATACGGGGCGGTGGTCTCATACCATGAGGTGGTGGTGGCGGGGGCCTCATACCAAAGGGTGGACCTCGTGGTCCTGGCCCCATTCTATTTGGGGGAGGCATACCTCTCATTGGTGGAGGTCTCATACCATGAACCGGGCCAGGTCCCATTGGTCTCATGCCCGGGGGCGGTGGCATTCGCCCTGGAGGAAATGGTGGTCTTCTCATTGGCTGAGATAGAAGCGATGGCGGTTGGTTACTTGCCCCACGTCGTTGTATTTTTCGCCCTTTCAAAAATCCGTTTTTTTTCATCACACGTGCTTTACTATTATTAATATTATTGTTTTGTACAGCTGCTCCCATTTGCTTATATATGTGAAGGTTGTTTTGCTGTAATTTATAAAGCTAACACTTTATATAATCACCACAATAACTACACAAAACACTTCTATCGACCATCAATTTACAACCGGAAGTACGCCAATCAAAGCACGCTTACGTTGCTTCACAACAACGACCTTCATTTACTGCCAACATGAAATCACTATTACACTGCTACTTGGGAGAAAATATATTTTAAATTAGATATTGCATAATGATAAACGTTCAGTGCCTTACTACTTTCACTGTTATTTAAAAACTGCATTACCAGATAACGAATCTGTAATATTTACATTTATTTTACAATCACAATTTTATAATTTTGTTTGATATTTGGAAACAATAACGTTATAGATATAAAGGCAACAAGTTACTGAACATTACAAGACATGTCAGTTTCTACATCAATTATGTGGATAAAACGATTCACCATCGACTTCAAGAATTCACGGAAAACACAACGTTTGTAGAACAATAGATACTTCTCAAATGCACATGTTACCAACATAAGAAACATTAAGCTTGCTGATGTACATGCAGATCGCTGGTACTGCAAATGTAAAAAACTATCCGAAACTATGAATTACTAAATTAAACTACAAGTGCTCTATGTTATTCATTTATATCTAAACAAATACATAAATGATATAATTACGGCTTTGTGGAAATTTCCGCCATCAAAGTCATATTGTTTCATTCATTTCTTACATTTCCTTATGACAACTTTTTATGTTAGCTGTATTGCATCTTAATTTATATTTGCCTTAATGGCAGAAAGGCAAGTGAAAGGGGATATTTGAAACTGACATTGTTTTAAAATTATAAAACTACTTGACTTCTACAAAATAATTGTACATTAATGATTATACTTTATTCGCGAAGCCAAGGACATCTTCCTGGAAGAATTTAAATAAAATTATTCCACCTTATTTTTGTTAATAAAATCATCACAAACACAAATACATTTGATAAAAAGCCCTTCTGCAAGAAAAGAGTAACTCGATCCAACATAAAAAATTTATCTTTCCCGCCTCTTTTAGTAATCTTAGAACGAAGGTGTTGGTAGCTCCGTAGGAACTCGATGTAGATCTGAACAAAAAAAATTGACTCATTCCCTGTTTAGAAAGATGGCAGACAACAAGTTATATGAATTACTAGGAGTGAGTAGGTCTGCGTCAGATAATGAAATTAAAAAGGTATTCAAGATATTCATTCGCATTTTTATATTAATACATTTCTAAAACAAGCCGTTATGGGTCAATTATCATCCCAGTTATGGCCATTTTGAGTTTAAGTTCAGGTTGATCTTGACTGTAGTACCATCTTTTTGTTCTAGCAATACAGGAAACTAGCAAAGGAATACCATCCCGACAAAAATCCCCAAGCTGGAGATAAGTTTAAGGAAATATCATATGCTTATGAAGTTCTTTCTGATCCAAAAAAACGTCAAGTTTATGATAAGTACGGTTTGAAAGGCATGCAAGAAGGCGCGCAGGATGGAGGTTTCGGCTCTGATGAATTATTTTCTCACCTTTTTGGGGGAGGATTATTTGGTGGTTTTGCTGGATTTGGAGGGGGAATGCGTAGAAGGCAGCGAGGAGAAGATACTATACATCCATTGAAAGTATCGCTCGAAGATATGTATAATGGTAAAACAGCAAAACTACAGTTAAGTAAAAATGTAATCTGCTCTGCATGTAGTGGAAAAGGAGGGAAGTTAGGTGCAGTGCAACCATGTAAAACATGTAAAGGTTGTGGATTGAAAGTTACATACCGTCAATTAGGACCAGGAATGACGCAACAGTTACAATCACGGTGTCCCGATTGTCAAGGCGAAGGGGAAATTATAAGCGAAAAAGATAGATGTACTACCTGTCATGGTAAGAAAGTTTGCAATGAGACCAAAATTCTAGAGGTGCACATTGACAAAGGAATGAAGGAAAATCAGAAAATCTATTTCCGAGGAGAAGGTGACCAACAACCTGAGATTGAACCGGGAGATGTTGTTATTATTTTGCAGCAAAAACCACATGAAAAATTTCAGAGATCTGGTGACAACTTATATTTTAGCCATACAATTACTCTATCTGAAGCTCTATGTGGTTTGTCATTCATAATTCGTCATCTAGATGGCCGAGACATACTTGTTCGAAATCCACCTGGCCAAGTTATTAAGCCAGGAGATGTCAAAGCAGTGGTAGCAGAAGGAATGCCACTGTTTAAAAATCCATTTGAGAGGGGTAACTTATATGTTAAATTTGATATCCGCTTTCCAGAGAATCACTTTGCAAACGAGAATAAATTGAAATTGTTAGAATCAGTATTACCTCCAAGAGCAGAATTTAAAATGCCAGTTGGTGAACATGTTGAGGAGGTTGATCTTAATGACTACGATCCAAATGAACGTGGCACACATTCTAATAATAGAGAAGCTTATGCAAGTGATGATGAGGATCATATGCACGGATCAGGGATACAATGTGCTCATCAGTAGTGAATTTTTTAGTTACAAATTATGTTGTCTTGCTTCTTTCTAAATAAGGGTATTTATATTTTATTTCATATAAATGTTGTACGAGTTGTTTTGACTCATACTTTAATTATATAGTTATCAGGTCATTATAATTTAAATTACAGTATTTTTCAATATGTAGCTTGTTGTTTTTATCAATTTATTTTATAATGGAAAGGCATCTAGATCATATCTTTCAGTTGTTGAAATCAAATGAATAAATATTAATTACAGCTTGTTATACAACAGCTCTTGAAAATACCAACATTTTATTCTTAATGTTATAGACCTCAAGCTACATATAACAAATAGAGCCACACTGTAGCAATTTATCATACTATATACAAAATAGAAAAGAATGTCAGTAAAAGCATATACTTTTTTGTAAAGTATTTAAAACGTTGTCACTAATAAAGGAATTTACTATATACTTTAGTTATCATTATGAGCAAGTAGAATATATTGTATTTTGTGAAGCTAAATTTAAAATAGGCATTTAATTAATTTCAAATATAAGGGTGGGTTGATATATACAAAAAAAAGCATAAACACATGTAAATCTGTGTATTGTATTTATCTCTTGAATAAATATTAGATATAAATGTGTTAATCTACAATCTCAAGAAAGAGAAAGTTTCTTTATTACGATTTTAAATAAAAAGGTACGGAAAAGTTTATCATTTGAAGGTTTCATTTATTTAATAGGAACAAACTATTTATTTTTTTTTAGAAGTAAATAATTATAGTAAAACAACAAATATTCAAGATAAGCAAACGTTCTTCTACAATCATTATAACCATTTTTCTGTAGGTAGAGTGAAATGCCAATCGAAGTTCGTCATTGGCAAATTATCTCCGTTTAGCACCGTACAAATCTAGCCACCAATAATGTCAACAACAATACACAAGCGTAAAAGTCGAAGTTTTTAATGTGTTGATGTATTTCTTAGCGATGAACTAGCTTCAAAATTGTTGAAAACTTGCTTTTTTTTTTTTATTTACCATACCACGTGATATTGCTCAAGCTACGTAAATGCATAAGATGGAGTACGGGCGAGTGTACACCGCGCTTATATTCTTCCTTTTTATCAGTTACTTAGAGACATGAGCATTATTTATATATGCACGTGATAAGTAGAGAGGATAAAAGCGAGTGAAATCATACCTTTTTTGCGGCGATTAGGCAGACTTGTGTCTATTCGTCTCCTATGAAAGGGTTCGTGTTGCCTACTGGTTTTCCCGAGAGTCGACAAAACACGAGTCTGTCTAGTCGTTGCAAAACAGATGATATGACTCGATTTTGTCCTCTCTAGTAATGAGTCAAAAAGAATCAATATTACGGTTATCCCAGAAAGAAACATACAAGACCCCCTTTTTATGAAAACTCGTGTTTCCAAATATACAAATTAAAGAACTGTTCCATGTTTGTTTGATTTTTACGTTCCAAGGTAACGTAAAAATCAAACACAAAAGTATCGGCACACTCCGAATCACACAAGTTTACTCGAGTAAACCGGGACAGCTGTTTCCAATGTGCGTCGATCCTCATATTCAACCAATAACCCAATAATGTGAGAAAAGTTCTAAATTTAGCATGATGTTCTATCCCTACCCTCGGAGAAAAATATATACAAGTACCTACTTTTGCATCCTAGTGCATACGTTTAAGTTTGACAACAACTTTGGCACGTGAAAAATACGGAGATAGACGAAAGGAGGGTCTCTTATCATTCTAGTGCACAACATAAACCTGTGTACGCGTTAGAACTAAGTACAACGGTCGGTTTTTTCTTGTTGAATAAAAAGTAGGGACCGTTGTCGTACTCAGTTTTATCTGATTTATCAGCATAAGGTATATACATCGCCTATGTTAAGAGACACTTTCGTTACCTTTCTGAAATTTTCGTATGTTGGTTTCAGGATATGTAGGCGGCAAATGTAGGTACTTGCAAATATTTTTTCTCGAGAGTACAACAGCCATAATAGATTTAAGTTTTTTCATATATATTCGGTCAACGGTTGAAATTGAAAATAAAGATCTGCGATTTGTTAATTAAATTTCTGGTGCGGACCGTGCCGATACTTTTGTGTTGCCTGCCACCTTGCTGTTACTTCTATCGTAAAAATATTTTAATTGACCAGCATTAAACATTGCACATATCTGCTTGCTTTTACATACAATAGCTTTTCAACGATAGCAAAAATTATTTTACATACGGTACTAGTAGTGCCACTTATTGAGTGGGAGCTGTACTTGGAGTACAAGGTATTGTCAATCGCCCGTTTGTTTTACATTCCACGATACCAACCGACAAGCATTGCAGTTTTTGGTAACTTTACTCAATGTGGTGTTTTCTATGCACTCGAATTCGCTTGGGTTAAATATGTATGTTTTGTATAATTTGTACGCCATGTTCTTTGTTTGGAAGTCTCAATAGTGTAACCGGTACAGTTAATTGACGAATCTAAGTCCCGTGTATGAAGATGAAACTAGTTGAAAACGTTGTAAGAAGTTTTCGAGTGGCAAAAGTATTTCGAGAAAATACCGACAAAATAAACAGCATAGATTTTTCACCAAACGGGGAAACATTAATATCTTGCAGTGAGGATGATCAAATAGTCATATACGATTGCGAGAAAGGCACACAAGTTCGCACCGTTAACAGTAAAAAATACGGTGTAGATCTAATTCATTTCACCCATGCCAAGAATACTGCCATTCACAGTTCCACCAAGATTGATGATACAATACGGTATTTATCTCTTCATGACAACAAGTATATTCGATATTTTCCTGGCCATACGAAGAAGGTGGTATCACTTTGCTTATCACCAGTTGAAGATACTTTTCTGTCAGGTTCAATGGATAAAACTTTACGGTTATGGGATCTAAGATCTCCTAATTGTCAAGGATTAATGCATTTGTCTGGGAGACCTGTTGCTGCATATGATCCAGAAGGCTTAATCTTTGCTGCAGGCGTTAATTCAGAATGTGTGAAACTTTACGATCTAAGATCATTTGATAAGGTTAGATTGAATATAATATTCGTTGTAGTCTGTTATTAGCAAATACAAGTAATAATATTATAGGTTTAGTCATACTTGTAGCGTATTTCATTGGACTGCATTAAAGCGTACTCAGAGCTTCTAATTCTAGTCTAAAATTTAAGAACAAGCAGTATCGATAGAAAGTACAACTCCTCACGCAGAGAGATTTTACATGTTATGTCTCATTAAGAGCATAAATACATCAGTTATAATTGTCTTTACAACAATAAAAATCGCTCCAAGTGCGAATTGGACTGCTCTTACCAGTAGAACAGAAATTAATGCAACTTAGTGAAACCTATGTTGTGGTCTTTTTAATTTGAGCAGCATAATAATTCCATTTTATTATTTTGAATTTTGATTTTTTTTTATTAGGTTTGCACCAAATATAGTGTTTTGTCATTATGCTTGATTGTCAATTTTAAATATGTCGATTTAAGTTTTGTGGCTTAAAATGATTTAGATTGTATGGTGGGATATAAGTGTGCCAGTCAGTGACTCTAGAAATTTGGCTGGTGATAAAATTAAACATACTTTTTTGTAGTGATATTTTGAACTATTAAAATTAAATCACGGTAGCTCATGATCCCAACTTAAGATATTACACGATTGGATATTACACAATTTTGGTCCTTTCGTAGGCTTATTAAGATTTCGCAAAATATAATTCGTCAAGGTCGTACCGCATTTCTATACAATTTTATACGTTATCTATTTTACCCGAAAGAATCAAACTTTTCCCATTTGAAGATAACGATAGCATAGAACGGTTAGAACAGTCAACACATGAATTCACAGACATGCTTGTGCGTCCCGACCGAGATTTCTGAGACCCTGTACATCAATGTACAGTTGTACACTGATCAAAAGATCACTTTTGGGCGGCATGCCCACATCGCAGTAAACATATACCTACCATAATGTCAATCTTTATGTACCTCGTATATACAGAGGTGAGTCGGGAAGAACGGATCAAACTTCAGGCGCGTATTGTATACGTGAAAATAATGTCAAAAAAATTCGTGCGTTTTTATTCGATTTTAATTTGTTTTCAACTCAATAAGGTAAATACAGCTAAAGGAAGATTCATAGCTTTAGTTAAATAAATCTAAAAAATTCATTCATTGTAAAAGATAAGGAAGCTGGTTTTTTTGCAATGATGACTTGTGTTGCAACCTGAATTAAGATCGTGTATTCTCTTTGCTATTATTACTAATATAGAAGGCGTTCGATTTAAAAATAAATGCAAATTTGATTTTTCTCTATAATGCATTAATCGATCGTCTTTTTTTTTGTTAATTACGTATTAAGCAACGTTAAAAACACTATTATAGCGCGTTTCCTTAGAGAAAGGTACATTTACGTCATATTTTCGCGGAGATACTTGCGCTTCAGAGCTTATGTGGCTAAGAAGCGGACATGGGCGGGCGTATTACTTTATCGCTATTGCAATTGTATGCGGCGTTAAAGTTAGTATTTGTTGGTTTAGTAGTCAGGTCATGTACCTTTTTTTAAAGAAATGCTCTATGGGTCGCTAATTTTTCCAGCAGCGATGAGTGAGAGCGCGCCGACTGCGATTCGATTCCCCCGTGTATTTTCGTTGCATAATATGCACATTGTACTGCCCAACGAAAGTACACGAAGAAATCGAGTCGTCGTACGCGACTTCCAATTTACCCACCGCTACTGTTGTACTATAAAATTGGTAACCGAGTCACTGATAGTGCGCATTTTTAGATCAATTTATGTTTGTTAAAATATATAAGTCGTCATTTTCAAAACAGTATAATTAACCATCGATACTAATTGCAGGGTCCCTTTGTTACATTTAAGTTAACTCAAGAAAAAGAATGTGATTGGACAGGACTAAAGTTTTCACGTGACGGTAAAACAATACTTATAAGTACAAACGGATCTATAATAAGGTTAATCGATGCATTCCACGGAACCCCACTCCAAACATTCACAGGTCATTTGAACAACAAAGGGATACCTATAGAAGCCTCCTTCAGCCCAGATTCTCAGTTTATATTTAGCGGTTCAACTGATGGACGTATTCATGTCTGGAATGCTGATACCGGCTACAAAGTATGTGTTTTAAACGCAGATCATCCTGGTCCAGTGCAGTGCGTGCAGTTCAATCCCAAGTATATGATGTTGGCTTCAGCGTGTACAAATATGGCATTTTGGTTACCAACGATTGATGAAACTTAATTGTATCCTTCACGTTCAATAAATATTGTCATATTTGCTGAATTTATATCAGGAAATGTAAATATTTTTTTATCGTAACTTAGACATTAAATAGTTTTACGTTTTTATAATTCATTGTTAAAAATATTTTTATCTATAAGATATTTCTGTATTTAAAAATATGTAATGACATTTTTTCGTAGTACATCGATCGTGTTATACTTAATTGTGTTTAACTTTAATAAAATCGTGAAAATTGCGATATTGTAAGTAAGTCGTTTATTGCATGTATCAACCATATTATTTGAGTTTGTGATAGCGCATAAATGAAATACTTGTCGATACAGTTTACAGCGTGGCTTTTGTTCGTAGGATGAGAGATTTAAAGTAAAATTATGACGAAAAATAGTTCAAGTTTTTAATTGGTTAATTACAACACCGAAACACCGATTCATCTGTAGCTATTTAATAACGTATGATATATATTATATATATATATATATATAATTATACATATATATATATAATATATATATATATATTATATAATATTATAATATATATATATATATATATATATATAATTATTATAATTAATTATGAAATACATAATTATTATAAACAATTTTATATGATGTCCGAAAGTGATATTTTTGTAAAAATAGAAATTAAACTTAAGTAATATTTTATGAAATGCTATAGGTGGATAGATAATCGAGAGATGCTACTGTAATGTTTTTTTTTTTCTTACGATAAAACTATTTTCTATTTATTCTTCGTTTTAGAAATAAAATTCATATTGTAAAGCAGGGCCCCAATTATATGCTGAACATCATTGATACATATTGATTGTAACCTACAATTTCAAAAAATAAATTTATATTTTAATTAAAAAGTAAAGCTCGACTTGAATTTTTCACTTATAGTTACTATGTTCGTACAGAAGTGTACGCAACAATTACTTTTTGGCATAGCGCCAAGGGTGATGTAAAACTTAAGTAGAAGCAGTTATCAACCATGCGTATACATAATACATAATATATTCAATAAAGATCATTAATTATTATTATTATTATATATTACTCGAGCTTAGATGTTTCATTTACATTATACAACCTTATTCTACAAGACGTGCATTAATATAATGTCCAACCTCTTCAAGCTTTAACTGCCACTATGTGCATCCAACAATTTTTCGCAATGCTATTTTCCCTTATTTTTTATAATTTTTTTTAATCGACATCATTTCTTCAATTTATCCAACTTTATTGGAATTAATTAGTTGCCGGTAATTCTTTGTTAATTCATCAATTGTACAATTTTAAGAACGAAATAAAATAGCAAAGAAATAGTTATAGCAAGAACTGTGGCGTAGTATGGTAAATAACACGTAAGTGTCGGTGACCCCCCGTATCGCACAAATTTAATTTATTATATTATTTATTTATTATATGTGGTGACCGAATAATGTGAGAAATAATTTTTTTTCTAAAACAGCCTATTTCTACGTCTTGCACGCCTTGAAGCTACGACGTGCGAAAAATAACATCCATGTACTGTTCCTTTTTCCGAAAAGAAATATCATTTACAAGTGCCTATTCAACCCCCGACTTGTCTTAAAACTATGACGTGCGAAAAAACGGCTAGATAGATAGGAAGAGCTCTATTGCAACCTAAAATATATACAAGTGCCGGCCTACCGCAAACAGTCAAAAAGGACAGAGTACGACAAAGGTCTGTTTTCTCTGTTAATCAGATTTTTTATTACTTTTTATGTAAACCGTCTCGTACGTATCTAATTCTCGGGACGACTTTACATTTTTAAGTAATTTCAAGTTTTCTAATTCGATACTGTGCCCGGTTTCATTTGTATGTTGTGCTACACTCGACGCGTCCAATCGGCCATAGCGATAATTTCTTACATGTATCGCTCTTTTCGTTTGTCCAATGTAGGCCTTATTATGTAATTTCATAAATGTCCGACCTTTCTCCCGTTTTCGATTTATCTTTAGGATTACCGAGACAGTTTTTTAAGTGTGTTGCGCAAACTAAAGCATCCGTTCATAACTTGACTCTTTAAAAACCTTGTTAACACCTTTCGAAATGCTATGAAAGGGGAGTTTTTCCAATTTCTTACTATTGGTTTCTACCGCGGTCAAGGTCGTGGAATTTCTTACGTAAAGCTTATGTTAGACTTTCTTAAGCATGCGATCGACTTCTATAGAAGAGTAACCACTGTAAATAGCTACGTTTTTTTATTAATTTAAGTTCTTTGTTAAATCTACTTCTACTTAGAGGGAATTTAACTAATCTATTAAGAAGCTAATCGCGGCCATTTTGTGTTGTCCACAGTGGTTAGAATCGTTCATAATGTACCTATTAGTGTTGGTTTCCTTACTATAGTTTTATTATTGTTTTTAATCACTAAACTATCTAGCAACGAAAGTTGATTGTTTACTTCTTCTAATTATTGATTAATATTCTATTAAATTTCTATTATTATTGATTAATAATAACCGTATATATATATATAATATATATATATATATATATATATATAAAACAAAAGTATCGGTGAAGATTACCGATACTTCTTTAAAATAGCAAAACCTATTTTTGTCTAGTCGCCACGGTTCTTTTTCTTCTTCTTTAAAAAAGGAAAAAGTTGATGGTTTTCGTTTCTTGCTTGCAAGCTCTGGAACTTGACTAAAACCAGACATTTATACAGCCCGTTTCAGAGTAAGCGTCTTATTTTTTTTAGCCATACTATGGGTATTACTTTCAAAATATTTAGCAGTAATATGTTTCATCACATTCTCTACACGATGGTGATAACGGGTTTTCAATTGGACGAATTATTTCAAAATAGCGACTTTTAACTTTTTTTTTTAAGGGAATGCCATCATTTTTTTACTATTGAGATACTAAAAATATTGCTTTAACGATATTATTTCGTTTTTTTTTTTATTCATTTCTTTCCCTATCAAAAAGCAAAGTAACATTTTAATCTAGTACCGCATGAATGTTTTATACGCGATGGTATTTTTTCCAAATATCAAGTAGCGGTAGTCGCAAAAGAAACAATTAAACTTTATTTTGTAATAAACATCTACTTTTTGAAACTCAAAATTAAAAATATACATCAAGTAAAAATTAGGTATTTATAAAAAATGCTCAAAATGGTTTCCTTCTTTTTCAATACATAAATTGAAACGTCGTCCAATGGAACTAATAGATCGAAGGAAAATTTCCGGAGAAATTTCGTTTATGCAAGTACGAGTTCTTTCTTGCATATTTTCAATAGTTGTTGGTTCAACGATGTACACCTGGGATTTTACGTACCCCCAGAGAAGAAAGTCCAGTGGTGTTATATTAGATGATCTAGGTGGCCAACCAACTGGTCTTACTATAAGAATTAGGTTTATTTAGTTTACGAATAAGACATAATTGAATATATTGCCAAGAATCGGAAATTCCATCAGAATTTCAAACTGCGAGGGAGTTGAATTAACATGGAATATTTTATAGTCATGACCTGGAAAGGTATCTTTTATATTAGCCAAAGGAAAATGTAATTCCTCCATGGTAAAATGCGTATCAAGGAAATTTACAATCCTAGAAGGCCGATTTAAGATTGGTTCTTGAAAATCTAAAACATAGCCTGGAGAAAAATCATACAATATGCTCTCGGAGATAGAGGAATGATGTTCCGCATGCAATGATATTCTTTTAAATTTCCTTCCCAATCTGCATAATAGAAGTGTCTCTAATAGTAGAACAATATGCTTGAAATGATTGACGCTTCTTCTGAACTAAAATCCTCATAATGCTTGCTACAGCTCTTTTAGCGATGAGAAAAGAATCCATCGTTTTGTTCGAAGCAAATTTTTGAATTAAAAATTTCCTAAACTTAACCAGTTTTATAGATTGCAAATGCCATCATGGACAAAGCCGCTGAAAAGACGCCTTAACTTTATAATAAGGAATGTTATCGCGCGCTGCGAGTCCCCACATTTACAAAACAACATATTATTTACTGCTAAACCAACACGCAAATATCTATCATACAATGCGTAACTTCACCTAATTGTTGACAGGGGTACATGGTGAAATAAGGTTTTAAGGTTGGCCATCTTTATTTTAGAATAATTTGACATTTATGGTCTGTTACGGTTAGTGTCGTTTTCTTGTTTTTCTTGAGGAATTAAAATTAAATATTAACAAAACTACGTATTTGTGCTGTTTAAAACAAACTATCCAACAAACTAATTTAATAGTAAAATCTCATGATATAGTAGACAACTTTAACAATCTTTATAACACATTGGGGACTTATGCCCATCCCTTTATTTAGTTATTGTTTACTAGGGAGTTAATAGAAATTTTGTGCATTACGTTAAGGAATAATAATTGAAGGAATGAATTATTGTCTCTTTCAATTTAAAATCTATGTAATATCATCTATAAATATTCTTTGCAAATCATGAACAACAATTATGAACTATTATCTAAAAAGGAAACCCGTAGGACCAATGTAGATCTTATAAAAAGTTTAGAACGGAGGTGTGGAGGATATATATTAAATGCAAGCAGTTCTCTGTACGATTTGGAAGTTCATGCGGAAGATGTCTTTGTTAAAAAGCAGTTTGATGAATTAGTAAGTGTTTGAAATTTTATGTTACAAATTAGTACTGATGTATATTTTTAGCGATGTGAAATGCCAGGTACTCCTAGATCTACATTTCTTATGGTGTTCAGTCCTGATGGCAGTAAGGTAGCATCAACACATGGGAACCATAATATCTATGTTACCGATGTAAGAAGTGGTAAAAATATAAAAACATTAATTGGTCATCCTCGAACCCCATGGTGCATAGCTTTCCATCCAACATCTAATCAAATCTTAGCTTCGGGCTGTCTTGGCGGTCAAGTTCGGATATGGGACTTAAGTGTAAATATTTATTTATTAAGTATATCGATTGGATATTATTCAAGAAATCTATATATATATATAGTCTAAACAAATGTAGTTAATGAAGTTAAATGTCTATATATATCTAGTGCAACCACTTCTAGGGTTTCTCTGGAATTCCAGGGTTACAATCTCCGATTTCTAGTGTCTGTATCTTGCAACTTTATTTTAGGATTCTATTAAAGAATTTGAGTTGCCAGATTATACCGACGTTTCGTTCTCAATTGGGTGGAGCTTCTTCCGGGCTGCTGGGATGCAACATATAGTTTTACCATTTGTCCCAATATATTTTGCAAGCTCTGTTTTTGTATTTGTAACTGTTTGTTCTAGCTCAATTTTGAAAATTATCAACCCTACTGTAGTACCCCCGTTGGAAAGCACTTTTAAAATGATAGAACAGCGGAGCCGTGAAGGGCGATTTTAGATGATGCAAAATTGTTAATTTCAATATAGGAGACACGCTCGCTAAAAATTTCTTGCTTATAATTTGTTTAAAATATTGCAAAAAGTATAAAACTGATGTAAAAGCTGTTCAACCTTCCTTTTCCAAATGGAAGATACTACATTTTTAAGTTTTTTCATTGATGTTAATTGTTGTGTCGAATTTTTTTTTTCTGTTGTGCTTGAATTATAAGCAATCATTTAGGATTAGTTTGGACAGCAGGCCAATACAAAATACATCGTATGAAATTGAAGTAGTAGAATAGAAATTCTATTTTTAGCAATATTAGAAAGCGCTTTATTGTGTTGGTATATGGGATTATTTAGACCATATACAAGTGACAACGGGAAGTGGGTATACCCTGTAACTTTTTGTTTATTCTTGGAGCACTTCTGCTGGACGACGTTACATAATAATTAACACGAAACACGATAACATATTTAATTCTTTGCGTTGATTTTTAATAAAATTATTTTTTTAATTAGCATTTGCAAATTCAAATCAAAGTAATCCGCTAACTCGAAAGATATAAAAAGGACAGGATATTCTATTTAGTTACCTAAGCTAGAGACGCTTTCGCTCTAACCGGAAGTAATCCAAAGTTCCAAATTATCCCAGAAACTCGGAAATTAAAATTTAAACTTAATAAATATGTATCCACTGCTCGTATGTATAGTTGTATCGTTCTAAGGACTGCAGTTGTGAAGAGATTTGGACATAACAAGCCGCCCTCGTCCGAATTTCTAATATAATTTCTATTTTTTGCAGGCTTTTGTTAAGATTGATTAACTTAGAATGATCGCTTGTTGTTCGAATACAAAAATGAAAAGGAATTATAAAATCTCGTTAGAGTTAATTGAAGAATGTAAAAATAACAAAATATACAAGAAAAAATTAAAGCTGAGTTTCCATAGTAACGTACATTAACAATGTTTTTCAATCATAGCTTACTTAAAACCAAAAATTCTTATATGAACATTTAAGAAAAAGTGCTTACAGGTTTAAAAAAATATTTAAAGGGTTTATTTACCGTGTAAATGAGGTAAAATAAAGAAGGAATGCATTCGTATATATTTTCTTTTAGGGTGGAAGCGAGACTTGGACATCTGAAATACCCACTGTAATTGCCTCAATTGCATTTCATCCAGATGATCGATTATTAGTTATAGCTACATACAATGAACTTTACTTCTGGGATTGGAGTAAGCCTGAACCTTTTATGCATGTTGCTACTGGAAGTATTAAGGAGAAAGTAAGATAAGCGAAACGTTATGTATCACGAAAATAATCGGATATTTTACATACTTTGCTTTAGGTTCGTTATGTAGCGTTCGACAAACTTGGTCATAAACTCATAACGGGTATATCAAACAGTCCGCAAACAAGATGGGAACGAGTAAGAACTGCCGTGCCAGTACCACGACAAGTTGATAGGTCCGCTAATCCATATAGACGTAGAATTACGCCGCGTTTAATTAGTAGCATACCTTCATTATCTATTTCTTCTGAGGTTAGTACATTATTAATAAGTATAATTAAATATTAATACCTTTTTCCTTATCGATTTTACGTTCAAAGCAAAAGGGAACCTTGTTTAAATACAATATTAATAAATATTTAATACTATAAATTGTTCATATAATTTAGTTAATTTGTTTTTATTTTAGAATGTACAAAGTACAAGCACAGCCACAGTTAGAGAACCATTGACGACAGTACCCGAAAGAGAAAGAAGGATTACTGCTTGTTATCGAAACTTGGTTAGAGAATATGAATTACTTGTTCACAGATACTTGCAGATCTATCGCCCTCCTACGATGGTAGGTATACACAATTCACATTATATGTTTGAACGATTGTTATGATTTCATAAGACTCCACTAGTTTGTTCGATTTGAGTTTCTTTTATTCACATGATGTTAAGTAAATTTATTTGTCAAAAAGTCTCAAGGGAGTGAAAACTGTGTTCTTATCTTCTTTGTGATTAGCCGGATGACATTAAAAGTGTCGTAGAACTAGGAATGTCGTAAAACTAAAAAAAAATTTACTACGTACTAAAGGCAAGTTACAAATTTGATTAATGAGACTTTGTGTAATGGGAGAAGCGCACTTTATTGTGAAAAGAATACTTCGCATGTTCGCTAGAGAGACCTACTTTTACTGTAAAATTGCAAGAATTGTATATTGTAAATAGCAATCACTTTTGTGATGTCAATAATGATTATACATAGATAACAAAAATAAGGAAGATTGTTACTTTTTTGCAGCGACAGACTCGTGTTTATTTGTTTATTTATTTTGTTTATTTTAATCGGCAAAACACGAGTTTGTCTAGTCGTTGCAAAATTTCTTTAATTTGCTCGTCTCTAGTGATGATTGTCATTCAATTGTCTTGAGGGAGCTGGCCCAAATGCATGAAAAAAAAAAAAATACATGCGTTTATCGCATGTCTTTGTCGTATGAAAAGTGCATTTTATCAACTTAAAATAGCTAAATTTTAACACATTACGATAATATTTGCCGGAAATCCTTAATATTCGTTTTCAATTTGTTAATTTGACGAATATCTTGTGACGGTCATTGATATTAACATCATTAGGTGATGTTAAAAACGTACTTATGTTATCTTATTTTAGATTGACCAGGGAACCGATCCAATGGAAATAGATCTTAGCAGTATTGCCGGCAGCAGTAATTCATCCGAGCCCACAAATCCCAGCAATTCGCAATCTCGGACTTCCGCGAGTACAAGTACAGAAAGCGTATTTCCTGCATCTAGTTATCACAGTTTCAATTCACTAGTAAACGATGCCAATCATCGTGTTTCATCTGCATCTACCAACCCTTTATCAGCGATATTATTTGACACTACTTCTAGAATGAATTCATCGCAGGGATCATCTTTAAGTAGGTCATACACATCAGTTAATGATAGTTACGGTGCTACTTTAGGTAGTGCTTCAAATCCCATTGAATTAACTGCATTCCCCGAAACTTCAGACGGGCTTGTTAATTTTGCAACATCGCAGAACAGCACCACGAGCATAAATAGTGTTCCGCCGTCATCGCAAATTTTAGATTCAGCAATATCTGAAGATCGAAATAATACGCTTACTTCACATTCACAAGAAGTAAGATCCTCGCCCAATATTGTACGCAATGTATCGTCAAAGAAGAATCTGAATCTAACCAAAAATATTGCAGGCCAAAATAGTGTGCCAAATTTACCGAATTGTTCGTATACATTTCGAAAATTGCATCAGCAAAACAATAGCAGTGACTTAGAATTATCACAAAATGTTTCCAATACTTCTACCAACCTTTGTGAGCGCCTATTGCCAGATTCAACAATACAAGAAGATCCTTCGCCTAGCTTAGATTCTACGCCGTTTAAAACAAACCAAACACAAGTTAAAAAGGAACAATTTGATTCTAAAGTAGGTGATTTGCCAACATCAAGTAGTAAAATAAATTCATTAAGTAATCAATCGACAACTACTAAATTAAAAACGCAGTACCCACCCTCATTAAACAATCTTACAAACTTAAGTAGCGAAATGACTTGTGAAGTTTTAAGAGGGACAAAACATGTTCCCCGTAACATTAACTCAATAAACGATGCAGTGCATCAAACTAATCTTCAAAATAGGGAACGTTGTGCTGAATACGTCGAAAGTAATAGCAGGAATATGTTAAAGCGGATGGGACAGGATGATACATCGAAAGAAGCACGTTTGGGGAACCAAAATGCGTTACAAGATTCTAGTCATTTTGACCTGGAACCTAGACCTAGTACATCGGGATTTCGCGCTACACCTTATGAAAATTACGATAATCCAAATTCTGGAGTTAATTCTAAATTATACTTGCCAAAACAAGACAGTACCAAATTTTATGAACACACTCGCAAAAGAGACTATCCTTCACTTCTAAAGAAGAATAGGCGACCTTTTATCGATTCATCGTCTGATAGCAGCTCTGAAGAAGAGTTGGCCACAAAACGACTACGTACCGTAAAACTTTGTTCCCTCTCTTGTAGAACGCCCAATGTAAATACTACGCAACGCACTTCAGACATCACCAATAATTCAGGACCAAGTTCTAGTAACAATAATAACACGGAGCCGGCAGAAAGGCCTTTAAATTTTAACCGTGAATTGGAAGTTTTAGTTACTGATCTACTAATGGACACTGAACGTACACAAAACCCTACTTCTTCAAATACCTTTAACGTCAGCAAAAATAGTTTAAAATCGAACGCTGAGAGTAGAGCTCGTCAGACTCGCGGAGAAAGTTCCTCGTTATCGACTAGTGAGGCACAATGTAGTAATACAACAGCAACAGATAAAACAAGCTCCACAAGCACCGAAAATTCTGTATCACAAACACCGAGCTCGCCAATATACACGCAACCGGGAAATCACAGACTTAATAGATCAGGTAGATTTTTTTCGCATAGAGTTTCTGCCTTTTATCCGACTAGAATACAGAATTTTAGACCATTCTCGCGTTTGAGGCGTAGTAATGGTTACTTATCTCCTACAGTAAGAAACAGACTTCGGATATTGAACACGTTAGAAAATCCTAGCAGGTTGGGAGGCACTTTTGCGCTTGATGAAGTAATAAATTACTCTGAAAGAGTCGCTACAGAAGACATGCCAGAATCAGATATAGGATTTCATCCGTTCGATCCGCCACCGGAAGTTGCGGCTATTAATCCTGAAAACATAGGGATAGGAAACATGTATTCTAATATTGTGCAGGAATTAGAATCTAGTTTGAATGATGTTAGAAATATAAGAGCCAGCAGTAGGCTAGGTGAAACGTCTGATATGCTGAGTAGCTTTTCCGAGCGCCTAGAAAGTATTATGAATCAATCAAATACAATCTTAAGAAATTTGAGAACGTCAATTGATATACTGCAACCAAATCACCAGAACGCGACGGCGTCCGCTAGTGACGCCGACCCCACTCAATCATCCTCCACTAGAACCAATCAACCACGAATTTTATTCAGTGATAGCAGTTTTTATTTAAGGGAACAAACAAATAATCAAACAAGTGATGGGAGATCTGGCAGGCCTACAAGCGGTCTATTGGAAAGATCTACGTCACAGGATGAATATACCAACAACCGTAATGGTAGTAGTTCTGTTGCTTTTGATCATACTTATCCTCTTAATTCTCGTAACTCTGATTCTACAAGTAATATGTCACCTTTAATGGTTTCCTTACATCTTACCGTATCACATATACAAAGACAAGCTAGATTGCTGAGGCAACAGGTTGAAAGTATAGAAAGAATAGACCGTGCAATGTTGGAAGTGGCCCAACTACAAATGATGAGGCAGATGTTTATAGAAATGCAATGCTATTTTAGAGCGATACAATGTAACGAAAATCGAAGTTCATTATCACGGGTTAGACAAATGATGGCAGGAACTAGAATAAGCGATTCTAGTCCCTACGATTCGCCTAATGATGATAGTAACGAAAATGCGAGTGTTCCTAGAGAGGACGGTATTTCCAATAGCACCAATAATCCAAATTTACCGGCAAGCTCAACGGTGACACGTGGTCAGACAAGAAAAACTTATCCGAGGTGTATGTTTTTGATGCAAAGATATTTTAGAAGAGGTTCTGCTGGAAATATTTTTCAAAGACGGTGTCTGTCCAGAGAAAGAGTTATAAGAAGACACTCTTTTAGAAGATCGTATAGTTACCGTTCCCTAACTTCCAGGATGCCAGTCGAATTAAGTCGTCATATGGGAAATGTTAATCAGTTGTCATCAGATACCCTACGTTCCATAACACGTAGGTTAGAGAGTTTCCTTATGGAACATGGCAGACATATAGGCCGGGTACTAGAGCATACTAGGAATAGTACATCAACCGATAAAGATGAATATATTATGATGTTGAGACTGAATCAATGTAGAAATAGGATACTAGGACAAAATGTTTATAGTAATTCTAATATTAGACGCCAAACAAATAGTGTTACAGTTGATGGTTCGACTCGATACAACGCAAGAGACATGCTGACTACTGCGATTGAAAACTTAAGCCGTCATATTTTGAATGGTACGAATATTACAGCATCTCTAAGAGCATCGATATGGAATGTTATTGATCTGTCGCTCCTGTTATCGGAGATTTTATTACTGCAAATTGTTGATTCCATACCTCCGCCTTCTGGTATGAATCTTGATCCTGAACGCGAAAGCTTATCGGCTAGGATTGATCAAATGTGCAGCAGAATGTTACAAAATCGATTGAGCGGACAATCCCAACAACTCACTCGTAGTTTAAGACTGACACGATTAGCAGTTCGACACGCATCCCGTGCCTTAAACCAAACATATACCGCACGAAGAAATTCACTGCTTCAAACTAGTCACAACAGGGATCAGAGAAGAATGTTGTTGGAGGAAATTAACAATTGCCTTCGAAATATACGTAGACATGGGGTAGCTACTCAAATGTCAAATCAAAGGGCCGGTGCAAACTTCGAAAATTTATCTAGAACTGAGTGGTTTCGTACTATTCACAGCCTTATAACTAGGTATCGATGTTCAACTTTACTAGAAAATTCTCAAGCAAACGCGAATAATAACAATGCTAATACGGACAATGCGGTGCAAACGGAGGCGCATCAAGGCGTTGAAAATAGTAGTAATTATTCACTAGCTAGTAGTGACGATGAAAATGAATCTTGGTATAATAACAACCAAACAAGTAATACTATGTCTGATGCAATAAGTGATCGTAGCAGACCTTTGTATCGAACAAACAATGTGAACCTATTCAATCTTCTTAATACTGAAGAACAAAGTTCATCTAGAGGTCGTCCGTGGAATGTTCCTGTTGTTCAAATTAACGATATACCTATTTCCCAATACGAATCACAATGGCATTCTAGGCTATTGACAGGTAGACAACGCACACCCGAGAGGTATTCTGAATTAAGAACGGTTCCCGTTGGAAGTTTTTATCGGCCCAGATTTTTGCATCCACTTCATGCTAGTAATCCGTTTGAAGCGGATTTTGATGAATCTGTCAGGGAACAAATATACGATAGCGATATTATGACGCCTATTACGCCAAATCATAGAATCCAGGTGTGGGAATTTTCATCAGGAATCATTCCAAGTATTAATAACGGTACGGGTTTTCATATTTAGTTACTCTAGCAATTACATTCCCTTCGAATATAAGGAAAAGATCAAATAATTTATTTCATGCAAAAACGAAGCCAACATAAAATTCAGATATTTACTACATTCAGTAAGAGTGGGGAGTAAAACTTTATCGTTTCTAATCGTAACTCGTTCTTATTTCCAGCTTCTTAATAACCATAGTGATCTCATGGAGAACCTTCAAAAAGTACTTCCTAACATATAGGGCGATCGATAAGTAGCGAACTAAAAGTGCAGCATAACTTTTAGTTTCACATTCTTGAAATAAACATAGTGTAGCTCTCCTCTATATAAACATGGTGTTAGAACACCTTCGAAGAATACAGGATGATCAGTACTGAACATCAAACTACCAATTCAAAGATGTAATATTTTTCTAATGATGAAAATTTAACGTTGAAAGTAAAAGAGATGCTTACAATTAAGCGCGAGTCTTGCATTTAAATATTGTTCGTGCTGTTAGGTTACCGGAACAACAGGCAGCCGCTAATTATTTAAATTAAGAGAGATGAGAAACGACAAAGTTCAAACTCATCTTACTCCCACTCTTGGAACGTTAGATGTAAATATTTTGAGTTGGGCAAGTTGTTAGATTAAAATGCTATAGTTTAACGTTCATAATACTTAACCTAACACATTTTAAAAATATTGTCATTCTTGTTATGCTAGCTGAAAACGCTGCCATCTCTCTTAATAATCCTTAATATACATTTATCGTATTTTCAAATTTAAATTTTATTTTTTAGCTCTAAAAAATGTAGTCGTGAATGAATGCAAAATACACAATGACGCTAGCGTGGACATTGCCAATAATGGTAATATTCTGGTAACTTTGCTGCCTTCCGGAGGATACCTTAATGGAACAAATCGATTAGGTAATATTACACCAAACTGGTTATAACACATGCTATAAACGTATAAATATACAATTAGACTGTACAATTAAAGTCGTTGTACGAATGAACATGTAACTGACTCAAAGTAACGTCATTCCTCTGAATTTTACCCGTTTTTATTTTAAATCTATTAATTCGTGCGTATTGTTTATTATTAATTTACATACGATTTCTATATTTTGTACCCTTATGCAAGTACCGCTGTTTCAATTTCAGGAAAAGAATAGAGGAAAAACTCTGGGTTTTTCACAAACGCGATTGTGACTTACTACGTCTTTGGGTTTCGTAATATAAATTACGATGCCACTCCGTAAAAGTTTTTTATTTAGTAAGACAAAGCAGAATAAATTTTAAACGACACAACACCAACATCGGTGCTCATTTAATACGAGGGATGAAAGATTAAACCAGATTATAATTAATCTACTCGGTGCGCAAAATAGATTCAATAATGTTCTAGTTCCGTTATATATATTTGTTACTAGAATTGGTTACTTTTACATAGCTACATCTATGTGTAAACAAATTTTACACATGGCCTAATTGACAAGTTCAAATTTATATACAATACTGCGCACGTTACTACGGATATTTACAGAACGGGGAATACGGGTGGGGACATGACATATCATCAAAATATTGCGGTAACATCAAGTGCGTCGTTCAATGTGCACTCCCCACTCGTTCCCCTCTCTCTATATATCTACAGCCCTCTGGACATTATTGTATAAAACTACATTCTGCGAAAATATAGTTAATAAATAATTTCCTTTCAGGAGTATATAGCTTGAAATGGGAAACTTTAGGCCAATGTCTGTATGTGACAAACTTTGAACAAAATGCTGTATCCGTCTCCTTATCTCCTCTGAGTAGGCATCTAGTTGTTGGCTTAGCGTCACGACGAGTGTCGGTTATGCCCAGCGAAAAATGGACCATGGCAAGAATTTTTGTTTTAGACGATATCTCGAGCACATCTAATCAGCTATTTCCAATAAGGGAAGTAGAGCAAACTCGAGATCCGAATTACATGAGTGTGAATTGCATACGTTGGTTGCCGGTTTCTGGGCAAGGTTTAGTTTACGCTACTAATACCGGACAGTTAAGGATATTAACATAACTTTGATCTGATAAGAATAAGTGATATTTCTCTAGTGATTAATCGTAATTTTAATACTTTTAAATAGAACATATTTTATTTATCGATTAATTGTTTTTACTAAATTATTTATGAGTATCTTATTCTATTTTGGTCATTGTACTGTAACCACGTTCAGTAAGATTGTAGTTATTTGGATAAGTTGACTTAACTAAGACTAAGTAGCAGCTTTATGAGGTTACAAATAAACATTTTTTTTTTGTATTTGCATTGATTTTTTCACATCATAACGGCTTGTATATATTTTTTGAAAATGTCTTCAATAAACATTTGTCTGTTGCAATACAACTTGTTTGATTGAGAAAAGAGATTAAATATTCTGTGCTGCCACTTGCATTAGCTTGTTTTTGGTCAGATTAATTCAACACAACAAGGCAGGGACGATAGCTTATTACCCTACTTTGTTTAACATCTTTGACGAGCTCTCCAGTAAGAGATTAAAGTTTCTGCCTTTCTGCCGATCATATCGTTTACTTTACTCAGTTCTTCACTTTCGTCAATTTTTTGCTGGATGACGGAATCGTATAAAAATTACTACCACCAGCTTCTTAACTAAAGTAAGTATACTAGTAGATAACAGAATAAGGCAGCGTAATCTTCATGTTGTTCAACAATGTTTTTCTTTTTGTTGTGATCCATATGCGTATAAGAGGTTTCTATTTAAAAATAGTTCAATTCTTTGAGCGTATTAACCATTAAGTGAAATATATTGAAATAAATAAATTGTCCCAATAACTGATGTCAACTTATACTAAAAGATGTTTAGAATTTTATTGAAAAAATAAGTAAACAAAATGATAAAAATGTAAGTTTGAGTGTAACAATTCTCTAGTTAAAAATACATTTTACAGTTCTTTGTTTCATCTACTCTCATATTCCTCTATTGTTAAGTTTTGAGAGTTCCATTATATTTCTGTTTACTTTCACTCGGCGATTCTGTGATAGGTATTGTGACGGATTCTGTGTATATTCAAATAAAAATCTATGAAATTACAATCGTAATAATTATTTCGAGAATACAAAATGTGACTTAAAAGTTAATTTCCTTAAATCTACCATCACATATGCTTAATTTGCGATGATAAAAAAAAACAAGTCTTTAACTAACACAGAAAAAGTACCAATGCGTACAGTAACTAATAAGTAAAACTAAACACATCATAGGTCCTTCAGAATTGCATAACTACAAGCTGTAAATTAACCGATCATTATGTTTTTAAATTTCCCTAACTAATATTAATATGATTTGGTATAATCGTTAAAGATGGACAAGACCGTCTAGTCTCTACTAATTTCCGGTATCTGCTTCGTCTGCAGCGATTACATCAAAACATATTTTCAACATCAGGTGCGTTTCTACAGTCATTTCTCCAAAACGTGTCCGCCGTGAAGCAAAAATATCCTTATATTCAGAAAACGAGCGTTCTACATCCAGTGATGTTATATTTGCATAATTAAAATAATCTTTAAAACAACTTAACGCACCTGTAGACGTACCTTCACAAATATGTATTAGAGTGTCAAAGTCTGAATCCTCGCCCAAACCACATTCAAACTTCATTAAAACACTTTCATTTTTTGTGTCTTCTACAGCACACAGTTGTGCGTGAACACCTTTCACGATTTGCACTGCTTCCTCTAAAGACAGCGATGAATTTTCTAATTTTGTTATTGCTTCCTCTAGTCCCAAGTAATTCTTATGAATAGTTTGTAGCTCTGTTTTAATCTGGGTAGCTTGAAATTTTTCCTGGCTAGTGTTGACAGCTTCACTTTGCTTTGGATCGAACGATAAAACCACATTCTTTATTTTTTCAAAGTATTTGTAGTAGTAAAACCCTGCTCGTAGCCATGTTCCCCAACGTGCCAGAATCAGTTGTGATGGTACCGGGGTGTAGGGACACAATGCGCGAAATTCGCGAATACGTTTTGGCGATTTGAGGAATACAGCATTTGTACTTGCTATTAGTGTATCTACCTCCGGATAACATCTACGAATCTGTTCTGCCACAAGTTGTAAAGCATGGATTTTACAAGTAATATGTAAAGAGTTACTACAATGTTTCTTGAGAGATCGACCCACAGCATACATGGTTGGAGCACCATCTGTCACAAACATTAAAACCTGGTCCCTTGAAAGTTCGAATTTTTCCAATGTAGTTAATACCACCTCTGAAATTGTTTCGGCATTACATTGTTCTACTCGCCTGGATGCTAGCAAAATTGACGAGGATGGTTGATGTGGTTCCATTTTACGTGCCATCACATGAATTACAGAATATTTTTTACAGTCAGTTGTTTCGTCCACACATATCCACAGTTTTTTATTTTTCAGTTCGGCTTTAATTCTGTTTACTAAATGTACACGAACAGATTTTAAATAATTTCGTAAATGGGTGCAGCTCGGTAATTTTATATTGACGTATTTTCTAAAAAATGAAAGAAATGAATCGCTGCGTAACAGAGTAAACGGCAAATTGCACACAACCATCATTGTACACAAATCAAATAAGAAATTTTCATATTTTGTATCGACACCAGTTTCTCTATCTATATGTCTTGCGCTGTAGACGTGGCGTCGCAAATTTGATTGTGTTGAATGGTTTATAAATATATTGCACACTGAACATTTTACATTTACCCCATTGTAAGATAAACTGGGATAATTCTCAATAAACCTATTCACTAATTTTGATGATAGCGGTTTTTTCACTGTACGCTCCTTCAACATTATTAAATACGCAGAATACACTTTCCTGTTGCTATTATACGTACACACACGATAGCCGTGAACAACATACTGAGTAGCCTTTTGTATGTCGGTTGCGGGGTGCAGGAGCCCAATCGTTAGTCAGGCCTGTGGTTTCATTCTTAATTTGTCCTCTTTAGTTATATTGGCTGGTTGGAAGACGACATTTGCATCGGGCCGTCATAAAATCCTGGTTGGAAACAAACCTTATGCTGACCGACAGGCCGATAACCATTCTACCATAATTCAACCAAATTCAGCGCTGATCGTAAATACCTAACCTCTTTTGTAGAAGAATTCATACGATGTAAAGGTTACAAGAAGATATTTAAATAATTGACAGGATGGATGATGATAAATCTATGAAACTGGTGCAGCAGAATTCTAATAATTCATTTACATGGAAAGGTATACTGTATACAGTGTTGTAACGTTTATCCATTTATGAATTTCTAGCTGGTTTATTCCTGGTCGTTGTTAGCGGCATTTCAACTTTAGTAGGGTTTGGAGCAACTTTAGCTGCAGCTAAACGAAAAGATACAAAATATTTTGATAAAGGAATGATAGACACCGTACATTTACATACGACAGGCGTCAATTTAGCATTAAGGGCACTTGGATGGGGCACACTTTATGCAATTACTGGCACAGGTATACTGACCTATAGCATTTGGAAACTTTCAGGTGCAAAAAATGTAAATATAAATATTAAATATTCTGTAGATCAATCTGACTTCTTAAAATTTAGTTTACAGAATTTCGCTATAAAATAGGTAATGCGCTGCCGAAAATAACAAAAGAAACACCAGGAGAAAGAACAGAATTTAATGGACTAACTGACTTATTAGACTATCTACAATCTAAAAAATAAAGTTTGCCATTATTGGAAGCAGTTGTATAGTAGGTAATACCTTTTACGTATATAGGAATGCTATTTATTGATTATATCTTGGCAAAATCGTCAATAAATTTTCTAAAAATCTAACTAGATGATTAGACATTTTTTTTATCATCCAGTTTAAATTGAGGAATATATAATCCAAGATATCTAAAAATGTAATTCTGCATAAGTAAAACATATCTCGAAGCTGGCAACATATATATAATATATGACGGTATATATAATATATGACGGTATATATATATATGGCATATATACATATGGCTGGCATAATATACTATGGAATGTTCTATCTGGAAGCCGATTCTCGAAAGCAACAGAAACAAACATTTTCTCAAGAGGACTGATTGAACGTATTCTCATGTCCTATTCTCGGGTAGGCATGAAACGGTTATGCCGGGAAAACTATATAACAGTAACTATATATTTATATAAAATCTTACGAGAAAAATATATATAAATACCATCTTATTTTATTGTTACACAATCTATTTATTTTGAGCAGACACAATGGTTACTAAGACAAGAGATGTAAAATATCTCGTACATACGTGTTAATTGGTGACGAACGTTAATAGCCGTTTAAACTTGAACCATGAAATTTTTGGGCTTCCATGGACAGCCGCCAAAGGAATTTATTACCGGTGACCGTGTATAATATTAAAATATCCACAATCTATGGAGTTTGAAAGTAATACCCGATTGTGAGACACAAGAACTTTTGGGGGGCGTTTTGACCACCGTGGATGTCCGAGAAGGAATTTTGTTACTGACTGCTGTGTGAATTATCGAATTATCCGCTATCACTGTAGCGTTTCAAAGGGATACCGGTTCATGTGCAGATTGAGGAATATCTCTAATGTGTAGACGCAGGAACTCTTTAAATTTTATTTGTATCTAAAAATAGTTTAATTCTTTGAATGTATTAACCATTAAGTGGAATATATTGAAATAAATAATTGTCTGATACTTTCATTTGGTGATTCTGTAACCACCTATAAGGGTCATAACTTATATTCAAATAAAAATCTATGACATTACAATCACAATAATTGGTTCAAGAATACAAAGAGTGGCTTAAAAGTTAACTTTCTTAGATCCACCATCACTCTTAATTTATAACGATAAAAAACACAAGTCTATAGCTAGTACAGAAAAAGTTCCAATGCATTGTAACCAACAAATAGAAATAAACACATTATAGGTCATTGAGAATTGCGTAACTACAAGCTGTAAATTAACAGATCATTATCTTTTTAAATGTCACCAACTAATATTAGTACGTTTTGTTGTAATCGGTAGAGATGGACGTGGCAGGCACTATCGCTTTTCTATAGCGATTAAGCAGATTCATTTTTTGTCGACTCTTGGAGAAACCAGTAAGCCACATAAACCATTCTCATGAGACGAATAAACATAAGTCTGTCTAGTTTCCACTAATTTCCCCTACCTGGCTCATCTCTAGCGATTACATCAAAACATATTTTCAACATCAGGTGCGTTTCCACAGTCATTTCTGCAAAACGTGTTCGTCGTGAAGAAAAAATATCCTTGTATTCACAAAACGAGCGTTCTACATCCAGTGATGTTATATTTGCATAATTAAAATAATCTTTGAAACAACTTAACGCACCTGTAGACGTACCTTCACAAATATGAATTAGAGTATCAAAGTCCGAATCCTCGCCTAAACCACATTCAAACTTCATTAAAACACTTTCATTTTTTGTGTCTTCTATAGCACACAGTTGTGCGTGAACACCTCTCACGATTTGCACTGATTCCTCTAAAGACAGCGATGAATTTTCTAATTTTGTTATTGCTTCCTCTAGTCCCAAGTAATTCTTATGAATAGTTTGTAATTCTGTTTTAATCTGAGCAGCTTGAAATTTTTCCTGGCTAGTGTTGACAGCTTCACTTTGCTTTGGATCAAATGATAAAACCACATTCTTTATTTTTTCAAAGTATTTGTAGTAGTAAAACCCTGTTCGTAGCCATGTTCCCCAACGTGCCAGAATCAGTTGTGATGGTATCGGGGTGTAAGGACACAATGCGCGAAATTCGCGAATACGTTTTGACGATTTGAGGAATACAGCATTTGTACTTGCTATTAGTGTATCTACCTCTGGATAACATTTACGAATCTGTTCTGCCACAAGATGTAGAGCATGGATTTTACAAGTAATATGTAAAGAGTTACTACAATGCTTCTTGAGAGATCGACCCACAGCATACATGGTTGGGGCACCATCTGTCACAAACATTAAAACCTGGTCCCTTGAAAGTTCAAATTTTTCCAATGTAGTTAATACCACCTCTGAAATTGTTTCGGCATTACATTGTTCTACTCGTCTGGATGCTAGCAAAATTGACGAGGATGGTTGATGTGGTTCCATTTTACGTGCCACCACGTTAATTACGGAATATTTTTTATAGTCAGTTGTTTCGTCCACACATATCCACAGTTTTTTATTTTTCAGTTCAGCTTTAATTTTATTTTCTAAATGTACACGAACAGATGGTAAATAATTTCGTAAGGTGGTCCTGCTCGGTAATGTAATACTGGCGTATTTATTCCAAAATGATATAAACGAATCGTTATTTAACAAAGTAAACGCCAGATTACACTGAATCATCATTGTACATAAATCAAATAAGAATTGTTCGTATTTTGCGGCGACACCGGTTTTGATATTATTATGGTTTGCACTCTGTACATGTCGTTTACAATGTGTTTGTGACCAACACGTTAAATATATATCACACACTAAACATTTAATTTTTACGCCGTCGTAAGTCAAATCCGGATAAGCCTTAATGAACCCATTCACTGTCTTTAATGATAGTTGTTTTCTCAATCTGCGTACCTTCGACATTACTAGAAAATAGAACGCAGAGTACTTCAAGGTACTATTATGTATCCTCCAAGCGGCATCTAAGTAGATACCGATTATCAAAGATAAACTAACCAAGTACCTAATACTTTGCAATGCGAGAGTCCGTACGTTAACTGCACCAGTGGTGTACACCCTAATTTGCCTACTCTAGCAATGACCAACTCTATGTATCGCCGGTGTTAAGGTTGGTTGGAAAACTGTTGTCATATTGGCTGGTTTGGACCGTCATAAAATCCTGGTTGGAAACAAATCTTATGCTGACCGACAAGCCGATAACCATTCTACCATAATTCAACCAAATTCAACGCTGATCGTAAATACCTAACCTCTTTTGTAGAAGAATTCATACGATGTAAAGGTTACAAGAAGATATTTAAATAATTGACAGGATGGATGATGATAAATCTACGAAACTGGTGCAACAAGATTCTAATAATTCATTTAAATGGAAAGGTATACTGTATACAGTGTTGTAAAGTTTATCCATTTATGAATTTCTAGCTGGTTTATTTTTGATCGTTGTTAGCTGTATTTCAACTTTAGTAGGGTTTGGTGCAACTTTAGCTGCAGCTAAACGAAAAGATACAAAAATTTTAATAAAGGAACGATAGACATTGTACATTTACATATGACAGGCGTCAATTTAGCATTAAGAGCACTTGGATGGGGCACACTTTATGCAATTACTGGACCGAACTATAGCATTTGGAAACTTGCAAGTGTAGGAAATGTAAATATAAATATTAAACATTCAGTAGATCAATCTGACTTCTTAAAATTTAGTTTACTGAATTTCGCTAAAAAATAGGTAATGCACTGCTGAACATAAAAGAAAAACCAGGAGAAAGAACAGAATTTAATTGTCCAACTGCTTATTAGATTATCTACAATCTAAAAAATAAAGTTTGCCATAATTGGAAGCAGTTGTATAGCAGGTAATACGTTTTGTATCTATCGGAATGTTTATGTCTTGATGATTAGACAGTTCTTTTTATTATCATCAAATTTAAATTAACGAATAAATAATCCAAGATATCTAAAAATGTAATTCCTCACTGGTGAAACATATTTCAAAACTGGTGATATCAGCACAGTATGGAATGTTTTATCAGGAAGCCGATTATTGAAAGCAACAAGCAAACATTTACTCAAGGGAACTGATTGAACGTGTTCCCATATCCTATTCTCAGATAGGTATGAAAGGGTCATACTGTGGAATCTATATAACAGTATTATGAACTTTAGTATCTAGGCAATTTAGGACATTGTTCTACATTTATATAAAATGTTACGAAAAAAATATTTATAAATCCCATCTTATGCTATTGTTATGCAATCTGTTTATTTTGAGCAGACACCATGGTTACTAAAACAATAGATGCTAAATATCTCGTACATACGCGTTAATCGTTGACGAACGTTAATAGCCTTTCAAACTTGAACCATGAAGTTTTTAGGCTCCCGTGAATAGCTTCCAAGGGAATTGCCGGTAACTGTGTATAATATTGAAATATCCGCAATCTCTATGGAGTTTGAAAGTAATACCGGATCGTGAGACCCGTTGAGAAGCTTTGGGGGGCGTTTTAACCACCGTGGACGTCCGGCAAGGGATTTTGTTACCGATTGCTGTGTGAATTAGCGAATTATCCGCTATCACTCTAGGGTTTCAAAGTGATATCGATTCTTGTATAAACACAGGAATCTCACATTTTATGGAAGGCGTTTTAACCTACGTTGATGGCCGGCAAGGGATTCTATTGATGATGATGATTGGCCTGTTGGTTTACATACGTATAGTCCAGTACGTGTCGATATTCGTCTCTGGCATGGTTCACATGTTGAGCTATCGTAATCGACTGTTTACCGCTCATTTACTTTCGCCTTTGGCGCAGGTTACACGTTAAGTAACCGTGCTAACTGTGCCTATTACCTGCCTCTCTCCCAAAAAAGCCCTATATAAGTGTGGGTGGAATATAGGGTTTTCATTTAACAAAAAACGGCCATAACCCGGAACACGTTTAGTTTTAATATGTATGAAATTAAGAAACTATCGTTTATAACATGCAAAAATATACTATTTTTAATATTAATTTAATATTTGTATGCCAGTTGAGGACGGCTTATTTCTCCCCTATTTTATTAAACGTTCTACCCAATACCGAAATATTTCGCAGAATTCCTGCTAGCGTGCCCTAAGAAAAATATTTAGTAGTCGTCTAATATAATAAGGATGCAGATGAATTCTACATTTACCGCCAGAAAACGAAGATTCATAATACTTAGTATCCACGGTAAGTATATTACAATTTTTCCGGGTGTACAACCTTTTAAAATAGCGGCTTTCAATTTTATTCCATCCACGTGGATTGAAGCGTATTCTTCTCCGCCGCGTATTCATATCCATAAACTTTAAATTTACATGACCGGGTAAAAGGAATATGGATCCTGTAAATCTAAGGATACAACATAACTTTGTTACAACATAACAACAATAAACAAATCTAGGTACAATGGAAACCTGTCCATAATTGAAAAAGATTGTATAAAATAATGTTATCGACTCAAAATCGATCCTTTACGCAGTATTACACATCCTTTACACATCGCGCACTGTTTTTAAGAACTGTGTTTATGTATTTCCGACGTACAACTTTTCTTTTTTATGTACTTAGCTGCTTTTACTTGCATGTTATTTAAAAAGTATAGATACTTATTTATTGTAGAGAACATGATACTAGTATAAATAATAAATATTGCCGACTTGGATACGAAGATAAGTGTGGGTTAAGGTATATTGTCATACCTTCCATTATGTAACCGCAAAGATATAAAGACGTTTCAGATTGTAGGTTGTTTTTCGTTGAGAATTAAACGCTTTTATTTTAATAAGGAACTTTCTCTATAAATACGAGTCGGTACGATATGCGCACATTAGAAACATGTATTTTGGAACAATTTTTGCATGTGCTTTCCTTTTAGGATGTCAAATACAAAGAATTAGATCTTTCTCCGAGTTAAATAACATAAAAAAAATAATTTCGGATTTTATATTAACTCTAAAAACACCGACTAGCGTATCTTCTAAAGTATGTTGGTCTCGCCGTAAGTGCATATCGTTGGGTTACTATATGAAGAATTAACTAAATAGAATACGGTTCTTCTTCTAGGCGATAAAATCCTATTTTCACAACATTTGAATAAGTACTTAATTAGAAGTCGGTATGTAAATGCTTTCCACGATCGCGGAAATGGCGTGCCAGAATTTGTTCAATTATTTTTGTTAGATCTGAGGTGTGACGGATACGTTAGATTTTTACAGGAAGTAAGAAAATTTTGTTTAATATTTGTAAACTTTTGTGATTTCCTAACCGGTCTTTTTGATGTAGTTATCTTTATTACATATTACATGTTCGTCTAATACCGCATGCGGAGGAGTGAAGAAACCTTTAAATTAGTTCTATTATTCCAAGACAACAGAAAATTATGTAGTAGTATACAGGATGTTCGATTCTCATAAGATACGATGCAGAGATGTCTTTTTCGTTAAATAAACAGAGCGCAACGGCGAATTATTTAAAACTCTCTTTTTTTCCAAATATATGTGTTAGCCTCTGAAAAAATTTGGTTTCCATTTGTGTACGTGTGTGTACATAAAACATTTTTTTCGATAAATTGACCGTCTTATGATAATAGTGAAATTCCTAGCGTTCATGCAAAATAATCAAAAAACGTGCATTATTAATTTTAGGGTAACGATCAACATCTCTTCGCGCACCCATATCGTTGGATCGTTTTGGTAAATGATATGAAAGATATACCAAAAAACATGAGCATCTTGGTAGACAGTCAATTTTATGTGGCAAAAAATATGTTTCCTAACACATACACAATACATGCGTTATATAAAATTACAAGTTCCGATAAGTTTTTGATAAATTATGTGGCTATTTGGACTTCAGATTTGGGATTCAATTACTTTCATCGATTAAATATAGCAAGTACTCGCAAAAACTTAAGGAAGAATAATTTCACTCTTTCTATGGTAATTACCAACGAAGATAGTTTAAATCATTTATGGGATTACAGGTAATTATTCTAGTTACAAATATTCCTAAAAATGGGGTACCATCAACACCCTTCGTTTACACGTCTTTTATTTCAGGGACAGACACGTAGATGCCACATCCAAATTGAATTTTTTGCTTTGCCATTATGTAATGGATTTCTTAAATGCTTCACATGATTTTATTATTCGCAGTACTTGGGGATATAGAAATCAAAGCACGAATAAGTACGACGGTATGATAGGAGATTTACAGTCAGGTTTAGTTGAATTCGCAGGTAAATAAAAGAGAGATTCCCAGTTTTTGGTTACGTGCTGTTATATTTTAAGGCTCTCCTGTTATTTTAATCGCCGATCGACTATCAGTACTAGATTACATAGCTCCAACAACGCCAACAAGATGTTCGTTTATATTCAGAGCACCATCGCTTTCCCATGTAACAAATATCTTAACGTCACCGTTTGACACAACCGTATGGTACTGTTGCTTCCTGTTGGTGATGATTATTGCTGTAGTAGTATACATAATAGTTGTTTGGGAGTGGAAGTATAGGGACCAGCATGTACTTTCAAACACTCAATACGCATTAAGGCCAAAATTCGTCGACGTGTTAGTGATGGAACTTGGCGCAATATGTCAACAAGGTAGCGAAGCCGAACCAAGAAGTACTTCTGGAAGAATAGCCACAATATTTATATTCGTTGCCGTTTTATTTATGTACACCTTCTATTCGGCGAACATTGTAGCGCTATTGCAATCCACTAGTGAAAGTATTCAAACAATTGATGATCTGTTAACTTCGCGTATTAAATTAGGCGCTGAAGATATTCCTTACTCGAAGTTTTTCTTCAAGGTGACGTACTTTTTGATTTAACTTTTAGATTAAAACAACAGAAAAATATATAAGGTATGTTGATGTAAGATACCATAATGATCAAAGAAATTGGCAAAAAAAAAAACAATCGTTTATGTTTTAAACTTAAGCGAAGAAACAATTTAGCCCATTACAATGAAGCTTTTCTAACGTCGGAAAAGAGGCATCTTTTTCAGCAAGTCTGGTCTTCATCCAACAAAATACTTTAAAATTACTTACTAGTTTTCAAACCTTTTAGCTCTTACCATACAACGGCTATACCTTTTTGTTAGTTTTATATATTTATTGATTTTATTTATTCACTTCGTTTTTGCGTTCAAGTCGACTATAAAATTATTACTACTATAATCTTACAAAAATATATAACATTGTGGCGCCTTATATCGAATTACCCTTTTATTATTCGGACAACTAACATTTACGCATATTTATTCTTATTAGATTCAAGCTGAACCAACAAGAAAAGCAATTTATGAACAAAAAATTATTAACGAAGGCCACAAGCCAAATTTTTTCGATTCCGAAACCGGAATAGAAAAGGTGAAAAAAGAATTTTTTGCATTTCACATAGAAAACGCTATTGGTTATAAACTTATAGCCGATACATTTGAGGAAGGCGAGAAATGTAGATTGAGAGAAATATTATATATTACTGAACTGACCGACCCTTGGATGCCTATAAAGAAGAATTCTAGTTACAAAGAAGTTGCGAAAATTGCGTACGTACATTCGATTTACTTACAAAATTATTTGAATCGAACAAAGCAATTCATTACCGTATAGATTTCGAAGACTACGTGAAAACGGGATGCAGAGTCGTGAATTTAGGAAGATATATTACGATAAAAAACCGGTCTGTGAATCCAAAAGTAGTAGCGTTACCAATGTTGGACTGATTGAATGCTACTATGCCTTTCTAATTTTTATAATTGGATGCCTATTAGCTGTATTATTATTACTTTTAGAAATGGTTACGGGAAAAAATAGGAATAATTTAGCAATGAAGTAAACCCAGAGGACGTTATGCTCTATGGTATTTTAAACAACATTACAACCACTACTTGACGCCTATTACGTGGAAATTATAATTGTATATTTACTCACTAGACACTCACCAACCATTAGATCTTGTTCGTTAAAAGCTAACAAGTTGGCAAGAATAATATTTGCCTTATACACCAGGGGTGGAACTTTCACTGAGGCAATACTACATGATTGTATTGGATAGTTTAGTAGCACTATAGTTGTTTTTTGTATTAATCACAGATGTTTTTCCTTTAGCTATGTATCTATATATCTATCCTCCTTTATATAAGAAATGTTTAATACATCCACCGTTTTGTGGAGGACGTCCTATTATACCGTTGAAATATTGAATATTGTTAATCGTTTCTTAACGAGCTGTACGCTAGTGTTATCTCTCTGTCAGCGTAAACCTGTACCAAGGTTGGGGTGAAAGAATAAGAATTTTTCGCATTTACTTTCGTCTTCTACGATATTTTGTAATTCTGCACACGCACGGAAAGAGTTAATAAAGTTAATAAAAACACCAGTCTGAATATTAGTAATATTCATAACAATTACTGAATATATTTACCTAAAATTAAACACGAAATAAGGGCACCTACATTACTCAATCGGTAAACCAAAAATGTTAATGTATAAACCCAATAGATCTCGTATTTAAATAAATACTACATAAATGAAGTACATAACTTTACAGGCACGTACTGCTTAACTGCTATGATTGTTTTGCTTTATTTGCAAACAAATAATTTTACATTCTATTATCGAGTAGCTAAGTCATAAACAATTTTAATTTGAAGCTTGTATTGAATTAAAGTAATTGAAATATAACAATATTCATGTCTCTCACTTTTTCATCGTGACGTGCTAATGAATCAACAAAACTTCCAACGATTTCCGCATTCGTTGCACATAACGAACGTGGTCATCGGTTCATCAGCCGATCTGGTCTGAATTTGATTGTATGTACAATTTCTTTTCTTACATTTACCACATTTTAATAGGTCCGTCTTAGTACCTTGCACAGTAGCAAGTTGTGCATCGTTTATAGCTTCTTTTCTAAATCGTTCTCGTAGTTGTTTTATCTCATCATTTGCCATTTCTTCCGCTGTCATAACCGCCAATCTCGAGGCGGATATTGCTCCAATTCGAAAATTCGTTCTTAGCGTTGGATTTTTCGTATCTTTCAAGTTAGAAATCCGCGATCTTACTCTATTTTTATATCGCATATCAGTATTCTTGAATTCTGAAAATATCGCTTCCTCTAATTCTTCCGCCAATTCCTCTGGGGGAGCGCATCCTAATAAAAAGAAAAACAAATTAGCATGTAATCATTACATCATCATCTCGTTTCGTTATCTCGTACATTACGATATACCTATCAAAATTAAAGTAATAAGATACTTTGTACAAATTGATTAATCTCGAGATAAATACGAATCAGGCTTTAGATTGGCCTTGTAAGTAGAAAATTTACTTTTGGATAATTATCTAAAAACACACGTCAACTGCAAATAGATCGATTAACCACTGGACAGGTTTCTATGTCTTCGAAAACTCTCCACAATTACCAGATTTAAAATTAAACAATCCTACTTAGTCTAACAGACTCAATTCATGGTTTGCCAAAAACCCATTTTTTATGAACAAATTATAATTCCTTGGGACAATTTTACGAAACTGGATTGAGAAGTTTCTGTACATGACAAGAAAAAATCACCAATAATTTTTGATTACAATAAAACAAAATCAGGCTATGACGCAGTGCTGCTCTCACTTCTGCTCTCAATCCGTATTATATAGGGTCACATAAATGAAGAATGGCATGTAGGAACTTGGTTTGCAGCCTACAAGCGCTGAGACAAAGCTACGAACTTTCCGCGTCGCAGGGATAAATTTAGAAAGTAACAAAATTGAAACACGGCAAACGCTTCGAAAATGTTCAATTAGATGAAAACTATATCAGTATTACTTGCGTTTGCTTGATGACTAATTTGCGAAGTTCTGCATACAGAAATTTTCTTCTTATTCCCATCCGAACCGTATCCGCAATCTTTACTATTTCTATCCGAGTCGTATCCACGCCTCACATAATCCTTAGCCATACCGATATCCGCATTTTACATTTTTGTTTAGTCGTAGCCGGTCGCATACATAGGTACCATGCCTGTGTATGCGATGTATTACATATGAATGCTACATGGTACATGTAGCATGCATAATAATAAATATTATCTTCATCCGTAAGTATTTATTGCTGTCAAGGATTAGAAAGCATCAGAGCTGGTTTATTTATTGCATTGTTATAGAAAGAAAGAAGGATAATTTATGTGAGACCTTTTTAGAATCTCTCTGGTTTGGTTAATACAACGTTGAATCATGTTTCTGCTAAATTACGGAATACAATGATACATTATGGTAAATAAACAGTGATATTACCTTCAAAATCTTCTTTCTCCACTCTTAAAGCAGCTGCAAGCATTTCTCTACATTTAAGTCTGACAGCATCGGTTGTATTTGAACTGGAAGGAAACTGACTAGGTAATTTTTTTTCCTTCTCATCTTTCGCCTTCTCTTCTTTCTTTTTTGACTTGTTCAAATTAGCCGAGTTTGAATTACTGTTGGATTCTTTATTGTTAGATCCTGAGAGAAATTTTTTCCAGTTCTTAATCAGAGTCTTCGCTAAAGTAATCACTTCATCGTCTGTAGTAGATTTTCTTAGCGCATTCACAGTCATCCCTATTCTTGTTTTTGTTAAAACCTCAAGGTCAATATTGAGTTTTTGGAGTTCTCTAAGTAAATCCAAGGCTTGCTCTTGATTCTGCAAAGATATAAAATTTTTGTAGCTCACCTATTATGATAAACGAAAAGCTCTGGGAGATCGTTTACAATGATCAACATAAGGGGTAATGAGAAAAGCAAAAATGCATTGAATATTACAAACATACAGTGCCATCTCCAGAAGTCATTTTGGTTAATTTCTTCTGTATTCTCATAACTTCTTCTTCAACGCTCATAGTTACACAACTGTATTTTCCTTAGGTTTACACACAATCGATAACGTTGCACGAAACACGTGCCACTGCCAACGTTTCGGTAGTAGATCCGATCGCAAAATCTTCGAAGTAGCTCTGTGTTTATAGAATTAAAGTGAATATCATAAATTGGAATAGATAATTTGCTTACAATTGCTTGTGCCGCACTTATAATTATGGCTGACAACATAACTGAAGATAGTAATGGAAGCGGTTAGATGCAGCATTGGCAAGTACCCGGAACAGGTTCAACTTGGTTAAAAATTGAATATATTGTGAGCAATTATTTTAATGTTTCAGGCATACTTATAACACTCAAAACAAACAAAAAGTGTACGGAGAATATCTCTTTTACATCATCCGAATGTTTATGGCATATGTGTACTGTTGTTGTGACACAACTTTAGGTTTGGTGTAACCAGTGATTGGTGGTACAGCTATAATATAGGAAAATTGATTCTCTCGTTCGACGAAGGCGTAGAAAATGTAAAAGTTCAAACAATGTATAGATAGCGTAAAAAAAATAACGAATGTGATAATGTTGGAAGTTCCATGCTCTCGTGCATCATTAAAAATTTTAGAAGCGCGAATAGATTGAGCCGAGTCGCACCTGCGATATGTTTAATGGATATTACCAAAGCTGGTCAAATCGTAAGGGAACACGTCATTGCTGGCATAGCCGCCTTTTTATGCTTATCGGTAGGAACTAAGAGTGCACAAATTCAGTCTCGCATAGATTATGCAAGGTTTCACAGCGTTCCGATATCGAATTTTATTTATTCACATAGGTTGTTTCGTGTATTTTTGCTCGTCTTTCAAATTATCCATAGATTCAGATTTTCGTCAAACATCAGAACAGTGACACCTGTTGCACGGGATATCTTTGGAAAACGGCCTTTTCCCCAATTGCATGTCAGTCGTCCCGTACAGGACGACCGACACGCAGCTTTGAATATGACCAATGGCTTAACACGAAAAGTCCACAATACCTACCATCCGCTGCCCTACTTACTACTTGGTTGTCATAAAAGATATTTGTAGCAATACCAATTGCAATTGTAAAAGTGCACAACATGTAATGTTTTCAAAGTTTTCCAATAACAACACGTTATTCAGAAATTAAGTTTTAAAATTTGAACTTGAAAAATCTGTACTTAGTTTGCTTTTGTATATTTCTTGTTTCCTTAGAGTATTATATTAAGAAATCACTATTGATCATATACTGAAGCATCCTATAAATTCAAGTTTCGTTTAAACCTGAATACTCGGGTTAGTTGCACCTTCCATGTTGATTTCTTGGTTTATGAAGGTGCTAAAGATTCCGGATTTTTGTCTTAGTATCCTGATGCAACCATCTCTTTCAAGCTCAGTTTAGTATTTACTGCTACGGATACTATCAAATTATATTCACTTTTAAGAACAAATTTGACGTATTGGATTATGGGTAGTGTGCTGTTAAAAATCAATTGACTAAAATATTAGATTATGTATACAAGATTTCAAAACTTTTATTCAAAATACAATATTGCCGATTCATCATCGAGATCACGATATAACAGTGATCTCGAAATGTACGATGTATGAAAAGGCTTCTTCTCAAGATGGTTGAATGAATAGTAGTAAGTATTAGCAAAATGAGATTAATATAATTAATAGAGTGTGCGAGTACGAAACGTTAGAGTACAACAGAATTAGACTGGGCAAAATGGTCAAGAGTAAATAATCATTGTTTGGTCAAGCTTTCGTAGATTTTTATTTCCTCTTCATCAAGACACACCAAAACCCTTTACAACTTGTATGATGCAACTATAAAGCTCTAACATACACAAACATTATTTCCAAATTATGATAAAAATTCGTTAGAGATTCGCCATCCTCTTTACCATTAAGTTTACAGTAAAGAATGTGTATTTTCACACTTTATTACTGTCGCAATTATGGAAGCTACCTTGTGGTGTTACGTTGAGGTGGCATCAACCACCATAATAAATATACACGCAGAGGCAAATTTGACATACGTTTCTCCATTTTCTATACCATGAAATTTGGCCTTTTGCCTTTATTGAGATAACGAATGCATTATTTCAATACATGCAATGAATGCATGCATGCATTGAAGTAATGAAAGCATTAATAATCAAATTGACTAATAAATAGATAACAATATAATACATCAATGTGTCTTCATATGCGTTGAAAGTGGCCCCGTTTGCCCGAAGGCTTTATTACAAATTTGACACGTATATGGTTTCTCTCCGGTATGTATTCTCATATGAACCTTTAAAATAGATGCTTGATAGAATCCCTTTTTGCACACCGAACACACGTGGTTTCTGTCACCTACAACAAGGAAACACCTTAGAAAAGTTATATAATCGTAGATGCATCACATTTTCAATTGAGCAGTAAAAATTGAATTCAAACGAATTTCGATAACTATACATTCTTGTTATTCTATAGAAATAATTAATATTATATTATTAATTACATTTACATTAAAAATCGAGAAATGCCCGACGCTTACAGTATGGTGCTACGGTTTGCTGTGATTAGTGAGAACCCACAAAATTATATCTAGGTTCTACATTGCTATTCCGTACAAATGAAATTCGCAATTCCTATGTTTTCCTCGAAACTTTATTTATTTATTTTCTTCCCAATGATTTGAATTTGTTCTGAAGTCAGTCGTTATTTTCAATTCACTTCCTCTCCGAATATTTCCCATACCTTTTTCTTAGCTTTTCTTTAACAGTTTATTTCATTTGTTTATCCAATTTATCATAGTTCCTTTTGTTGTAGTATATTCTTGTTCTTTGGTAACTTCCCCAGGGCATTCATTTCCGTCTCATTATATACACTTCACCATATGATTTTTCCATTTCCCGTTTTTAACTTCTTAATTCCATGTCGCAAAAATTCTTTAATAATGTTTCTTTGAATGTTCTCCATGTGTGTTCTAAAACGAGTGCCTTGCCAATTGTAATTCCTCGTCTACCTTTTTCGGCCTTGAGTTTCTTATTTTTTTAGGTGGCCCATATTTCAATCAAATCAATTATACCAATATCCGTTGTGCATTGAGTTCTGCTTGTTTTTGTTCTTTAACTTTTTTACTCTAGTTGTTCTACACATTTCTTTTTTCTTTGGCTGCGGAGCACAAATTTAAATTCAACTTTTGATTCACTCAGCAAGATCCGGTGAAAAGTGTAATAACGTGAAAGGTCGGTTCAGGAAATTATTCTAATATAATCAAAATGTAATGCTGTACGTATATAAAGCGGATACGTTTTCCGTTAAAATTACCTGTATGAGTTTTGACATGAATTTTTAAATCTTCACTTCTGGGAAACGCTTTTGGACATATAGTACAAATATATGGCTTTTCCCCTGTGTGGATCCTTATGTGCTTTTTAAGTTGAGAAGAACTCACGCATCCTCTTCCACATATTCTACATACATAAGGTTTCTCACCACTATGCGATCTTGAATGGACTGTCAATCTAGAGGGGTCTGGAAACCCTTTACCACACACATTGCAGATGTAAGGTCTCTCACCTGAAAAATGTAGATTAATTAAGTCACATTAATAATAACAATGATAGCAATGACAACAATGAAATTAAGATAATATTTTCTTAATCTAATTGTTTAATTTATTATAATTAATATAATATTAAGATAATAAAGAAGATAGACTACCAGCTATTCAGCTTGTATAGACGCGTGTTTCGCCGGGTAACAGTCTAACAGTATACATTTGTGGAAGGTAGTGGTACTACCTTCTCTGGATACTCTATTTACATAACTTATCGAAATATTTGCAAACAGATACGATTGCGACCTGTATCCCTGGTCGCTGTATATGTTTTACAATTATCTATAACAGTGATAACAATAGTAATAATATTCTATGCCTTCACAGGAGGCATCGGTCGGGCGGCTATATGGCTTACGTACATTCGTATGGATCGCCGAAAATTTGAAAATTTGGTCAGTTACTATTTTCGGAGGGGCAATCGCGTCTACAAACCCGTAAATAAAAAAAATTACAGCAAAACCGTATCTGGGCATCGCGATGGTATAAACAAACAAGTTTACAATTTTTCGTGTTCAAAGATAAAAGGGATTAACACTCTCATTTTAATATATCTTCATGCTTATTTATATTTACCTGTATGAATTCTTTTGTGAATTATTAAATTACTTGGTGTTGTAAACCCTTTCCCACAATAAGGGCATATGTGATCCTTTACACCTGAATGAATTTTCATATGCATAGCTAACGATCCTGATCCTCGTAACCTACAAATAAAATATGAAATACAGTCTCGCGTTTGTTTAAAATTAACACAAAAAAGAGTAATAATTTTTAAATGCACTTCGTTTACTTTTTTTTTTTAATGCCGTATTTTAATTATTAAATTTCGCAACTAAATAGTAATGCCGTTAGTATCCAATAAGATGAGATCCGCTATTCAATTCTTTGCTTTCGGATTCGTTATCAAATACTTCGCTTCCAGATTTACTATTCGTTTACCTCCTGATAATATGCAAGCATGTTAAAAAATTTCTGAGTCACCTTTCCCAAGATTCTCTCAACGACTCTAGTTTGTCCCAACTTTTGCAAAGTAGTTGATCGTTTAACGTAAACGTGTAATTCGAGGTGATCCCAAAGAAAAAAAAAATCTAATGGATTAAGGCTTGAAATCCTCTACGTCCAATCCATCAATTTAGAAAGGCGGCATTAGAAAAATTCCTAATTCGTCTATCACAGTGGGAAGGCACTTTGATCATGTTGAACCCAAAAATGTTGAGATAACTGTTCATTGACAAAGTAAATGTAGTCCAAATTAAAATAGTATTTCGTTGTAAATAGATATATAGACGGTTAGCTTGCTTACTGTATATTACTTTTTCTCTATTGTTATTTATCTGTTCGCAAATTTACAAAGAAAAATCAAAATTGAAGTTAAGGTGAATAGTGTAGTTCGAGTCTGACCGCCTGTTCTCTTCTTGATGTCCCCATCATACAACTGCGTGAGCGTCAGATTTAGCATCTCTAATAATTATGCAAGTTTGGTTAATACAATTTTTCCGATAAAAAACAACGATCATAGCTGCTGAGTACACACGTGCCCCAATCCCAAAATAACTGGAACAACATAAAGAAAATTACAGCAAATACCCGATTGGGGTACGCCGCTGATTGAAGGTATATTCATTTTCTCAGACGGCTATGCATTCTAATGAGAAGTTAGCTTAGTCTCACTTCCATGATGTTCTCAAATGGATGCTCTCCGTTGTCTTGTCGTAGCTTACTAGCCCATCAACTAATGCTTGATTAGAGTTCCAACAAAACCGAAGCCACACGTCGTACCCGAAACACGACATTGCGTGACCTAACTAAGCTCTAGTAAACAATCAAACTACATTATTTCTCTGAGTAATAATAAACCGAAATGTAGCGTAAAATCCTCATGAAACGAACGAAATAGATTTCTCATTCAGAGTAAATTCCGCACATGCTCAATTTGTATAAAAATTTAACCGAGAAGGCTCTAAAAGTCGAGAATTCAAAATTTTAGGGCAAAATATTTGTTGTGGTATATCACTCAAGTTAACCAATCGGAGAAATTAATATAACAATTCAAAATCATACCCGGGGCAACTTTTACGGTTACGCAAAGAAAAATACGCTGAGAAAATTAATGTTTTCTGACATTTCCTGAAAGGCAATGAAAGATAAAAGCATGGACACCCTGTATAAAATTTCCCGATAATTATCATGGCCGAAAACAATAAAAAGTCACAATGTTCGTAAAATAAAGCTTTGCGTAAATACATTGACAAGGGTAGACAATATGGGTTACCTAACTGCAGGAGGAAACAAGACCACAACTCTTACAAATCCGAAAAAAGAATACAAGAGGGAAGGGTTACTCCAAATTCAATATAAGCGCCTAACATTGTATACAGGGTGCATTGTCAATCACAATTAATGATTTTTCTGGTAAATTCGCGTTTTCTTACAGCTATCTACCGTAATTTTCCGCATTTACCTTTTCATGATTGTCACCTTTTAAACAACCTTTTAAGCATTTAACAACCTCAATAGACAATTTGGAATAAAATCCTGGATACGTTGTTAGGCTGGTTCCTTTCGAAACGTTTTTGAAAAAACCTTTTCTGTTACCATCGCTCTACATTTTGGATGTTGTATAATTGCTATGAATGTATGTCACATCTACATTTGCCTTCTATTAAATTCCTTCTATTCTTTTCAATTCTAATTTTGTTTACATTTTCTGGTGTAAAGCTGGAACTGCAAATGGACATTCTTCTGTATCATAAAGATTGTAAAGAATACCCCGCACGATCCCGATTTGTTATTCCGGTAAGCTGCTAACAGTTCTTTGTCTTGATCCTTTTTTACCAGGTCTTTCTTTTTTGCACAATCCATCCAGTTGTTTACACTGATGAACCTATAGCTTCGCAAACTAATTGTTTTAATTTGATCATGTCACTCGGTGCACTTTTCTTTTTACAAATACAATGCTGTTACATGAACAAGTTCACCCACAAGCGGATAGGCGCAGTTCTTTTCAAAATAGCTTCCCGCGCCATATGCATGCGATCATTATAGTTAAGTGTACAGATTGTGCCACTTCACGAAGTTTATTTAGGGTGTTATTTTTGCCAGTAGCATTTTTCATGTCTGTATATCAAGGGCAATTATTAGTAATAACATATTTTTAAAACGAACTGAAGAAGTGCGGCAGGTTTTAAAAATTTTAACGTGTAAAAATTAGAATAGTAATCTTACCTTTTCCCGCATAATTTACATTCGTGGGTTTTAATGCCACTATGTGTTTTATTATGTGCCGTTAAACTTGTATACCTTGAAAACGCTTTACTGCAAATGGGACACACAAAGCTTTTTTTATTAGCGTGAGCACGCATATGCTCCAATAGTCTAAATGATTGAGAAAAAGATTTTCCACATAATTTACACGGAAACGGTTTTTCACCAGTGTGTATTCTTAGATGCCGTGTCAAATCGTCTGATCTAGTAAATCCCTTCCCGCATTCATTGCATAGGTGTCGTTTTGCACCATCGTGGACCTACAAAAAACAAGAAAAAAGAATTTGGGGCTAACATACAATATCGATGTGATAAAGATGTGGTTTACCTAATTTTATAAATAAAGTTTATCACACAGCAAGATCTTGCAGTATCCCTCGCGACAGAATCTGGCATTTTTAGAAACAAAAAAACTGGCAAATTTAAACAAACCTACTACAACTACTGGGTTAGAAAAGAAAAAGTGACGTCTAGTATTATAACTGCTTTTCATTTGATCTCAAATGTAAACTATACTAAATCGTCCTGTACAGTACACATTTCAAATACGCGCGAATATGGCTACGTCGTACGTAAAAGATTAATCATGTTTTTCCACCGAACGTGTATTGCCTAAAACCCAATTTTCAAAAATGGATATGGTTGCAATGTCATATACCCATTGAGTTCTATACGTTTACAACGTATCTACAATTGGCTCGTATGCAAGTAGCATTACAGGTTAAATACGTTTGAATGTAGTTTAGCTTTGGTTGTGTATCCGCTTATTATTAGTTTATTGTCTTCGTTTGGAATTTAAGTCAGTTACTTTTCGGCGCTAGCTTAATAAAACTGTAAAGGTGAGTAAATGTAGAAAAAGGATTAATTTGCATGCTTAGATACAAAAAGTCATTGTCAGCGTGTATGGTTATAACAAACCAAGTAGCAGGCTTAGAATGGCGGGAATAAAAATATTGAAGTTTTAAAAGAATTTAAGAAAACTTCTAAATTAAAAATTAATGCATTGTACAATATGGTTTCCTTTTGGTGGCATGAAAGCACCAACTATTCGACGAATACAACGTTTTATATAATATATCGGGTCGAATTGTAGCAATTTGCTCACTAATACTGTTTTTTAATTGTTCCGGTGTTTTTGTTCGTATTTTAAAGGCAATTTTTCGTTAATAGTCCCAAAGACAAAAATTCGCTGGGTTCAGATCAAACAAATCTTGGTGGCCATGACCTTTCAAAGTAGCTGCTAATACCATGATCTTGAAAAACAGCAGTTAACAAGTCCTTAACTGGTTGGCAAACGTGCGGGGGTGCTTCATCCTTTACAAACATTATTACTTTAATTGCGTCATCGTTTTACAACTGTAGAATGACAATCTCTTAACATTTGGAGGTACTGTTCAGCAGTAACAGCCATAATTATAACTTTGTTATTCTGTATTTCCTTGAAAAAATACGGAGCAATGATGAAATTATCTGCGAAATCACACCAATCACTGACTTTTCTGTTCCCTGTTGAAGGATAAAAATGGGCTTCATCCGTCCAGAAAAATACGAGATAACGTTTCGGGTTTAATCTTAATCTGAGCCATCGCAAAGAATCGTACTGCCGAATTTGCTTCTTTTAAATCAAATCGTGTTAAGACACCCATTCTCGTACGATCTTCGTATAGTTTCTACCACATTCATCCTAACTTATTCTTGTTTACAGATCCATTTTTTAAATTTATGTCGTTTGAATATACGTTAGGATCAGTTTTAGTTTGAGAATCAATCGCTGAACTGCTATGAGATTACCTCAACTTTTTAAAACCGCATAACCACTTAAAGTATAACGCTTACTGAAACAAATCAAAGTAGCATGAAAATATACGTTTTCTCACGTATACATTTCTGAAGTTTGGCCCGTCTTTCCCGACTCACCCTGTATAAGTATATACGAAAATACACTCTTTGCAATTGAAGTACATTCCATTATTCTGTCGAAAGTTGTAAGAATTAGATTATCAAAACATTATAATATAAAATCAAGCAGCCTATTTTCCCTTAAAAGACGTAGGAGTTTTCTATAGAACTATTTAATCCTGCGGTTACGTTTAAGCTAACGCGTATCCACGGATCATATCAGATACATCGCGCGTAACAATTTTGTAAGTAATTAATTGCCGGTGCGCCGGTGCAAATTGTTAAGAGGAAGGTGACATTTCATTTCGACAAAGAACTAAATCGAAACCGTTGTCGTAATGAAATATATAGATGACAAGATCCCCGGGAGACTTTCTCTAAACACGATGATTTGGGCGGTTGTAACATAAGTGGAATGCCGTGCCGTTGGTTACGTAAATGACGTCTTCTAAACTTAGCGCTTTGGGTCTTATACTAGAGAAACCGGATTGATTGACGACTTTAATAGAGTCTAGTTCTTCTGTAATGAAACTTTGTTCAAAGAAAGTTCACGCAGATTTAAGTCTGTATACGTCCAATTTAGTCGTAATAGTTGATTGTAATTTGTTATACTTTCTACTTTACGGCAATTTTAAATATTTACAACAGTTGTCAATTAAGTGACGCATTTTCATTCGCAAATAGTGTAATTTCCGATGAATTTAGGGGAATACCCGAAGAGCGAATTAGAGTCACAAAACTTCAATATTATACGTTCCAAATTCGAATAAATTTGACTGCATATTAATGAAATAAATAGATATTCGCGGACGCAATCATTTGTTCTAATGCTGTTTACAATTATTTTACAATTTTATTTCTTAATGATTTATAGAAATAAAACTTACCTTCATATGCCTACAGAGCGTACTGGCACTAGCGAAACCTTGTTGGCAAATCTTACAAATGTGCTTTGTCGATTTCTTGGGATGTGTGCGTCTGTGAAACTGAAGGAATACGAATTAAAATATTTGTAACGGATTGAAATAATAGGATTATTTTCACAATATTTGTGTCTCTTACTCAAAATGTGAATTACAACAATTGACACTGAGAAGGTAATGTCATTTGTTTATTGCATAGGACAAATTCATAATATGGTAGGTATCAGATATACCAGATGTTACGACTGACTTCTTATACTGCATAACCGATTTCAAATAAAAGCACCCCCCAAATAATATTTTCCTATTTTATTCTTAACAAAATCTAGTCTTTAGTTATGAAAATTATATTAAAAAAAATTTTACCTTTAAATCCATTGCTGTAGTAAAACACTGAGTGCATTCTTCACAAGGATATAGCTTTTGCTTGGTATCATCTTTAATTTTCTTTCTTTTAATTAATGTTTGGATGTTGGTTGATCCTGTTTCTTCGTTAAGATTATCACTTCCATCACTATCTGATCCTATCTCTGAAAATAGTACAGTCAGGTGTTATTACATTGAAAGCAATGTGGAATTCCTAATAAATACCGATGATGAACACAAAACATAAAGCAGTACACTTCATAATGATTTGGACGAAGATGATAGCGTTTTTCATTGGCTGGCTTAGAGCAGAGTGAATGTATATGTATCTTCTTTCATTAATTTCAGAAAGGATATGTATACGCCAGGGCAGCAAATGAAGTACATCGTAAGATTTAGTATACACTTATTATATTGTTTAAATACTTCCGGGAATAGTATAACAAAAATCAAATTGAACTTCTCGTGTTTTACTCTAAATCTCTTTGAGGATTTTCCAGTGCAATACAAAAGCTTCAGTTACATGTTTCTGAATAAAATCAGATTCAAAGAATCCATTGCCACCATCCTCATTTACCTATTTTAATTTCTAAAACTAACAGTTCGCTTACAGCAAGAGATAGAAAATTAAAAGAACTTTCAATGGGTCTAAGATATCAAAATCTATAAATGAAGTTGTTGGTTGGAGAGATATAGGAAAATTAAGCTAATGACGAAAAACATTGTACGTAATTAAGCAACGTTACAAAATTCCTTTTTGACAGCTATGTTTTATGTAGCTCATGAGGTATAAAATACAAAAAGAACATACTTGATATGTCAACATCAACTGATTCAAATTTCGGTTCCAAGTTATCCTTTTGATCAGAAATGTCTAGATCTAAATTTTGCTGATAAGGCTTTAACTCCATATACGACTGTGATGGCTGTCCTAAAATTTGTCTTAAGGTGCTCTCAGACCTTTCGCACAATTGCTTAAAAGAAAATGATCTTATAATATGATGAGTACATTGTATACAAACTTGATCTGGTAACCCATCATCTTCCATAACCTAAAAATAATAATTAAACACATGGGCATTTCAAAATAGATTTACAAAATACTTGCACAGAAGCACAGGACATTAACATTTCATGTAATTTTAATGCTTCTCCGTTACTTTCATCAACACTAAACACTGACCTCATATTATTTTCTTCTGATAAACATGTTCGACATATTTTATCTGTATTTATAGTTTCAAACGCCATAACTGTAATTAGTTATCTGTAGTTAATTTAAAATAGACAATAGGATCATTACTTTAATAACTATAAAACGTATTAAAGAAAAATTAATAAAAAAAAATAAACACAGCCAAATAGCAGATGTGCAAGATTTGATTGGATTTAATACGCAGACACATTGTCGCCAGCCTAGAAAATAAGAAAATTACTACATACTATGTCACAAACCTACTTACATTCACAACCTCAAAATTAATATCCCTAAAATGACTACTCAACAATCTCTACTATCAATAATTTGAATCTGATGAAAAACTATAAAAGTCTAAATATCTCAAAAGTGCAACATATCTTGCAATACATAATTACGTATATTTATGTCAACATATAAGTAGAATATGTATTCAATAAATTTTGGATACCATGGGCGTAGCTACAGGGGCCATAGCTTCTCCCAAATCTCCGAAATAATTGCACTTTCATTTCTTTTTGAATCCGCAGCGAACTATAATTGTCCCTCTTGACTAAATTCTAGTTAACCCATTATAATCACCGAATAATTTTATTATTATATTATATTAAGCGAAAAGTTTATAAATTCATTAATGCAATGGTCGTTGGTCAAGTATAAACTTTAATACTCAGGAAAAGATTTATCATTTAATAGATTCTGATCTACATTAAAATTCGAACTATTTAGCCTTAGGATTCACTTCTATATAGCTCCAGTTTCTGTTTATCCTCCTACATGCGCAGTTAGATCGCTAGCAGAAAAGTGTTAACAATTTGAAATGAAAATGGACCTTTCCTAAGTGGTAGACATGTTTATAACGTAAACTTTCTTTTGTTTTTTTAATGTTACTTCCGTATCCTTGAACCATTTTTAAAATTATTTGGTGTGCTGATAGGCGGCATCTTGCATCGAGAGACTAAACTTGTAATGTATGCAGCACAATGTCCCGCCTTGATTCTTAATTCTAGAACTGGTACGCATGGTTATTACGAGCACATTGTTTGAACCATGCAGTTCTAGTTTTAAAAATTCTGAAAATTGGGTGCTAGCAGTTTTTCATATTCTTGCCGGAATTGATCACGCGCAAGTATAACTCATGGTTGTCTTCCAGACTAAGATAAAGCATTTGAAGAGGTTCGTTTAATAGTTTTGGATTATTAGAGTTGTAGTATACAAAAATTATAACAAAACTACAATTGTCAAATTATGTACAATATTTTCTTTTTAAGTGAAGCATACATTTTAGTTGATATATTTCATCGAATAGGCATAGGCTATTTAAAATAAAAGTAAAGTCATTAAATAGCATAAAACCCACAACTATATATATGAACACATCAAGTTATCTAGGCTGTAAATAAATAAAATCATTATATTTTACAGCCTTGAAAAAAATGCCCGTATAACTTATTTTTATTAATCTGTACAAGTAATATGGTACATATTTTTTTCCTTTTCTGTAATTTCTGATGGTGCTCCAGATATTGGATCTCTTCCACCAACACCCTTTGGAAAAGCTATAACATCTCTAATACTTGGCGTTTCTAATACTGTGGCAATTAATCTATCTATTCCTAAGGCTATTCCTCCATGCGGTGGACACCCTGATGATAGCATTTGTAACATATGATGCAATTTCATTTTATCAATGCTGAGTAACTCGAGCACTTTTTCTTGCAAAACAGGATCATGAATACGTACTGATCCACCGCCTACTTCGTTTCCATTCAGAACTAGGTCATATGCTAATGATCGCACCTGTGAAATGGTAACAATTAATAAATTATACTGAAACATTTGAAAGAAAGTTGAACTGAATTAAGCTCTCCGTACAGGAAATAAACAAGCATAGCTATACTTAAAGGATATGAGGCTGATTAAGTGCAAGTTGCCTGTATTCTCTTTTCCGTGCGATTCGCGAAATTAGCAGAGACTGGACAGACTAGTGTTTCGTCGATTTCGAGGAAACAACACGAACCCATTTTTATGGAACGAATAAACACGAATCTGTCTACTCTCTGTTAAGTTAATGGTGATATACATACCTTTAAAGGACATTCTTCTAAAAGATGTAAATCTTCTCTGTGAGGTGAAGTAAAAGGATGATGAACTGTTTGTAAAATACCAGTTGCGCTATCTCTTTCAAACAAAGGGAAATCTGTGATCCATAGTATATCTACATCATCCTTTCTTATTTTAATTCCATTTTGTTCCAATAAATTAACGTACTCGATCCGTACCTTGCCCATTAAAGATAACTTCAAACAAACATTGAAGTTGAATTATCAGTCACCGAAAGTTAAAACAAACTATCCATTGAAAATAGTTTTTCGGTAAATTTCGTTTTTCTTTTATCATTTTTTTTAAGCAACACAACGGAAACTAAAATTACTACACCATTAAGCACTAAGCCAAGACGTACTCAGAATTGTATGATTTTTTTGTACTAAATGCTTTACACCTACATTTATAAATTTTTTGAATTTCCAAGCATATCGATATTGCCCAAATATGTATGCACCAGTCGTGTTTTTCAATTGCTTGGTATATCTTAGTCAATAGGCACAGATAATCAACAGTGCACTGTATATCAAGCTCCTACTTACTGTTTCATCTTTTGCTCCAAACGCTAGAAGAATAACACAGCCATCTTCCAAATTACAGAAATTCCAAAGATTTTGTGCAATATCATCTGTAAGTATATGCCTTATTTTCTTTGTCCACTTTTCTTTACTTTCTATTTTGTATTGAATAAACTTGACATTTGGATAGTCTTCCGACAATGTATTTAATTTGTTGTTGATACTTGATGAATGGTTAAAGTGTTTTTCCAAAATTATGCATGTTGAGTAGAAATCATTGTTTGTATTCACTGGTTTTATAATGTTTGTAACATTTTTAAGCTGAAATTGGAAGTATATTAGGAAAATAATAATAATACATTATTATTTTAATACATCATGCGTTTCAAATAAAGCTGACAAGTACCAAACATACAAGAATAAAAGATAATATGTTTCCCAAATTAAAACAAACAGTTATCTTTATTTTACTTAATCTTTATTTATTTGACGTGGTATTTCTATGTAACTCAGTTACTCAAAAATCAAACCTGACCTGCAATTGATTATTTCGTCCATGATTTGAACTTGTTCGGTTGTTTACCAATTGCAACAAAATCCAATATTTGCAAATGGCATATTATTTAGCTCATTGCAGCAATAAATAATCGATTAATTAGGTAAAAGAAGCATGCCTCTGGTAAGGTACCTGTAAATATATACTTACTTCAAAGCTAAATCTAGTGTCAGGTTTGTCTGACCCATACTTTTCCATTGCATCTGAATACGTTATCCTTTTAAACTTGGTTGGTAAAGGTTTAAGGAATTTTGGCCAGCAATATCGTAGTAAATCTTCTACAAGATTCTTAATCTTATCTGCATCTGTAAATGACATCTCAATGTCAAGCTGTGTAAATTCTGGTTGCCTATCAGGTCGAGATCCTTCATCACGATAACAACGGGCTATCTGAAAATACCTGAAGTAATATAAACGTACAGGCACTTATGTTTTCGGCTATAATTATACTACTTACCTATCTATTGCACCAGCCATCAACATTTGTTTGAATTGTTGGGGGCTCTGTACAAGAGAAAAAAATTGTCCAGGAAATCTCGTGGGAACTATATATTCTTGTGCACCCTGTAAAATAATATACTATCTATACTCCAAATTTAATAGAAAAATATCCTACGGCAGCAAAAAACAAAGACTAATTGATTATAGCCATTGTTCAGAGACCATAGGATTGGTCCCATTTGCAGTAACTAAACAACAATGAAATGACATTTTAAAGGTTACTACGTTGCTTTATATTCAGAACTTTTTGTATTTATTTCTTCAATGCAATAACTAATATAGGCTAAATCCCAAATAAAAATGTTAAGTCAAAATTGCTTACTCCAGGTGTTGCTTTAAACAGTGTGGGTGTTTCAACATCCACAAATCCTGCTTGATTAATTAAAAACTCCCGCATTTTCATTAGTATCCAGGAACGTGTTCTTAAGTTGAACTGCATTTCTGGAAATCGGAGATCTAAATATCGATATTGCATTCTTAAAGATTCTTTTGCTTTTTGGAATTCTCTCAAGTTGAATGGTAAATTTTCAGATGCTTTGTTTAAAACATCAACTTTATCTATTAATACTTCAATTTCACCAGTTTGTTGAGCAGCATTTACCATCCCATCAGGTCTTGGAACTACTGCACCCTCAATTCTAAGTATAGTTTCATAAGGTAGAGACGCAACTAAGTTCTGAAGCTTAAGATCCTAAAAATGCAAGATTAGGCAATTTAATGCAATAAATACTTCAACTAACATCTTCCTTCACGACAACTTGTATAATGCCATATCCATCCCTCAGAACAATAAACTTTTTCAACCTTTGGTATTGTAACCAACCACATAGGACGACATTTTCCCCGATATTATGTCGCCTTAGCTCTCCACATGTATGCGTGCGATATGTATAAATATTGGAATTTCCTACTACATCTTCTTTTTTTTCCGCCAAATGTGTACTTTGTGTAACAAGTGATAAATTTCTAACGTGTTGGGAATGCCTATTTATGCACTTCAGCACAGAAGTTTCCTTTGCAATATTCTAAAATAGCAATTAGCATTACTGGCTTTAATATGAAGTGAAATTTACCTTGAAAGTTGTAGATTGTGCTCTAAAAAATTGACGGCCTAAATTTCCGATATACATCATAAAATATATAAAACATAAAGAAATCTGAGGTTATGAAAACTCTACTTTGTTCACTTTAAATAGGTAGCGCTGCGATCGGCGTCACCAAGAAAATTTAACCAATGGAAAAATTGCTATAAATTTGAACCATTAAAAAATGCCAAAACCATAAAATTTAGTTATCAAAATTTTTTAGTAAATAACGAAATTTAATATGGAATCCATTTTTTACGTGGAATATGTTATGGTTATATATATATGACAAGCCTACAGAAACAAGTACACTTTCCGTGCAATTCACGACATTAAAAGAGACTAGACAGACTCGTGCTTTGTCGACTCCCGAAGAAACTAGTAGGCAACATCAGAACAGTACCGAGTTCAGTACTCGGTTGATACGAATGGATTCGTGTTGCCTACTGTTGTCCCCGAAAGTCGACAAAACACGAGTCTGTCTAATCTCAGCGAAAGTAATAATTTCACCGCCTTCATCCTCTCTACTCATCAGACAAATAAACAGGAGCCTATACAGTCTCTGCTAGTTCTTCCTTGAAACGCAACTTGCTGCAAACGTAATAAGACGTGATAAAATAACACCGCAATAATGAAGTAATTAGTTTCATTTTTTTATTGTTGGAATAGATGGAATTTGCATAATAAAATAAGACACACCTTAGTAAATAAACTTTGATTCGAGCCTCACTTGAGTCGGAAGTGGTCATTAAAAGGTTGCATAGTTGCAAGAAACAATCTCAATAAATAATGTTATTTTTCCATCCGTCACTACTTACAACATTTAGCGAATTAATAAGCGTTTCACTTCAAATAATTTTAAGGATTTATTGTTGGTAGGAACATATTTCATTTGTTCATACAAGCTTTTTGGGAGGTTTAGGTTGCAATAATATAGAGGCAATCTTAAAATTGTAGAACCACTGTCTAATATCATTTAATCAGTGTAATGGGATATAATATGTCTTTCTGCAAGTTTATTGAATCTCAGCTTCTAATAAAGTATAGTCAACATTAGTTCTTTCGCAAGAAGCCATTCAATAACAAAACATTGTTAAACTAGAAATGCTGTTTAAATGTTGCAAAATTTGAACGTTTGTGCCGATCATATGCCTACATCGATATGTTGCAGAGATTATCCGTATACCTATTTATTATCATCTCTATGATGTACGTAGTACACTTTAGCCTTTATTGTTTAATCCCCCGAATAGTTGTAGGGCAACATTTCTGTTGTAAAAATATATTGGCTCTAGATCAGTAAAATATCAATTATGCAAGATTAACCGAAGAAGTGCATTAAGATTATCGCTTCGAATTTAAATAAAAAGCTGTCTTCAAAATGCGTTTTTTTTTATTTAACGAAACAGTTTTGTCTGGTTTCGTCCTAAAGGAATGGCACTCAAAATATTTTTTTTAGCATGGATATGGTTCGTCCTCAACTGTTGCACTTAGTATACTTCCACGATGATCCCGATATCATTTCCTGCTAGCAGTGCAATCGAAAGCCACTGCTACATTATTTGATAGGCTACATAATACAGAATAAAATTATCCATTTTCTCACTTTTGTACTGTTAATATTACAATATGAAAAAGAAGTCGTATGTGCTTTGCTGCATGTTCTATGATAGGAAAAAATGTAAATCAAAATTTAAACATTTTTGAATTTACTCTAGAAGATGGCAATTCTGGCCTCTTTACATTACCTAATTTGACCCCTCATACCAGTGTGGCAACTTATGTTTGGAGAATTGTTTTGATTTAGTGGGTGAAAATCGGAAAAAATCTGGAACTACGGAGCCTTCCACGAAACAACAGAGTCAATCTATGGTGTTTGGGAAAGCATATTACATATGGTATGCGATAAAAAGTGAACATTAGTTACTTTAAAAAACAAACCCTTTCCCAAATGGGTACATACAATAAAAATATCACAGTTAATGAGATAAATAAAAGTTATATTTCTCCATATTTTCATTAAATTATTTTTACACAAATGATTTTGGCTTAGCACATATCTCTCAAGACATATATGTATATGTCGCATCTTGCATGCTAAACTAGCAGCACCTATGCCGAACCACGACATCCCCATCCTCTGACACTCTAATAACGTAGCTGCAATATGTTATATTATGGAAGATTAAAAATGATAATCGTACATGCTAGTTTTGTATGCAAGACCATATAGATTCCAAGTTGGTTCTATGATTGCATCTACCCAAACATATCTGAGCAAGGTAGGACCAACCCACAACCCCCACACAAAATGCACATAGCAATTATGCTAAAATAAATAAATTTAATTTAATGACGCTTACAATTGGAATGACTAAATTAATGTGGCAGTACACAAACCACAATTGAAATTAAGGCAAATCATGTAAATTATAGGAGGAATATAAGTTTTCTACCCTCTCATAAACCACAGCAGTCACTTCTAAAGTTTTAGGTAAAATGTTAATAGTATTTTCTATATGCTCATTGTCATTTCCGCAAACCTGAAAAACAAAATTGATTTCAACAAAATGTATTCATGTTTATTACAGACTTTACTTTCTGACACATATCTGGCCGACTGCTGGCATATTTACCTGTATTTTAATATTTGTAAATATATACCAGCTTTACCTTTTTTAACAACTCTTGTCTTGTTGGCATTGTGTACATAGCTATTTGTGCTCCTTTTCGTATTAAAAATGGGTGATGTTTAGCCAATGTAACATTGTAGGCTTCCCGACAAACACTTGCAGTAGTCTCCTCGTCCTTTAATTCACCAACAGATTTTAAAAACAATCGTATAAAATCTAAAAGCAAATAATATAATTTTAATGAATTGACTACTTAACTAGCAATTTTAATCAAACAATGATTTTAATAAATTGTTACCCAATCCACGATGCAATCTCAATAATGTGCGACTACCAGAAGTGTATCCGCTTTTATGGAGCAAACAACAGTTTTTTTCATACTCTATCATCTTTTTTGCAGTATCAAAATTGTTACCATTTTGTTTGTGTAAATCAGATAAAATATCAATTTTGCTTTGTAAATCCTTACTAACAAAGCCGAATACTGCCCCCATTAAATTAAAAAATCTACAAATAAATAAAAATACAATAGGTACTCGATACAAGACACATGTATTCTCTATACTTATTTAACTCTTGGTAACTGTTGAGATAGTCTTCTAGCTTGACATCATCCTCTTCATCATGTAAAGCCTTCGAAAAGCTTTCGTGAACAACAAGCAAATCAAATCTAGTATTTTCAGTGGTCATTATTCTTCTTCCAAATTAATAACTCGTTATCACTTATATGACTACATCTAACATATACGATTTACGGCCATAACCACAAATTTAAATTTAACACCTGTCCAATCCTACCTGATCGACGTAATTGAACGTAGCAACTAGTAGCGACTAGGCAACACTCAAGGCTATAGACAATGCAATGTATCATATTCAAATCAAGAAAGGAACCAGACGAGAGACATCAGACGGCTTTTTCTCTGACTACAACATGAGCACCTTGCTATGGGTATAGTACATTTCGTTAGGGAAAGTCCCATTACGTTATTACCAACGAATGCTGGTACCAAAGTCAACACGGCATATAATTACAATGGCGAAGGAAACAATACGTCCGCCTATGATGATGTTGCTATTCTTTGCAACTTTCTGTTGTTAATCTAAGAAATTCTAAAATGCAAAGCCTCTGCACAGAGAGTAGACCTTTCTCTAAAGAAATAATATATTATTAAATATTTAAAAGACGAGGTGATAATTTTTCGTTTCTTCTCGTAATATGTATAGCTGGTGTTTCTGGCATCAATTCCCCAGATGAATATGAATATTTTTATTAAAAGAATGAAATTTGGATGAAGACAATGGGAAGTTCGCCTCACTGCAATTTTATCAGGAAGCAATTGTTAAAGCTATTCCATTCATTTTATAAAGGAATGCCACAATAAATATTTTGGTAGTAAAGAAATCCCAACAACGAAATGCTAATGTAAGTTGGTAGAAGCGAAAGGGTAAACAATATGTTTGGTTAATAAGTATAAGTACGCATTGTGTTTGTTTGGCTTTCATATTCTAATATGAATAATTTGTTCAAATTAGGTCGCAAAGTGGTTAAATCTATTTTCTTTTAGTTTCTGGATAAAACATAAGTACTAGACATTTCTTTTCGGTAAAAAAAGGCTTGTCTTATTTTTGTACATTTGTGTATATACGTTAAGTTGGTTTTACATTTTGATGAATATCAAGAAGTTTACATTTGTAATTTTAGCAATGCAACTTAATTTAATTGAGCAAACCCCCAGTAATCTAAATAAAATACATGTAATCTTGACTATGTATTTATTTATTAGTAAAATAAAGTACCACCATATAATTATCTGGTATTTTTATGTCTATCTCGGAAATACCATCAAGCATTTATATTTTTTAGTTCTCATGTGAATACTGAGTCTATAATTCATTTCATTAGTATACATACTTTATTCCTTATGTCCACTTTATGTTTAAGAAGTATACATGCTTGTAAAGATGCTTCCAAGACAACCAAGTTCTCTTAGTTCGGATGTGAAATTTAAAAAATATAAGCATATTTACATCATAAGGACCATAGCCACTACTTTCACGTTCTTTTAATTGAAGAAGAGTGGTCCCGTCATATTGAATTTGCAGGATATGGCTACTGGTTTGAAATCTACAAATCTGTTTCATTGCCGAAAAACACTTACGATAAAGTAATGAATGAAAGTACAGAGCTGTTTCCATTAAAACATTAAAAACACATACCTCTAAAGTTAAGATTTGTAATGTATCTCATAAAATATAGATCATAACTTTTATTATATAAAAAATACAATATAAACATTTCTGTAACCCTCATTGAAAAAAAAATCGGTAACGTACTCATTGAGAAACTACATAAATAGATCTTTTTACAAATTAATGTCCTTGTGAATGACACATTCATTTTCCATTTTTCTTTTTCTGTAGCTTCAAGTGAATCATTATCATTATATTTGCCATAGTATATTGATTTTCTCATTTCTTCAACTGCTTTGGAAACGCCCACATGTTTTAAAAATTCTTAAAAGCTTCGAAAGTAATCTGCTTTTCTTTTACAGAGTAGTTTTTGCATTGGTGACTTCTCTTTACAGATGTTCATCTCGAAAACCTACAACTTCATAATTTTATCATAATAGTTAATTATTATTATAGTACTTACAACGGCAACACTGTTAAAAGTTGTAGCAAATTTTTAAAATGCCTATTCACTGAACTAGAATTGTCTTTTAATGTAGCCATCGCCTGTTTACAGGATTCTCCCGTTGGTTAAGATCCTCTTTACGTTTGCTATATTTGTAGCTTTTATAACCGAATTTTTTTAATATCTTTCGTACTGTTTCGCGACTTAAACCCACTACGGCTGCTATTTCTCGAGATGATAAATTCGAATTTTGCTCAACCATTGTACAAATTAATCTTTCTCTCTGTGCTATATGTTCATTCACTACAGGAGGAATATGTGTTGTCCTACATATTTTACACTTTTGCAAACAACCAATTTTCTCGAAGTGTCCGATGATGGTGCGGAGATAATGCATGCTAGGGATCGGTCGATCTTCGAATGAGGCTTTAAATAAATTTATCGTATCTTTCAATGAATTCCCAGCATAATACCATTTTATCAATTGTATTTTTTCGATTACCTCGAGCATATTTATTTGTATAAATGAGCTTGAAATAAAGCAAAACACAGAGAAATTGGCAGAAATTTGCCGTTTCTTACACAGCAGTACCAATAGCTAGCACTTACGCTGCCAACCAAGCAAGTCGAAAATTAGGTAGAAATAGATTTCAATGATAGATACAGGTATAAAAATTAATTTGTTGATTATGGTAAGAGTAGCGCTTTCGGTTATAAACAATAAAACATATTTGATATAATCCATAACAATGATTATTTGTTATATGACTGTCTGTGTGAAATAAAGGAAGTAACCTAGCTAATTGTATGCGTTTTCTTGCCACCGCTCAAACTACTAAAATTGTTTAACAAATTTTTATTAAAAAAAAAAAACAACTTTAAATATTTATCCCTTTACGTAATATTAACTCGGTCAAACTCGATAAAGGAATTGTACTTCTACCACTTAGCAAATAACAGAGAAAGAAAGCAAACATTGAAAATTCTGTGGAAATACACGCTAGGGGTCACAACAGATAATCTTCATTGTCTAGCAGTACGGCACAGGAAACACAACTTATATTTTTTTAAATGGAATATATATTTTATTTTGCATTCATTAAATTCTAGGTATTTTTATGAGTACCTTAGCGTAAACCCTAACGTTTATTGACAAAAAAATATAAATCCATAATTTTTAAATACCCCTCCAAAATTCAAAATTGTGAAGGCTGCGAATCATGCTTTTGCCGAGTGTAACGCTGGGCATGCATTGTTGCATACTGCTCAAGCGCTGTATTTCGATATTTGAGGTAAAGCAAGTAGCATGCTTTAAACGGCGGGAATAAAAATATTGACATTTTAAATAAATTAAAGAAAAAGCTTCTACATTAAAAATTTATGTAAAATGCACACATGACACAAGATCAAATTTTTACCGAGAAATACAGTAACTGAAGATATAATATTTAAATTATTAAACAATTTGTAGTGAAACCATGGCGAAAAAGGTAATACTGAAATTTAAATAATTGATTAGCTGCCGTAGTTTAATAATTAACAAAACAAGCAAAGAATAAGAGAAAACAACAAGTATGATAGATGCTGGATATAATAACGATAAAAAACAAGAATAAATAATAAACGCTTTTAGGACTGATATTTTGGCGATTGTTAAATGTTGTTGCATACCTAATTTTAAGATCTGACTGTATAAAGAATATAAAATTGCCATTAATTTTATAATTGTCTGTTGTGTGGGAGCAAGAAATGTTTGGTATTATTTAACGATTCAAGTATGTCGATAAGCAACAAAAAAAAAAAGGGCATATAAACAATGAATTAGCTCTTCCGTTGTTAGGTGTCCTCATCTCTTTTATACATCGTGACAACTTACCACCACAGGCACACCATAGACAAAAAAAAGCCCAACCCGATAAATTAAAAGGAGTCCAGCTCTTATTGATACTAAAATCCACTCTAGTTTTGGAGATGGATGTTATCGTGTTTAATGAGTTGAAATACTGGACACATTGGTCTAATGGTCTCAATTTTTAACACAATGTTCGATGGAACAAAGGTAATTGGTAGTATCGGCAGTATCACTTTCCTGTGTATCGTTCAAGTTTACTTTTGCACCATAATACATAAGATTACATAATGAATCATACGTATCATATCATATACATAATAGGACGTTAAAATATAAATTAAAGCTAATCACCGACAAGCTGATTTTTTTTTTTATTTAGAAGCACCACATCATAAAACAAAATAGTTTTTTGATCATTTAATTCAAGAATTAGAAGAACGAAAAGCTTGCAATCCGCCGTACACCATCGTTTGTGGTAAGAATCCAAAATTATCGACAACATTTAGTAGAATTGGTATTCTGGTCATAATACGTGAAGATACTTTCTATTTCTTCTTCGTTTTATTTTTTTTTAAGTTAAATATAAAAGGCCAATCATAACTATTTGTACAAATTTACAGTGTTCATATACAACCTTAATCTACATAATACGATTCACGACTGGAGTTGTATTGGTTGGTAAATGAGGCGATGTGTGATGGCTCTGGCATCGGTGAGAGGAGGAAATGATTACTAGCGATTACTCAGAGCATTCACGGTTTGTGTTGATACAATCAAGCGCAGTATGGCGCGTAGGAACGAAGATGTTAATGTTGTGTGCATAAGGTGTTAGTTCGCTTGGGTATAGATATATATATATATATTTTTACATACGTCCGTACGCAAATATAGCTGAACGTCAAAGAGTGCGGTGTGATTATGGTATGCGTTTATCGGAAGCATGCATCATTTGTCGACAAGGAAGTCGGTTAAATTTAGAGTGCCATGTCGCAGTGTAAAAAGTTCGCGCCCAATATCTTTCATAAGACCAAGTGTTCTAACTGCTTTCGGCAAAAAGAGGAACACACCGCGGAGGCCTTGGAATGTAACCGAGTGAGTTTCGCTACATTCTTTTATACGCACATTCTAAGAAAATATTCTAGTAGCTCTCTAACTTGGTACATTATTAAGGTTGCGTCTTATTTGGGTTTTCACACCATACAATTCCGTAATAAATTCCACATGGGTTTATTAGATTTATTTTATGATATTCTTATATATATATATATGTATATATATATATATATATATATATACACATACATACTATATATATATATATATATATATATATATATATATATATATATATATATATATATATATATATATATATATATATATATATATATATATATATATATATATATATATATATATATATATATATATATATATATATATATATATATATATATATATATATATATATATATATACCTACACAATTAATTGACGTATCTAGATACTCGATTCTGGTTAATTGGCGTTGATAACGTCATTGTTTATTCACAGTTTCGCAGTAACATATAAGTACGTATATGTATGGAAAATATAATTAACTAAACTAAATAATCATTATTATTAACGTATCCCAGCAGTAATATTTTCGGACTGACAGTTGGATAAAAAAGAATGAATAAAATGCAGGTCAAATTAAAGAATGTACAAGGTGGCTGCCAATATACGTACGGATGGTTATTTGTCTATTTAAAATTCTACGATTCTTTGGCAAATGGTGGTATCTCCGTATAAATTATTATATAGAGCTTAGTTTTGATGTAAATTTTCCAAATCCTAATAGCTCGATATGTCCTATTTGTTAATATTGTAAATATTACAATTTCAGCGAGATCAAAGATATTTCATCCATGCCATTAGAAGTTACATTATTTCTTTTTAAAAGTTTATGATAAGTTTATCTTCTCAAATAAAAAATATCTGTGCTCTATTTACATCTAATCCATATTGCAACATACGGCTAAAAGGACGTTCATGTAGGGTATTTGGCGAATTGCACAAGGGGCACTTTACGTAAGACGGTTTTATGCAATGGAACACGAAAAGTACCGCGATAACCGTATAACATTGAACTGCAAACATTCGAGCAATCACTTTGTTTTTGGGTGGAATTAGTAGTCATTGGGCTATGGCACAAATGGCTTTAGTCACTGGGACCCTAATAGATCTATTCTAACAAAATCCCCTTGTATGAGTTAGAGTAGGTGAAGGCTCTTAATAGTTCTTAATATTACTATGGGATCTTCATCCTTCAGTTCAGTAGATGGTTACCGAAATATGAATATGATCTACCGTCTCCGGATCTTCTAAACATAGACGGCAGATTCGATCTTCAGTTTTTTCTAGGTTGAATAGGTGACATTTCAAGGATGCATGACCTGTCAGAAATCCCGCCAGTAATCTAGGTTAGTCTTAGGTGAGCCTGATATGAATGCTTTTGCCTGTCTTTTGATTATACTCCCATGTTTTAATTATTTGTTTTATGTCGCTCTCTTGTAGGCAACAGAAGGGGTTAGGACCGATGAAGATCATAATTGTTTTACCTTGGATCCCTTGATGGCTTGAGACCCTCATAAATCAGACCAGAATCGTCCGAATAGGCCTTGATAGCCTTCAGAATTGCTTGCACTGTCAGCGAATATAGTTATGGTTGCGCCTCTTATCCCTATTTCGAGGTTCTTTATGACGCACAAGTTCAAAGCAGAGATCTCTGCTTGAAATATGTCGGAGTGGACTCCTGTAGGTATTTCAAGGTGGTAGCTGGGCTCACTAACACCTGTATCTATTCCAACTAGGATCTAGGACTCATCAAAATTGTACTACATAGGGATCACGTCAGATAATTTATGTTGGGATCTTCAAGGATTTTAAAATGCCCTTCAAGATCCCCAGGCTGCAGCCCCTTCATTCTATAAAGCGTGAGGGCATTCGATGTACCCTGTTTCCGAGTGAGGATGTGAAGCGACATAAATCCAACGGAATTTGTGCGACACGTGCGCATGACGCCTGTAAGCAAGCCTCTGAATTCGTTGAAGATGATGTCTTCTGAGCTGTTTTTAGCTCAAACCAAAGAGGCGCAGGTGATCAGTTAGTGAACCTAGCTACGATCTAAAATGGGCCAATGGGGCTTCAAATTGGTGTATTAGCAAATGTAACTGTGATTAAAGCCTTGTCAAGCAATGTACTCAAATGCGACCCAAAAACCTCGGTTAGAATGATCCTGCTTTTGATACTTTTCAACTCTTCATTGCTTTAGATAGCCCCGAGTTTCCAACTACTCGCCTTTGATACGTTATTAGGTAATTTTATTACGAGCCAACAATAATCCTGGGAGTAACTCGTCCTCGCTCGACTTTCTTCATGTCGTAAATATTGTTAATGTAAGCAAGCAGGTACAGAATAAACGTCCCGTAGGAAATGTTCACATTGAACAGTTGTGGATATTAGCTAACGTGCGTTAGATCGCGAAGTCCTATGACATATTACATTCTGCAATAAGATACTTTTGAGGGAAAGAAGTTTTGGGTGATTGAAATATGATTTGTAAGGATTTAAAATTGTTTAAAAATATTAACAATTGGAAACGTAATTTGCTGCGATTTTTGATATATGCTATCGATAACAAAGTATCGAATAGACAAGGCGATAATCTGCTTCTTAATTCGAGTCGCCTTTAAGAGAAGACGTATTTGGCTAATTAGTTTTGATACGAGGTAGAACCATCCGCATTTTCGGATAGGCGGGTAGCACTATTTAAAGTCAATATACAGGAATTGTAAAATTATATCTATTGTATGAATAGTAGAATGTCAAAATTTTGCAATGAAATTAATTTCGTACGTGCAAGATGATGGATAGATAGCAAATGTGGTATTTACTTTGTATATTGCCATGTAACGACTCGTGTCGTACTAGCTTTCACATGACTTTATCTTATACTTACGTAACCGTCTTGTGTATATCCCATCTGACTTACAACTAATTGGATCTTGGCAATACCCTTTCTTAGCAGAATATACCCTATAAAGCGATATTATTTCTGGAACGGACGCATGTTATTCAGATGATCCCTTGTCCAATCAAAATGTAAACAATCATTCTAACCTCGATTATAAGCAGCTGATTTTCAACGGTTATATCAAGATACGAAAAGACTTTAATACCATTGAACATCTAATATTTTGTCAGACACGGGTCGAATGGTAACTTGCGTTACCCATAACATCCGCGACCTCTATTTTGGGCAAATTTCTGACATTTGTAAAAATGTCGAAAATTTCTTTAAATTGATCTCGCAAAAATATTGATGCTGTGTGAGAACTAATACCAATTAAATTAAACAATAAACACCTCAAATACAGCAATATTAGGTAATAATTAATGCAACTATAATTTTTAGTTTATAATGTTTACAGAAGGCTTTAGGGATCTTCAATACCAAGAAGCTCTGACGAAAGTGACGAATAGGGTAGAAAGTATGTGAAAACTGAACGAGAAGAAATTATATATTTTCTATTTACATGTCTTATTCTGATAATTATGTTTTGTAATAATAAGTAAGTGACATAATGTTTGAGAAGCTATTATTTCTGATTGAAATATATTAAATTTCACCATATTTAAATGAAATGTATTTTCGGCATGGACCGTTCGTTAACCGATCACTCACTGTATTATTATTTTCTCTATATCAAAGATATTCAAATACTGGCTTAGCCCTTAATGCAATTAGCTAGCTTAAAATATTCAAATTAGTTAAGTTATCCAGAAAGTGCTTACGGTAACATCTTGAGCATGCTATACAAAATTACAAGTTTTAGTTTAAAATACAAATACATAAAAATAGTGGGCTGCTATTTCATTTTTTTTTTTTGTGAACAATTACTGCAACGTTACATATACTGTATGTAGGTGTGGGAAGTCCCATTAACATTTTTATGAATTCACTTTATTGTTTGCTCTTTTCCAACTCCTAATTTGTCCTGTTTTGATCTATTATATTGTATGTAATATTTTCTTTTCATAGGCAAGCCGTTCAATAGCTCGTAGCGGTTACTTGTTTGTAGCACCGGATTGGGATTTCTCCGTGCCTCTTAATAGAACAAAGGTAACATTTTAGATTGAATAATCTTGTTCCAAAATACTAAGCAAACCTCCAATTAAAAAGATTTACGTATCTAATTCTTATCCTGTTTTGTTTCATAGTATTATTGTAGTATCTCGATTCAGGCAGTGAAAATGGAAATGGTTTAATCGATGTTTCTGAGAAAAACGCCTATTTTTTTTTTATCTGACATACTTGTTGAATCTTTTCAACGAATTATTGTTATTTTTTTTAATTCAAAGTATTTTCGTTGCTGAGTAGTAGAAACTAGTAGATACCTACATATTTTTATCTTGTGCAGCAAATATTTTTCCCCAAAAATCTTGATCTCAAAAATTCAAAAAATGTTATAAGAGTTGAATATCTATAAGCACTACACATCCTGAAAATGTTGAAGACGCCATTTTGCTTCTGGATCATTAATATCTTTAAAAATAAAGTCAATTTTTCAACCAATTTAGAACTACTCAAATATTTTTATTCTTCTGTTTTGTAAAACAATCTTCTTTTTAGGAATGTGAACAATGTGAAGTCTTTTAGATAATTCTAGAAAAGTATTTGGCGTAGCATATAAAAGTCGGGACTCATGATTACACTGTTCATTTGTCAACGCTCAAATAAAGAAAGCATTTGATCAAATTTATGCTTTGATGTTAAATCGACCAGAACTAACACAAACTCAGAGAGGCTGGTCATTTTAAAAGCTACTGTGAACTTTCAAAATTGCTAGCTCCCTCAAAACGGATTTTTAATGTCAGTTTTATGAGATTGCAGCCTTCTTATTGTTCTCTGTTACAGAGATGGCAGAGACGATGGTTTGTTCTGTACGATGATGGAGAACTAAGCTATTCGGTAGACGAACATGTAAGTTATATATTCTTTTGTAGAATAATAAGTTAACCTTCAAATGTAGTAGAATTGACTTTTTTATGTAATTTTCACATATACAAATTGCACATGTTTCAGTTACTAGTGCTTAAGTATTTATTTTATTTGTTTCATTTTCCACAGCCAGATACGGTGCCTCAAGGCTCGGTCGATATGTCCAAAGTATTAGAAGTCACAGGTGCGGAACAAATTACCGGACATCCACATTCACTTGCTCTAACTGGTCCAGACAGAGTTACCTTCGTTAAAGCAGCAAGTCGTGAAGACGCTCGATGGTGGGCCGAATTATTAGCTGTTTTTCCTAGACGTCATAAGCGTAACGCTACTTTTCCGGGTGGCAGGGCTTCCCCTAGCTTACCACATTTAGGCCGAAGCGCATCACCGCAACCACCAAGAGCACGTCACCTCTCGTACATTGGACCCAGTGCAAGAACAAATTTTACAACTTCCTTAAAGGAAGATCGATGCGCTGGGAGTAAAGTCGTAACTTCACAAAAAATATCCACAAACGTCGAAACACCCGTGTCAACCCGGCTCCTAGAGCCAACAGAAAATTGGCTTTCTGGAACTGCTTTTCTAAGAACAGGTAACATTGTCTGTAGATAAGTAATAGCTACTTTACCTATCAGAAGATGTACATATGTTACACAGGCTAGAAAGTGGTACAAAATATGATTGCTGTATTAAAATGATTATCTGATTTCAACAAAAATATTGCTCACCGTGTAGTTTATCGCTTGTTTCAAATTAAATTACTAGGCATTGTATAAGACTTTTACGTTTATTTTAATTACAAATTACTGTCTCATTTACGTAGCTAACACCAAAGAAAGAGATGGTCAGATGTTATATATAACAATAATAGTGATATTTTATAATTTTATTTTATTTACAAAAATTCTAGGTGCTAATTTGAAATCTTGTTCTCTTTTTAGATTATGTAACAGCTGGTTTGCCACCATCTCGAGATAAATCAAAGCAAGAAGATATAGCTTGTTCACTAAGGGAATGGCCCAAGGAAAAATTTAAAGAAATGAATACGGCCTTAACCAACCGCTCTTCCGAAAGTACGGTAGCAGTTCCAGATGGGCAATTAAATCTAAAAAAAGTGAGCAATTACTAGCCACCCTACATTAACCTAGATTATCTAGAATACATTGCCTGCTTATTTGTAATCGTTTATTGTATTTTGTTATTTATTAATAAGTACCGCTGGTCTTTTGAATGGATCGTCTATTGCATATGGTAATACCTTAATCGTTTTAATGATCCCAATATAAATTTGTTGAAAACTAATTGATTCGAAAGTAAATATAAATGAAAAAAAAAAAAAAACGAAAAACAAATATTAACAACAATAAACGATAAATTGAATTGTGTCATTGTAAGCGGCTTTTCTGTAAGCCATAATATATCTGAGAGCATATTCATCGTTGCGCGTACTATATACTATACATTTAGTAACGTTATACAAAAATTGATAATTTGTCGACAAATCCTGCGCGTTTAAGCAAATCTTGTATTATTTTGTTCGCTAAGGATAACATTTTTGTTTCAGGGGTGGTTATGGTACAGAGAGAAGAGTACGGACAGCGAATGGTTAAGAAGATGGTGGATACTTTGTGGGCAAACATTAAGCGCTTACGCTGAACAAGATGACCAATCGCTTCCGGAAATAACAATAGAGTTACCAACTATATCCGATATAACCGAAGTGGCAACTGATGTTCGGTACGGTTTTCAAATTAACTGGTCCGGTCCGACGTACATTTTAAGTGCCGTTACGTCAAATATACGCTGTAGTTGGCTTCAAGCACTAAGAAAGACGTCCTCAATTATCGATAGTCCACCGGCACCGGCGACACCGCGTTCATGTTTATTCTCGAGCGACGAGGAATATCGCACTGCATCAGAAGGAGGCAGGAGGGATTCCGAAGATTGGGGAGACATGCCTCCTTCACCTCCTTCGCCTAAAGCTACATTTGCCAAAGCTAAAGATAAACCGAGACTGAGATCGAAATTACCAAAAAGTCAATCTAGACAGTCTACTATAGACAGTGTGTCAACAGACGAAATTGATGGGTACAAGCAACCCGACGAGGTGGAAATTAAAAATACTATAAATAAGCAGGCAGTAGAAATTGATGCACTCAAACAGCAGCTATCTTGCGCTCTTAACGAAATGCAGACTTTGGAGACACAGTTAACCAGGTACTATTTTGATCTGTAATTGTATTACCGTTTCTGGCTTTCTAGCCAACGTCCAGTAGCTCGTATTAAAAAGTAATAAAACACCTATTAAGTATATATCCGCATGACTTACAAAATTTTCATTTTATTTTTATAAACTAACCTACGTTGGATGAATTGATATTGCGTTCTACCGCAAGTTTTAAATACTTTCCTCTTAATAGTTCTCGGTTCACAAATTTAAAGGGAAGACTTCTGACTATTTCGATAAAACTAGTTACCAAGTTATTAATAAGTTGGTATATGTTCGGCTTGATATTATTAAATGTGGTATCTCGTAAATAATTACCTTAAACTTTATATTATTGTTGTTGTCGCTTAAAAGAACAAAGATTTCTTCATTTATGTAAAAATCATATCTTCAATGGCCTTTTAACCAATCAGGAAGCTTAGACTTTACTTTGTCTAATACTCATCTAGTTTAACTTCTTCCGTATTCCCAAGGTGTCTTCACGAAGTTTCACTCTTCATAGTATTATTGAAGCATTGCAGTATTTACTGGAATTGCTATCTTGCTATCTATATCTTAGTGAATATGATAATTGATCAATGAAGCAGCCATTCTAAAAAAGAAATTATTTGTTATTTATGCTATTGCACTTTTTAGACCTCTAAGTTAGGTAAACATACACTTTTAAATACAAATAATTACATATTACATAATACAAGTACAACCTAAATTAAACTACCTTCTATGTTACACCATTCACTTTCACGATCGGATATATTTATACATATTATATTACATATTATATACATACATACATATTTATACATATATATGTTATACCAGTTAACAATTGAATGTTTTCAAGAGTTTCAACAATTTTTGTCCTCTATGAGGATACTTTTATACATCGAAAATGTTTGTTCAACATCGACGCATACGATTTGTGCCTATTTTAACGCAGCAATATAGCTCCGGATTTAAATCTAAAGTATTAATTAGTATTAATCCGATCTAATGCTAACAATAGCTATGGCAGTTAGTGAATTCAACGATAAACCTTGGATTCCCTGGTGTATTTCCGTTGCATATCGTTGTAGTATAGCAACGGAAATACGCGACGGAATCGAGACTTGGTCATTGAACTTCCATTTACGTTATCAGCAGTGATAACAGTTATTATTTGATTCTAATAAGATGATTTGAGCACTTTCAAATTTTTTTGAAGTACTTAAGGAACTTTAATATGCGCTAAATTCTCATAATTCTTTTTCGAATAAACGTTTAGATTTTTAAAAAATTCAAGTGAATTTATAAAATTTAATGCAATATTTATTAACCACGTTCCTTATCGGCTAATTACCGACTCAGAAAGAAGGGAAATGTTCGACAATTTTCGTTTATGCATTTGGACGCGGCGCGAAAGATATTTTTTTACGTTCGTAATTGGAGAATTATGGATAGAAAGAACAATTTTGTCAGTTGGCAGCATATTTGGAACAAAAAAAACGAAAAAAATAGTTCTATCAGAATGTTTTCATTTAGAAGTCCAACTAGTAAATTTACAATATACCGACTATCAACATCAATTGTTTCGTCAGTAATAGGGGGAAATTGATATTTTACGTGGCTTTTTATATCTGCAAACACATTATTGAAAATCGAAAAAATCGTTCTTGATATACTCTTATGAAGTATACTTATGTTGGTAAAATTGGCAATAAAATGTAAAAGTTCGTCAAAATTCGTTTTTCTCAAAAACAGTTAAAGATAGGTGGAGTGAAATTTTAAGCGTTTATGTAGAATAATGTGTGATATCAAAAAAAAAAAAATAAAATAAAATAAAAAATACACAGGTGTCCTATTTAAAATAAGCAAGTTCAAATTCATTTCCCGTATAAGCGGAGATAATTCAGTGTTGTAAATATTTTTATTGGATGTATCAGCCAAAACACCTGGAGCACAAATTTCCAGCGTTCAACTGGTAATAATTCTCAGTGTTCGGCTAACCTATGGTTTCAATGCCACACTCTACACGTTCTTCTTAACTGTAACCACAATACATATAGTTGTTTTGCCATTTTCCCGCTAAAAATACGCATGCAACACTAACACGTTACTTTGAACTTGTAGGTATAAAAAATTGCAATCAGAATCGTTAGTACGTGAACAGCAGACGACAGAGTTAATTGAAAAATTAGAACAGGTGGAACGTAACACGAACCAACAGTTAAAGCAAATGGAAGAAAAGTACAATCACGAGCAAAGAGTAGTACATAGTCAACTCGCAGAAGCCAAACAATTTGTAGAGAGAATGCAAGAGAGGTGTTCGAGCTTGACCAGGGAATTACAAGTTAAAGAAAGAATTGCATCAAATCTACAAGCTGAAATGAGCTGTCTAAACGAAAAATATCGCAAAACTCAACAAGAAAACGATCATTTGTGTAAGAAAATACAGGAATTGGAAAGTAAACCGTACAGGCGAAAACGGTTAGATTCCCTCACAGAACTAATAGATATTAGTCAAGATATTAATTTCGAAAGCTTGGGCCACGCAGAACTTATCGAGCATTGTTTAGACTTGCGGAATAGACTTGAAACTGCCGTGATTGAAATTAAGGCAATGAAGAAAGAACTTCGGGAATCGCATGCGAAATATGATCGCTTAGAGTTGGAAACGGTAGGGCTAAAAAGTAATTTGCAGATGTTAGAACAAGAGGGACATGCGCAATCTGCTTTGATGGCCGACAGAGTTCAAGACTTGACCGTGAAACTCGCTACAGCTGAAAAGCAAGCAAGAAATTTGAAGTCGAAATTACAAGATTCGAGGGAAAAAAGAAGATCTCTATCACTAAAAGGTTAGAATCATTAATTGGTGATGCCTACGCCATTTCATTATAACAAGTTAAAAGTCAAGTTTAACATAATTCATTTTGATAACGTATTGAACTATTTGAATATTCAATAAAATGGTTATTTATGTCTCATGAACGTAAGTGCAGTTTTGTGCTCGAATTCGCAAAATCGTTTGCGGTCTCGGTAGCGTACATTTTTCCTATAACCGACCCAACATTTTGAAAAAATCGGCATTTTACTAAATATAGTAAAATATAGTAATTAATGTACTACCACTTCACGTCACTAGCGGCGCAGAATTGTACACGCAGCTGCCAAGTACAACCCCCGTAAATTGCACTTGTATTTCTTAAATCAAAACGGTAGCGATAGTCTTACGTAGCCGGTAGCGAGAAAAATATTTACTTAAGATTAGCCAACACCAACTACTTAGAAGAACAATGCTACATTTGTGATTTCACGTTTTTATTAGCCGGAAAAACCTTTACCTCTAAAAGCCGGAATGCACGAGCAGCTTGAAGCTGCCGCAGTCGGCAGCTTCTAGCTTCTTAGTCCGTTGGTATTTTCTCTTGCTACTGGAATATTCCGATATTCCTATATCTATCTATCTCGATTTTATTTTATTCTTATCAAATGCGTATTTAGAGAAAGTAGCAAAAACCTCATTGCTGTTTTAGTTGAAAAGTTTTATTCCTTCAAATATACAGTAGGTTGCCAAATAGGTGTTGCAAGAGGAGACGTTTTCTCACTATTGGCTTTTGAAAAAAAGAAAGATTTTATAAAGGTTCTTGCTGTAAAATCGACAGTTTTATATATTTTATGCATAATTTTTATAAGTGCTTGTTTTGTAGTTTTTCTTTCAAAAGTCAATAGTAAAAAGTTTCCTCGGGTAGCGCTTATCCAACAACACCTGTATATAACCTATTTATCTAGTGTATGGGCGGCAAAAGTTCTTTTTCTGAGCAAGTTGCAGAAAAAAATTTCAAATAAAAAATAATGCAAATGGAGTCCAAAATAAAACTATACCCAAGTATACAAGATGATCAGTTATTTGGTTTGAAGAAAATTCAAAGTTTCAAAATGATTAAATATTAAAAGTAGACTAATTAATAACTTGAAAATCACGTCAGATTTTTCCAAATTTTTTCTTTGAAAGAGACAAAAATCTTGATTTTCATATTTTAGGAGAAAAACAATAAAGGTTAACTGTAGGTTAGCTAGAAAACGATTTGCCAACTTGTCTGTCAACGATATTACTTTCTACTTTAAACATATTTATTGACTATGTAGTAAAATGATTAACAGAAAAAAATATATCTAAAACAAGATGTTTCTATAAATAACTAACTAAACCTGTCTTTTAGGACGAGAAAATATCTCAATCAATAAAGAAATAGAAGATAAAATAGCAGAACTAGAAGCGAAAATAATCACTCTAGAACGGAATAAATCCCGCAGAAAATATAGGAGGGAAAGAAGTAACGAAAGAATGTCTCCCGTAGATGATAAATTGCATCAACGCATTAGACGAAAGTCTCTAGATAGTGCCACGTCTTTTGAACCGATTAAATTGTTTATGCGATTATATAATTTGGAAAGAAAAATCACAAATGTTACGAATTCGAATGAATCACTTAATTATTGCGAGATGAAGACTGATGAAACAGGCAATACTAATTTGTATGCTGAATGTGTGATATTAGCAGCTATAGAAAAACTAAATGATTGTAAATATGCTTTTAATTTATTGAAAACAAATGTAGGTAATATGTACGTTGACGAACTTCTCAACTTGGAAAGTAATTTAACCAAGCTTAATTGTGTTTTAAAATCCAGTAGAGAAAATGAAGTAAATGTAATTTATTCATCGGCTGACGGTATTGTTCGACAGTTAGAAAACGTATTAAAGGAGAAATTGCATAATTTACTGGAAAAGAAAACGACGTTGATGAAATTGGGTCAGTTAAATGATAAAGCTAAACTCGAAATACTAGCTGAAAAAATTGCATTTGAAAATCTAATTCTTGCAAGAATTCATCAAGCGTTAAGTGTTTCCAATTTTAATGATAATAATTGTACTAGGCATTTTATAAGAGACGCCACGGAAACCATGGACTTACTTTGTAACTTAAACGAAAAGCTACACGATGTAAGAAGAAAGGAGGTTCCAGCATTCAGGAATAGCGTGGATTACCTAACTAAGGTACTTACGAAGCGTTTACTAATTGCTGCACATAGTTCCGGTTTAAATAAACCGTCTTGTAATTTCGCGCCTGCCTTAAGTTATTTGAAAGAAAAGCAAGCTGAAATATCTTCCTTGATGGATACGTACAAGCTGAATAAACTTCCTCAATTAGCAGACGCATTAGCCCTTGAAACGATAAGTTCAGAAAATTCAGATTCAAATTGTAACTTGACGTCTTTGAGCAATGTTGTAATTGATGAAGTACGAACGATGACTAAGGAAATTATGAATTCTGAATTGGTGGAAACAGAAATAAGTCATGTAATGACAAAGATGGCCCAACTCTATGAAGGAAAATATAACGCAGAACAAAGCTACTTTTTCACGTTCTTTGCATACGAGAGGGCCACGTTAGAATTGTGGGGAGAATCGGTACAAATGCAATTACAGGTAGAACTGAATAAAAATATAGAAGAATTAAAAAAAAAGTTCAAATGTAGTTTAAATAAGTTTCAAAATGAAAATTGGAGGAAAAAGGAATTGCAGCTGTCTCCCGAAAGCGTTAAAACGCTGCTTCTGGAATTCGCAGACGTTATTTCTCATAAATCGCTAATCGATGCAAGGATCAACGTTTTGAAATCAAAGTACAAAGTAGATAGTGATGTTCTCGACTCCAATGAACCGATGCTTCTAGTCTGCTTACATAATGAGGGCGTTCCAAACGAGTTGGAAGAATTAGAATTATTAGATGTCAATCAAAGCTTAGAAGCCGAATTTAAATGCATGTTAACAAAGTACAAAACAGAATGTGAAAAATCATTAACAGAAATGAATTTACTTGAAATTAAAAAAGCTTTGCAAGACCTCTCGCTACAGATTTTAGATTTAGCGAGTTATTGCACAGAGAAAACTGCAGAACCTTTAAGGCCGATAGACAGCATAGAAGATATATGTAACCAGTGCAAACAGTTGAAAAAGAGTTTAACTGTCATAAAGGGGAGCATAATGCGCACGAGAAGTGCTATCAGGTAAGCTACCGCTATGCATACTTATTTTTCTAATAGATTAAGTATGTAGTTTCAGACCCTCAATTAATTACCTTTAATTTACCACCATACTAATCTAAACTAACTACGCGATTGCGTGTTGTCAGATAGGCATCATAAGAGAAATAGCTGCGGATTTATAAAATATACTTTAAAAAACTTTTACTTACACGGGTAGTACTAGATTTACTTTTAATAAGATTCTGAATATTACGTAAAGTAATTGACATTTTTAATTAATCTAGTATTTAAACAAAAGAAACATTGATAACATTAACGAACCCGTCGATGGTACAAATTGTACCATCTTCCACGACTTATCGCCTCTTTTCCTTTCTAATAAGAGCGTGATCACGATACTCACTCGAATTTAGTAGACTAGATTCGGGATCGACTGGATTCGTGTGTAGATACTCGATCGGTTTGATTCTGTACTCTTAGGTTATTTCCGTGCATCTGAAATAAATGATCCTAGTTTCTGATGGTAGCAAATGTGCACATTTCGTAGCTAATTTACTGTCTGTTGTGGAACGAATTGAGTAGACTCGATGAAGATGGTGAATTCCGAGTGTCGTGAACTGTCCTCGTTTTAGTAACGATTGTCATTTCGACGATTAAGTAGAGCGTGGCAATGGTCCATCTTCGTGTCAAAAGTGTCGCAATCGTAGTGGAGCAAAATATTAATTAACTAGTTTTAGAAAAAGCAAAAATGAAGCAATTAAGCGAAATTAGTTATGACTAAAGTTCTCCACGCACAGACTCGTGTTTTGTTTTTTTTTTTTGTTTTTTTTACGACGAACTTTAGTTACGGCTATAATTTCTTCTTCATTATGACTGCGTTTTAAAATGTTGTGTTTGTCTACTTTTATATATACATATCTCGGGTTGTGAAGGTGATCTTCCCTACGTATACATCGGCAATATATATTTTACGATTTAATTAATTTCAAATGTTGACAAAGTGAGGATATGAATAACATTATTTTATTATCGCGCTTAACGTATCATTTAAATGACTAGTAGGAAAGAAATAATAATTATAATACAAATATGACTATGTCTTTTATTAATACGCTTAAAGTTTCATCGATTAATCCGGGACAGCTGTTTCGAGGATGCGTCGATCCTCATCTTCAACCGAAGATCGAATTTCGGATCATTCGCTACAAAATGTTTTTCAGACCGTTATTAATAAATGACGGGACAGTCAAGACGGATATTCATGAATGTATTGATGTAGTTGTGATGATTATGACTAAATTTTTATTTATTAGTCGCGAAAAATATTTTGATTTTTTCTCCTTGATTCTTATAAATTGATTATTATGGCAACAATATATAAACGACGGCAACTCGTACTTCCTGTAGCAGCAGTGTGATATTGCTTCAACTATTTTAACTGATTAACTCTAGCAGACGTTAGTAAATTAAAATTGTAGTATACTATATATAACGAATATATCATTTAAATTTTTACTGTATTCATTTTTTTTCTGTTTCAGACCCGATATTGGCGAAGAAAGACTGCCATTGTATTTGGGGACGGAATATTTAAACCAAATGGAACATTTGCGGTCGGCATATCGTCGCATTTTAGATGAATGCGATAGTCGTAAGCAACAAGCTAATTTGGAACGTTTACAAGTGCTTTGCGAACAAGTACTAGTTGCCATGGAGCATTGGCATCGTAAAACGTTGCAGGAGTTGCGGGAACAACATACGCGCGAATTGCAAGCCTTACAAAACGATAAGGAACAAGCCCTGGCAGAAGAAACGCAAGCTACCTTGGCGGCTTTAGATGCGATGAGAAAAGCCCACGAAGCGGAAGTGCAGCGAGAAGTTGCAAGATTTAAGCAGGATTTCGCTAGACAGCAACAAGATGAGCTTCTGGAATTAACTGAACGATTATCCGTGAAATGTTTAGAAGCTGCTGCCTTGGAAGAACAGCTAGGAAGTGCAACTCGCCAATTAGCACATGCACAACAACATATACTCCAATTAGAGAAGAACCCCCAACTCTCCTTGCAGGTAAATTATAAACATAAATATAGAAATCTAAACAAATAAAAAGTACTATTTAAACTACTAAAAAATATTAAAGTTAACTAATTACAGACGGACTATATTGCTTAATTTACTTACTCTTCACTATAGTAGTGAGGATTGATGTGTTGCACAAATCCTTAATATACGAAACCCTTAATTTATGATTCTTAGATTTTTTCTTCCGATTACCAAATAACAATATTATTTTAACTCTTCTTATCTCATAAATATATTAATACCATCATTTGCAGATAATGCGCTAGAAATATATAAGGGTTAAACAACCCATTTTGTGTGTAATATTCTTACTTTCAGTTATTCATAGTACATTTCTTTTTCAGAATTGACGGGTTTTCGAAATAGGAAAACAGTGACCACCTCTACTAGTCTAAAATGAGCCTCATATATGCATATACATAAATACGTCTACATTTTGAGTCATCTCATTTTTGCCAATGCAAATATAAGGGCAAACAAACTATATGTGTACATCAAGAGAAACTGGGATAGTATAGTGATCTAATAGTCATTTCTACTACAATAAGCTGTCATTTCATACCTCGTTATAGGAACACGAGACTATACCCGTTTCTTGAAACGTGCATTTTGTTGCCTTCGTATATGCGGCGGCTGCATATTTATAATTACAGTACAAGTGTAAATTTCACCGTTGTGTACAGATTACAGCACTGACGCCTTTAATATAATTCGAAATAAAGAAGAAGTACCTCTCGCGCTAAATGTTACTTGTACAAACAAATAATATTTAGTTATTTTCTTATTATTGTTTATACTATGTGTTGGGTTTATTTGGATTGTTTATATTATAACAAAATATATTGTGAGTTATACTAGTATTGTATTTATTATAAAATAATACATTTTCCTCTAATATTTTTTTATACACTTTCAATGCCTTAAGGAAGAAAGCACTTAATCAGATTATTGATTTTTTAATTGGTACATAATAATATAGCTTATTGACTAGTAAAAAGATTAAATTAAAAATAAATACATGCATATTATCTATTAAAATGCTCGGCAGCTTACGTGTTGCCACATTCCCTGGAATTGATAAAAGAAAATCAGTAAATATGCAAATTATATGACAATTAATAACGATATATTATATACAATATATTTGTTTGTAGTTTGCTTTTTTACACAAAAGTAAGCAAGCAAACGACTCATAATTGCGCATAATCAGCCCATAACAATCAAAAACGAAGACAATATAAGAATCCGAAATAAAAATAATGAGGAGGAACGTGCCAAAAGGTTAGTAAACTTTGATGATAAGAGAGTACTGAATGAGGAAAACCTTATTGGTAGTAATAAAAACGCAAAATCTGCGATGTTACGGTTAAATGGAATGAATAAGAACAAAAAGCAAAGTAAAAAGGATCTAAGCAACGTGGGAGTATTAGGTTGGTGAAAAGAAATACAGAGTGGGAGTGAGTAGGAGTATAATTCAAACCTATGTACATATTCCAGTTTACATTTTAGTTCACTTACAGGTATTGCAGAAGTCCAGCCACTACCGATTGGATTTTCTTTGCTCACTCCTACTCGCCTCAACAAGGCGCCACTATCAGTAGTCACCCAAACTTCCTTTTTCCCGACGCTCACATGTTTAAAAGCAGACGAATTTTGAGCATTTGCTGAAAAATATTGCAATTAAATAGTTGCCTAGGAATATCATGTATATATCTTACATGTAAGCAAAGGATCTACATTAAAATGCTGCCAACAACTGCCCTCAGGCCAACCATTTGAAATATCTTTGCGAATGTAGAGATTACCTTTACGCGAAATAGCCCAAACACCAATTTCACTGACCGATACTTGTTTCAAAGGATTTCCCGGTGGAGGTTCAATACACATCCATTTATTTCCTTGAAGCAAATCAACTTTTATTCCTTGACGCACGTACACGCTGCCATTAGCTGCTGTAGCCCACACATTTGTAAATGGTCCACAACATATGCTACTTAGTGGTTTATCAGAATTTACGTGTTCCCATTTAGCACCCTACAACGAAGATAAATCAATGGATGGCAAGTTTTGATGTACGTTTAAATACACAGAGCGCGGAAGGCACCTAGAATTTGTAAGTTGGAGAGTGTATTGCATTATCGCTGTCCGTCATCGAGTCCACTTCACGTAGGATCATATATTTCCGCACTCTGTACATTTTAAGTAGAGTTAATCTTGTCGTCACAACCTATACGTGATTCAATATACTTCAGATAAAAATATTCAAGTTTATGAGATGGCAATGGTTACAGCATATGAAAAGATTAGAGCTGATACAAAAAGCAACTTTTCAAAAAATTAATTTATATTACATACACATGCCGATGAATTTCGTGCATCCAATAATTTTTAAATTGCAAGCGGTGTAACAGTATTGCATGATTTAGAGATAGTACGACTGACCGCCTGTTTGCATATACGCAAATGCAAGCCACTGCGCAATGCAGCTCTGGGGTTGACGTTATTTAAACCTAGATATACTATTAATTAAAATTGCCGATATTAACGCTATATCGTTCTCCGCAAAATAGAACAGAAGTAAATATTCAACAATTCTGCGTGAGCTAACAGACTTCGGCTAGTAAATTTAGCAATGATAGTTGATTAAACGAGTAATTAATACAAAACTACGAGCACTGCCTTCTATGGACGTGATTCGCCGTGTACGACCCGAAAGAAATTTCTACTAATTCTACATATCTTGTTAATCCGTATAAAATATTGCCGAAAAATCAAAAATAGAAGCGCAGTTTCAGCAATAATATATGTATCGGCGAATATTTATATAAAGTTAGCAACATATACATACCGATGGATTAGATTTGGAAACATCTAATCTAATCATTGCTTGTCCTCCAGTAGCTAGCGCCCAAACAACAATAGGCGAATCTTTATCATTAGAAAGCGGTGCAAGTGAAACATCTAATAATTTTGTATGACCTAGCTCTATCCAAGGCCCTGTTGTAGCAACGCCACATTTTCTGATCCAACGCCTTCTTCTGACATAGTCAGTAAAATGTTTATTTGCGTGATAGGTGGCCGGAAAGTCAACCGCATATTGCCAACCCTCCTTATCTACTCCACCGGGTACGTGAAAATCAACCATCCAATCGCTAATCCATTGCCAATGAACTGATAATAATTTTGCTTGCTCTTTTGTTCTTTTTTGTTTGCCGGTAACGTCACTCCACATATATCGATCCGTTGGTAATCCGGTGGACGTATATCCAGTTACAGGGTTCCATCGTTGGTTCTCATAAACCCTGTAATCTTGCGTATCGGTCATTGGATGAATATTATTGCTGTTTAATGCGCCGGCAAACGCTCCTCCCCATCCCCCATTATAAACCCAACATGTATGGTCGAAACCAATGGCCCAAATTACACCTGCAACACAAGATTCGACTCTTCGTAAATGTCCTCCAATCTGTCTCCATATCATTTCCTTTGGATTTAAAATAATGCTGGGAGTTGAAATTTTTAAAGAGTTTGGGGCAATTTTACCCCACATATCAATTAAATGACAAGCTGAACAAGGCAATCTATGGCGATAATTACAAAATTTATTATCGTTTACGAATATAATATAATCATCTGGCGTAATTTCAATTTGAACAACAAATTCTTTTCCTCGAGTAAAGGGATTTCCACCATACCGTTCTTCTTCTCCCCATTTACCATCAATCATAGAATTGCGGACTACCAAATCTTCTTCAAATCGCACGTTGAAATGCAAAGCGCAATTTTCTAATTCCGAATAATTTTTAGCTTTAGCTTTATATGTTGGATACACGTTTAGATTAATTGCAAATCTATCAACATCGCAAAGCACATAACCAGTTAATGTTAAAATGGTTCCAGGAACACAATTTGTATGCAAAGGAATCTTCATTGGCATTAGCTTTCTTGTTAAATCAATTTCTTGTACATACGATGTTTTTTCTTGTAGATTTATAAGCTGCTGAGAATCCCACACAAAAGTATCTCCCAAGGAAGTAACAGCCCATATACTTTCATCACTTGGTGAGCCTGTAAAAGAAAAGCAATGATAATGTAATAGAATTTATTTTCAAAATAATCAAAGTTATTTTAATAATACTTATTTAATAATGCTTCTAACGGATAGTAGGTTACTAAACTATCATAAAAAAAGATGTAATATTGAACACGCTTAAAATTAATATATCGACTATTATATATAAAAAAAAAAATCCAGCCCATAAATCGATTTTCATTTATGCTTAATAAGTTCAAATTATATTAAATTATATAGAGTGCTAGCACTTTCTTGGTATATTCCGTCCAATCCTGTATCCTTTTGCATCTTGAACAGTACGTTAAGCATAAATGAATTTAATATCAGATTTAGATTTCTTATTAGAGGTAAGAGGTAAACGTACACTGTGTAATACGCGAGAAAACAGTCTGATTAGTTTGTGATTTCAGTTGGAACAAGCGAAATGTAAAGGTTGCATTTTACCTTAACATGTATGTACCTTTAACGTTATACATTTCCCTACAAACGGTTGCAAAATGTGTTTGCCACTCCTCCATTTGGCTATCACTTGAAAATTGAATACGTATGACTGGAATGTTAAGGTTTGGTGTATGAATTGCTAAACGTGGACTACCTGGTTCACTGCAGCATTGAACACAGGTTATTTCGTTAATACTAAATTGTTGCTGAAAATAAAAAATCAGTTGGTAAAATGTTGAGCAAGAAAATGAACATTAAATATTAATCACAATAATTACCGATTAATATTACTTCGATGGATATTTGACAAAGATCGAGGCAAAATTGTTGTGTTGAGATATCGGCATAATATCTACATCAACTGTAATACAACGTCAAAGCCAAAGGAGACAAGAGAAAATAAAAGTTATACAAATTTTGTTCATCATTCGATGAAGTAACTACTTTCATATTAAAACCACTCGGTAAATTATAAAAATATTGTTAAAATGTACATTAAATTTCTAAGGGGGTTTTTAAGGGTATCATACGAGAACCTCAAAATATCTATAATATTAATATAGAAGGATTTTTAATTAAAAAATGAAGAATAAAGTTAATAAGGCTTAAAATGTCTTAAAAAACTAAGAAGTTAGTTTGACTGATGGTTGGCTAGCATACAAAAATGTTAAAACCAAACGGGTTAAATTGCTATGTACAGTAAATTATTCTAATAATGTGTTTAATTAGGTAGATAACATTACGTACCATAGTAGTTGCTCCATCTGAATTTAACACAGTTAGTGTGCCATAAGTATGAACCCATTCTAACTGTAGAACACAGTCCACATAAGCAGATCCATTCAAGTTTATTCTCGCCTCACCTACATGCACCCAAGAGGTAGTATCGACAGCTAATGGAATGTCTTTATATGATTGATCTAGCAACCTGGATCTTAATTCTTCCAATATTTGCAAACGCCAAGGCTGATCTAATTCAGTTTGCGTTATAGTTCCTTGCTCCATGAACCAATTTGGCAATTGAGAGGGATCAATTGTGCATGCGCCGGCTGCTACCCAAGACCAGGGAGTTTCGTATTCACCCCAGCCCAGTTCTTCATCATCGGCAAATATACAGGAGTCCTGCCTATCTGACCATAAACTTGCATCGGACTCTGGATGAACTTCTGTCCCAACAATCGAACCAACAGAACGTACCGGGCTCCACGCCCTCGGATTTTTCAAAGGTGTTTCGAAATGCCTGCCGCCCAATTCACCAACAGGCAAAGAAGTCGGAGCAGAATGGCTTTGATCTACTAAATCGCCAATTGCGGACGTATCGCATAAGCTGCTTGGCCTATTCTATAAAAAAAGAAAAATTTTGAATCTCAAAAACTACGATAGATGGAAATAGAAGAAATTTTACATGAAGGGAGATATTCAAAAACATTACGCATTAAATGGATGCATTTTTTACTCTCGCCTAAAACTTGGGTTTCAGACCGTACTAGATTTTTCCGGTCCAACGGCGTCCAACGGCAATACATTAATAGGAATTGAGATTATGACTTATTTTTCAATTTTTTGTTTTTTATAATTCGTTGTTAAAATAGATGAAGTAGTAATATAATTATCATAGCTCGGATTTCAATACGTTATCATAATACGATCTGGGCAAATCACGCAAGATATATGCAATGTACGAATTTTGTGCTTATATACACGTAAAGATTTATAATACATATTTCCCCCCAAATTACGGAGAAAATGCATATTAAAATCCGGGTCTAATAATTACAGTAACCACCTAGATTAATTAACAAATATGGAACATCAATTATTTGGTTCGCATACTTACTAAAGAATATGTACTTCTTGTGCTGGTATTTGCAGCTCTATCTCTGTTTAAACTTGCACTACTGCTTGCTCTACTAACTTGTAGAGGGGCATGTAAACACTTCCATTTCTTTCCAGTTAAATCGCCATTATGGACACCGGTACGAAAATAGATAGCTCTGTCTTCCCCTCCAATAGCAAATACTTGATCGTTTGCAGTTACTGAAATACTAGACATATTGCCTACCATTTCGACCCATCCACATCCAACGGCCATTTCTTCGCTTATTTCTGCAACGTCACCTCTAATGCCTTTCCGAAACCACACCTTTTTATCCTGAGTCACAGCCCACACTGCACAAACTCCAACTGAAATTTGCATTGTGCGCAAAGTATTCAGATGGCCCCCTTGTTTCAACCCACACATTCCCCATTAACGACTCTCTGGTAATACCAATCCGTATTAGTGCCCTCCCATCAAGTAGTGCCGCCCATAGTAAACCAGTTGGACCCACGCTTATTTGACCAACTTCACAACCACCAGGGACGGTTACACAATGCCATTTAGCTCCTTCTGGAGACTTAGTTGTGACTCCGGAGCGAAACATTATCTAAAAAACAAATTGAAAATTTTTTTTTTAGTAGAAGTGTAAAATTTGTAAGTAAAAAAAAAAAACAAGTATTGATGTTAACAGTTTGGTCGTGGTTGGTGTTATTCTTTTATCAATATAATCTTACGGAATATTGTTAAATTGCTAATTATCTTTATAAAAAAAAAATATTTAAACAAAATAAATTTTTTTATTATTTCGAGAGCTGAATTTTAAGGGCCCCTTAAGTAATGAGGAGCAAGGAGCGTGCCTACGCGCCTATGCAAATCTCACATTTCGTAGTACCAAGCTATTTGGAGAAATCCATATGAACTAAGATAAACAATCAATATTCGTATTTAATCGCTTATTTCACTCCATATCCTTATGGACGGTCTCGAAACCGTCGCTTTATCCATTCTTCTCTGTAGCTATTATTGTTTTAAATTATTAGTTTAAGAACGTTTTTATTTATTTTTATATTACCTTCACATACCTATCTTTCCAAGATAATAATTAAGGAACTTACCCTATTATGCGAGGTTACCGCCCATACTAACATAGTGCCCGTCTCAGCACCGGCAATATTTTGACCTCCTACAGAAATGTCAATGAAAGGCTCCTAAAAAATTTTCTTTAGGACCTTACAATCACTCGTATGACGTGAATATTACAGCTGTTGCGTCTTTATGTAGCGGGGCAATTGCGCACCAAGAATTCATGGCCACGTATTTTCGATATCTGACCCATAATCTTCTTCGTACACAAGATTTCCATTGCTTCTTAGAGTAATATTGCGCAGGAAAATCGACAGCGTAGGTCCAGCCATTGTGATCTAAAGGTTGGCCGTCTAATGTAAGATCTAGTTGCCAATCACCTTCCCATTGCCAAGCCATTGATGGTAAACGTATCTTATCTATTTGACGATCGACGGTGCCATCCGCGGAAGAGAAATGAAATCGATCCGTTGGTAGCAGACGTGATGAGAATCCTTCAATGGGGATCCATCTCTAGCAAAATTATTATACAATAAGTCGAAAGCTCTGTGTGTTAAAGTAAATTTATTTTTCTATTACATAAAAAGGAACACAAGCTTCTTTGATTTATTAGGGTAAGGCGGGCACGCGTTTTATCTCTCATGCTACAATTGACAAGAGACTCTTTCGTATTTTTCGCATATCTTGGTTTTGTGGTACAACGTACGCCGATACTTTTAGTGTTGTTTCCCGTATTACTCCCAAGGCCTGGCCGTCATTATTTAAGAGATTAGAAAATTCGCTAGCAGAATCGTGATAGTTTGAAAACGACTTTTATTAAACAAAATAGAAAACAAAAGCAATCGTGCACAACAAAATCGAATGAATCAACATTAATTTACCAGAATGTCCAAGTTAAACAATATTGTAAAAATGTCACTACTTAAAGAGTTGTTTAAAAGACATGTGTGATTTTTCAGTCTTTAGAGGTTTCAGACTCAAATTATAAAGTCGCCTGGAATTTGTTATAACAACGATTTGAAAATAAGCAAGTAATTATCGAAAAACAGAACGAACAGATTTCATTCTAACGCTCAGTACCAACTGAACGGTAAACCATTCTTATTGTTATGTTTTCAATTCTCTGAATGCTAAGGAATTTTAGTTATACATTTGCCATCCTCAATCATTTGAATTTGCCACCAAAAATGGATGAATACTTTGGACATTCATACGCTACTGTAGCAGATCTTGTTACATTATCTGCTTTAAATGCTCCACATGTTTAACTTTGTATAGTTTCTTTGATCGGAGAATACTTATGGTTGTTCATTCTAAACGGCGCCGTTGCTGTTTCAAATATTTTTTTTTTAATAAACAAACAAATTGACCAAAGTTACATCACCTGTAACAAATAAATAATATCTAAGCAAATTATACGTTTTAGTACTAAGTGCTGCTAAGGGGCATTTTTCTACTACCAGCTATGTAAGTCAACGATACCTGCCCTGAACGAGGGAACTTAAGTGCTAGTTTTTTTTGACAGCTCATAAGAACCAGATGTAATAGAATTTTTACATCCAATAGCAATAAGTGACAATCTTTAATATATTGCAGACCTTGATTTCATCTCAATGCCTTCGAATTAAAATATAATATGCACTAAGCTATGCAATAAATGACTTTGATACATTTACGGGATTAAAGTGTAATCATATTACAATCACATTTCGCCTGTTTCTCAATTATATTTATTATAATGATGTAAGGGTAGTCGATTTCGATTCATTGCGAAAGTTATGATAAAAAAAAAATTGAAATTTCAAATATCACCTAAATACAAGGGAGTCGGTATTTACCTCATTTTCATAGCTTTCCTCTCTAACTCTAATAGGTATATCCAAACCATGAACATATACATAAACTTGATGATCGCCTCCTAATGCCCATAAGAAATGAGGAATGGCTGAAAGCTTCTTATATTCTTGGCCAACGTAGGTTAATTCTCTCCATAGACTGCCCGACGTTGATAATGTATGTACTCGCCCTTCGGTATTTATTCCAAAGAGTAAGGACGTTGGCATATTCAAAAAACCTACTTCCTAATCTCTGGAAATAGAAAAAAAATACTGCATCGATCAGTTAAAACATGTGATCACAAATCCTAACGAAGCAAATAACATATCAGAGAGAACTTTGCTACATTTTACCACAGATTAAAATTCGCAACTCGCGGATGCTTGTGATTTAGAAGGTGCCATATTGTTAATGGTGTGCATGCATCAAATTTCAATTTGCAATATTTGTATGCTGCGTTAATTAAGCGTCAGGGCATCGAATGTTACTAAAAGTTGGAGTGCATGGATATGAAAATTAACATTTTTGAATGTTGGAATCGGTTGTACCGTTACCGAAATATGAACAAATGATTAGTACTTAGCTTTTAATTATTACAACTGCAACGAAGACGAGATCGAATCAATGTTTTTGTAAATTTTTTGAAAATCGAGAAATTATACAGGCAGGCGTAAATTGAAATGACAAAGCAGACACCGCTCGATAGAGAAAAAGACGAGTACATTGATACAAATAATACAAAACTTAGACGACACCTCTGTTGTTGTCGTTTGCATGTTGTTTCTTTTTCTGATTAATGTTATAAGTAGTTTTTTCTACGTTTGTAGGTACAAAGCTCTTGCTAGGTTTGCCACAAATATATAGCTCTGCAATTTCAATAAACTAATAAAAAAAAAGAATAAAATACAGTTAGCTTTAATCTTACAGTGCGTGCCTTCAAAATACAACGGAATCTCATTCTAATTAATCGCCAACATTCTTTTAAGAGTATGAAAGCACTACACAATTTGAAAACTTGCAGTGTCTACATGGACGAATGAGAGTGTCTAATTAAAAATAATCACCGAAATCACGTTGCCAGAGGGCAACAGGTTTCGACTAGTGGTACCACACCAAGAATAATAATGATACAAAGAAGCACATTCTAGAAAGGTGTATAGAGGCGTATTTATGTGAGAGCTTCTATCAATATTTTGGAGGCTGATTTTTTAGAAAATATATAAATGCAATTGTACGTTCTTTTTACAATTTTATTTCGGAATCTGAGCATTATTACATGTTTAATAACGATTATTAAAATTTTTTATTTATATTAGATTTTATAGCGTATAAACTGTTCTTTTTAGGTTTAAATTTTTGTTATGCGTACTTATATGAAAATTTTAATATACTTTACAAAGACCTTTTTTTAAATAATTTGAAAGTTAATATATGATTTCCTTATATTGTTGATAATATTGTTGTAAAAACCGAAGAAGCATGCAAATAGTTTGGACGCTCCACGCCCTCCCGAGTAATTTTTGTCGGTCGTTCTTCGTTAAATCACCGACTTTAGTATAATTCCTCGGAAAACCGAATATCTCTTCTAATTCAATGATGTCAATGTCTACTTCTTTCGAATTAGAATTCAAAATTGCAGATTTCATCTCCGACCCTGCAAAACAAAATGCTATGAAAAAGCGTGAAAAATTATTTAGGGGAAGAGACGTTACCTTGCTTTAAAGAATTGCTTCTAGTTGTTACAGTTCTTAACTTATCTACCGAAGCCTTTCTACCCGGTATTAAATAATGCTGTAGGTTAGGGCCGTTGTCGATGAATTGTTGATCTTGTAACGAAAGCAAATTTCCCCAAAATAATCTTGGACGACATTGCGAAGAAACCCAAGCAGCATCTATATGTTGTGGTTCACATTGCAAAAATCTGAAACAATTTGATCCAAACTGCACGTACCACTCTAATAAAATACGCTAAGAATTTTATTAGATTAGAAGAAGAACATTTGCTCTCGAATTTTTCCTTTTTTCACATCGGTATATATTTTTTTAGCAAACACGAAATAATCTTTCAGTAGTAACTAGTAACGTTCCTGGTGTAATCATTAAAATACGACGAAGTGACTACTAGCGAATTTAATTATATTTTAAATAGGTAGTAGACAACTACAACACCGATGTGCAAAGATGTCATTAAATTAGTCAGTTCCAAGTTCGTAACGCACTGGTTGGTATATTACAGAGCACCAACAGTCGCTGCAGCGTAACAATAACAATATTATCGATTTTGAAAAGATCCACGGCAAAATCAGCAATTGCGATTTTCATTAAAAATGTAAGCCACCACCCTGCAGAGACCCGTTTCGTCGTTTATAGGTCATCGATGCGTCTTCGTAGAAGGTGGTAGCACTTTATACATCTATTTGCCGTAGGTGTGAAGACGAATTAGATAACGCCTGCGTGATTGCATTGCTCTACACCGACTCTTAATCCTCTAGCCAAAGCGCAACTCCGACCTTCCCAAGAAATTATTTATTGCTCTAGTTTTCCCAATGAAAGGTGCAATTCTTGCACCCAGCATGTACCGAGTGCTCTATAATTACACCCACTTACAATCCAGCATCTTTAAAAAAACTGACCCAACCTGTCGTACTTGGCAAGAGAAAAGGGAGCTGCTTGCAAAGTAGTTTGACAGAAATAAGTTTACACTTTTGAAGTACCTGGTTATAGAAACCCGACTTTGTATAGACATGGAAGCGACATTCTCATAAAACCAAAAGAACGGTTGCAAATTATACATTTGTAAATTGGTTAGAATTCGATAAAATTCAAAAAACAAAACTCCTGTACCGTCTGGATCTGAAACAAAATGGTGATTTCTCAAAGTTCATGTACACATAGACCGAGTTTACCATACAATCCCTTTCTGTAAGGGTTCGCTAAACTTAAATCGTTACAAGGCGATCCACCTATCAGGAGGTCAATAGGCAAGATGCTCTTAATATCATCTTCTGTCAGACACCTTACATCACCCAATAAGGTAACTCCACCAGGGTAATTTTTCTTTACAACAGCAATCGAATCATCATCGATTTCACAGGAATAGTAACATTCTACTGTTATATTCAGCTTTACTAAAGCGGTCAATCCTAAAAAAAAAACAAAATTAGTCAGTTCGCAGTTGTCTTGAACGAACTTAGAAACAAGTACTCGAACATCCTGTACATCCCTGTTAAAAGAAAGAATTTCTATTACATAACACATACACGTTTAAATTTATTTTTTAAAGTATTTTACGTAGTATGCGTGTACAAAGATTGTTTAATGCACAATTTCGAGTATTAACATGAAATAACATTTTGATCACAGAAGTCGGAATAAAATGTTCTCGAATGCGATGGAGCCAATATGGCGTATCCTTAAATACATGTGGGACTTTCAATGTATTTTCTGGATTATCAGATCTTTTCGTTTATAGAGGAATTTTAGCTTTTCAATAGTTTGTTCTTAGGAAGGCAAAATGATATAAATATCGCTAAAATAAACATAAATAATTGAATAAAGTGAAGGTAGTGGTCAAACACAAGGGGCCTTGTGTTTGACAAAAAACAAACGCGCAGAATTCAAGGCCTTGTCATATTCCGCATTGGGCGCCGCGCTAATTCACACAATAAGAAAAATTTACCTGCAGCGATACCATCAAACAATGATAATACTCTAATCGGTTTCTTAGTAACGGGTATTGGAGGTCGGTTTATCACTGGACTATCATTAAATAGCAATTGTACCTGCAATTTAATTTACTAGTAACCAGTGTAAAAGTATATTAATGTATACCTTATTTTTCCAGTTTGTCCTGCTTCTTATAAGACTATTGGGATAATGACGAGTTGGATTACATATGAAACAAAACCAAGGGTCTTCTTTTAAAATGTCTTGTCTAATTTTGAGGGAGCAAAGATCGTCTATACATTGAAAGCAGTACACGCTAAAATTAGATTTTTAAAAACATTAAAAGAATTCCGAGATTAAACTTACAGCGCACAACCTCTTGTACTACAAACAACCATGTTACCTAAATGTGCACAAATCGCGCAAAAGTACTAAAAATTTCATTTCAAGTTCATTACAAGTACATAACTTGCTATTATTTACCTTAATGTTGTCTTCTCCTATGACAAAATACGTTCTTTGCATTTTTTTCTGAAAAATGTACCTTATTTTAAAATCTACACGAAGAAACTATAACTACTATAACACTACATTCACTGCATGCAGATAACACTATGATTATGAAGATAACACTACATTTGTATGAAGAGACCTATGACACATCAAAAGCACAGAATCAGCCACTGTACACGAAATTGCTGGCTTGTTTTCTTCCTTATTTTCAACGTTATTTTTTTTTTGTTCCCAGACATAAAATGTCTCAGAACTTCACAAAATCGTTGTAGCATTGGACAAAAAATGCAAATAAAACACTCCCAGCAGAAAAACCATCAATACCACCATAAAAGTGTTACTGTGCGAATAATGTTCAATGTATTTGAATTGGCCTGTATGTATTTACGCACAACACGGATACAATCCTGTCGCGTTGCCGACAGTTAATAACTTATATGTAGCATCTTGTATGTTAAACTGGCATATACGTGCGTATTATTTGCTCTCGTTATTTGTGCTCGTGTAAAGTTGTTGAAATTATAGCACACCCTATTTTTAAAATAATTATAAATATAAAAAGTAACATTTTGCTAAGTATCGCAAATGGGTAAGAAAATCGCGCACTGTCAACGGAGAAAAGGTGTTATTTGGGAAAAATTCTGTGAGATTTTCACATTCACCGACACGATCACAGCACGACATCATTCATCAACATATGGCGACGAGCATCGTCAATCGATTTCGGTAGGGAATATTTTGCTTTTATTGTTTTCATTAGTTCTTTTCCAAAAATACTAATCCTATATTAACGTAATCACTTTTAAAGTTATAAGAAATGATCTGCTTGAGGAATAATGGGTAAGCTTAAAAACGACAACGACGGAAGGACTAATACTATCAATAAATCGACGACTATCGGCGCTGCGCCGAGATGTCAGTCAGTATGAAAGGATAGCTTTTATGGTGGTTGGTGAATCTTAAAATGTCCTATGTTTAACACGTTCAAATTTCGATACTAGTAGAACGGGCAATATTTAGCGCGTTGCCTCTATACAACCATGATCTGAAAAATTAAGCTATTTAGATATAAAGTCTTGAAAAAAATTGGGCTGAATTAAAGGTAAACGTCCCAAAGTACAATAACGTGCAAACTATCTAATCTCAATCGTGTATAGCGGAAACTGAACGCCCCGTATACTTGAATATAATTTGATATTGTCTAGGACTAATCTTCGAATAATTGTCTAAATTATTCAAGGTAAAAATTTTCTTCCATCGACGTATTAGATGGACAGACTGTATATGAAAAAATACGTTTGAACTGTTACCTTACAATCCATACAAACGCATCCTTCAAATAATGGGTGATCGTCAGTTACGTTGGGAGAATAACAGGCTAAACAAATATCTCTAATATCCTTCGTCCCGTTTACTACATATCTCAAAAATTCTAAAAGTACATGTAATTGATGAAAGCTATGGTATTGTTTCACATTTAACGAATATACCAGGCGATTCAAAATAAAAATGTCGAAGATAGTAAAAGGGATTCATAGTTCAATACAAAGATTTTTCTGTAATAAACTAATATACCGCGTTCCTTATACGAAGTTGTACAACATCAAATAATCTGTATCGGCAGCAACTTAGAAGCGGAAATTTTAATGGAGCGATTAAAACATCTTGTTGAAAAAAATAGTACACGCATACGTTATATACATAAGTATACAATATACAAAAACCGGAGCTTTTTTGGGAACATCTAATAAACAAAAAAAAAAAACATTTAATCCACGTTGGTAAAACCGATACCAGCACTTCTTATCTTAGCCTCGCCGTATCAAAGACGCTCAAGACAGCAAGTTTAATTATCATATGTTATAGCGCTTACTGGTTTTTTTTATCAGTTTATTACAAAAAACTTTTGCGTAATCTCCTTTTAGAACATTTTAAAATATTATTTTGAATCGGCGGACATATCAACAGATGTTACAAAGCGTATTCAGATATACCGTCGGTAATTTAACGTTACAAGGCCACACAATTGCTTCGCAATGCGCTCCGCTTGTTCCCTTATATACTGGAAGTACCGACCAGCATGACTGCCGGTATCTATATATATGACTCACCATTTTATATTGCAAATGTCTATCGAGGATGTGTGGGGTCAGTACTCTTGTGGTATGAAGGTTATGTTTACGTACGATTTATTAGAATTACAAACACGTACTCGACTCGAATTGAAAATCCGAATAAACATACCAGCGTGAAAAGAGCTGCCAAAGATAGCAAGCAGTTCTTCCGATGATACCCGAACGTCCAGTGCCGGCCAAAGTACAGCAGCAAATTGGAGAAAAATAAAACAAATCACATCGACCGAAGTTCAAATGTTCAAAAACAGATGCGACACAAAATTCGCATTCATGTCGTTCTACTACTGAAATGCAGTTGCCTTGCGAAGGGTCTAAGAAATAGTTTACCTAAAAGCCATACACAAAAAACTTCATATCTCCGGTCGTCCGAGACATATCACTCAGCGCAATACAAAGGGTTCCGTTCCGTTATTGCGGTAGTACTCATGCCATTATAAATTTCAGAACACTTTTGAAAACCACACTGTAAATCATCATGTGTTCAGTACTCTCAGTATGTATCGGAACACATTGTATATGTACATATGAGGAAAAAATTGTACACTACCATTTTGAAGAATGGGGGACGCGGAAAATTTTGCTACTAGTTTTTATTAAAAGTGGACTTATGTAACTAACTTTACGCAAAGTAGTGCTAATATTTAACAATGTACGTTATAATAATAATCACTTATACAGGGTGAGCCAGAGACACCTGACGGTTTTTTACATAAAAGAATACCTCAAGGGAAAGTGTAAAGATTTGTATATTCGCAAAGATACATTGTAATTGTTAGGAAGAATTAATGTGTATCAGAATTTCTTGAAAACAACATTTGGTAAGTGTCTGTCATGACAAATAACCCACTCCCATAGTCTGTCCGGAAAAGATAACATAACATTCTGAAACATATCTTGCGGAATCTCCCGAATACGATCTTTTAACTCGTTGATAGTGGCTGGTCGTCGCTCATAAACTTTCTGTTTCAAATAGCCCCACAAAAAATAATTTGTAGCTGTCAGGTCGGAAACCGAGCAGACTAATTAACGTCCCCGAACCGAGAAATTGCTTTGCCCGGAAACATTTCTTTCTTATCACTCCCATGGAAACACATGCAGCGTGGGCCGTTGCTCCATGGTTGTTGGAACCATACGTCACGACGACCATTCACTTCATGATGCAGAAATGTTTGCGTCATGGCTGTGTAGCGCTCAGAAGAAACAATGCACCATACTGTCACTTTTTCGCTATGCATAGGACCCTCTGTCAATTCACACGGGTTGTCTGGACCCAAGAAACGACAACTCTGTCTGTTTACATACCCGGACAAGTGGAAATGGGACTCATCTGACATCAGTAACTTATTCACTATGTCCTCGTCACCCTGCAAAAGGTCCAGGAAGTCATTACTAAATCATAGACGCGTCATCAAGTCCGCCTTAGTAAGCTGATGGACAACTTCGATCTTATAGGCATTATAGTGAAGATCTTTGTGAAAGATTCGGCGAAGACTGGTATCCGCCAACCCAAGTGCAATAGCGCGTCGCCGAGCTGAGGACGTCACGTAGGTTCGCTGTCCTTTACAGCTCCCTCTTGACGCCATTTCGATACCCAAAGAAATAGAGTATTGTATTGCGCAGCTGTGATGAACTCTGTCTTTATAAATCCTTCTACCGCCGCAATGCGGCGTTGCGCACGCAACGCTTAATCTCAACTAAACTGCGCATGACAGAGCCCCTAAAGAGATATGATGACGAAGAGATAGAAGAATGACCATTAAAAAAAACCATCAGGTGTTTTTTGGCGCAACCTATATAACTAGGCTTAGAACTGGTACGTAAACATGCCCAAGTTTTAAACTATAGGGACATCTCTACAATCTGTTTAGGCCGAATGAACTTATTACAAATGCACTAATATTACTTTCAAAGACTAAAATATTTATTTTAAAAAGGAATCGCAGATCGTTCAGGTGCATGTAATACCGGAAAAAAAATTTTCGCTAAAACGTTTGTTAAATTGAACTATTAACAGCAAAAACTTTCAAAATGGCGATCTCATAAGCGCCTTCTATATCTACGAGTTGCAACTATAGCTTCACTTCGACAAGAAAAAATAAACAGAGCTTACCTTTGATATCGTTAGACGCACCAATTTTACTGTCTTCATCTAAATCGTTGGGATTCTGATTTTTTTCTCTAATAGAATGTAGTTTTTCAATAACAAAGTTTGTAACAGAAACTAAAGGTTTATTACGTTATTGAACGATAAAAAAAAATGCGAGTATTTACTCACTTTTGTAGTTCTTGTTAAAAGTAAATTCATTTTCAGCGTATTTAAGTAGTTGTTCGCGACTGAATTCTAAGGTATCTGGTAGACCATACTCCTAGAAATAAAAGTAATCAAATTAGAGTTACGACTATCGCTGTAAATAAGTCGTTTAAACTCAATTCGAGCACTTAAAAGTGCATTGGAAAGTGAAGGAGCCTTATTTTATACGGGAACTACGAGAGCATTGTCTCAATTGTAAAATGGGACGCCCATGCAAGGAGTATGAATCCACCCTTATCCATTTTACTAAACTGGAACTTGATAAAATTACTTTATCTTACCCTTATTGCTTCGAATACACCTTTCTGCCAGTTTGGTGGCATCTTTCTTCGTTTCTGATGATATAAACGATGAAAATGTAGACCGAAATGGTATAGCTCCTTGTGTTTCATCTAAACACGGCATGTTGGTTTCATTAAATGGGACAAGTGGTTGATTGAATGGTTGAGTGAATTTTATAATTCCTCCGTCCAATAGGAGTACTGTACTTACTTGTGAAACTCTGTAGTCCCCAAACCAAAATATCCATGATTTATTGTCCCCGGCTGCTTTGAAATGTAATTCTTTATGACTGACAACAATTCCTACAAGTAATAAAATAAAGAGTAGAATTATATTAATAGAATCTATTATATTATCAATGAATATAATAGATATACTATATCTATTATATTCATATACAAGACTCCTATTCATTCGCTTGCTCAGTACATATATGTGTTGATATATGAATGAGAATTCATTCGGTAAGGGAAAGGTTTGAATTAATAAACAAAAGCATTTTAATCAAAGCATTCTACATATTCTAGTAAAAAAAAAAACAGAGATATGTTTATTAAGAAAATATATATAATAGTTTTTTTGTTCTATTCTGGTAAAATATACAGCTCCATTTAAAGGAATTGAAACATCCCAACGATTTCGATGACAATCTTGTAGATATAAAGAAATCGAGGTATTCCTGTAAATTCGAAAATGGGAATCGCCGCTCTAGCGTGCAGATCGTTTAAGATCGCTCGTTAAAGAAAAAATCTCCAACTGTCAGTTATCTTAAAAACTACGATAGATGGGTGCAGGGGATATTGTAGAAAGTTAACATGCGTTGAAGATATGTCCAAAAATGTACGGGATACTCGATGGAACTAAACTTCGTGTCTATTTGATCAACATTTTAAGTTGTACAGAAGTTGTCTGGGAATATTTTTTATTTTAAGTTTTTCATTAAATTGTTCCACAGGAGAGGAATCTTCTACACCGTAGAGGGGCAACTGTCTATTTATTTGTGTTTTGCACCGAACCGATTTAAACTGTAACATTGGCAGCTTTTCTATTAACTGCATATGGACTAGTAGCAAAGAAAACTATTAGTTTGGCAATTTAATCGTTTTTATAAGATCAATAAAAAAGATAATAGTGGTTCATTCGTCTAAATCACTGCCCATGGTAAAAAAGTTAACACAGAATCAGTGATTTTTGCGTTTGGGCTTGGTTGTGGTTACCGAAATCTCCAAATCCGGGCGATAAGGTGATTGTAATTATCGTAGTCTACTGCTACACCAACTATTTTTAAACTAATATTGAAAAAGTTTATGTACACATCTCAAATAGGAATAATGCGACATGCTCTAGATTAAAATCTTACCAGGCCAATATAATTTATTCATGCAGCTCCAAATGTAGGTTCCTGGCTTCCAATTATCAGTATTGTCGCATATTGTTTTAGATAACGCTTTACCGCATTTACTTCTTGTCTTTACCATTTTTTATGTTTAGACAATACGAGTTTTAAATTTTACCCGAATAACTTTCTTGGGTTTCGTCTGTTCCCATTTAAACTAGTATAAATACCTCGATCGCGACTTTTACTTTTACTAAACAAGAAACACAGAGCCTCTCTATATGAATTATTCGATATAATATAATATTTGATAAACAACGTATTCGTTTAATGGATCACACTAACCGATTAAAAAAATGTAACGTAATGAAAAGAAGTATAATCTGTGTGCTGCCCCACCAACTTACTTTTCCGTAGTAGTAGGTACACAGTAGCCTTTGTATTAAATCATGAATTTTCGTATTAAATGTAAAATTTTGAATAAGGCTCGGAAACTAAAACACATTTTTATTTGAACGAGCATAAATGAGTGAGCGTCATAATCAGTATCATGATTTCACTCGTTTCTGTCCCCTCTAATCGTCTTATGGTATTAGGTAAATGGGGTTTTCCACACACAACCGCTTCATTAAACACTTTTACAGTTAACATCTTTGTTGTAGAAACACGCCGACAGATGGCGCGCACACAATACAAGATATCAACAGACACTGTAATGTAGTTGTACTATAAATAATAATACAAGAATACAACAAACCTTTTTTTCCATGTAAAAGATAACACATACAACAATGTTAGCTTAGTTGTGAAAATATTTAGCAGCTAACAAGCGTTATCTGTTATAATAAACTATTTTTAGGATTGCGTTACTTCTGGTTACACGCAAAGTTGTAGTAATCATCTGTAAATGTGTACACTATCGTGAAAAAAAACGCAATCGCCATGGATGTTCTTATACCTAACTTTTACAATTTAAGAGCTATAAGTAATCCTGTAGAAACGACAAAATTAGCAGATATTAGACAGTCTCGTGTTTATTCGTCTTATGTGAATGGGTTCGTGTTATTTACTGGCTTTTCCTAGAGTCAACAACAATCACGAATCTGTCTAGTCTTTGCTAATTTCGTGAGCGCAACTCTTCTGCGGGCTTATTTATTAATAAATCTCGTCATTTTCCGTAAACTGGTGTGGAGGTAGATGGTCGTTCGACTATGATTCGTAATACATGCGCAAGCGATCTTACTGCAGTAGTAACACGTCCGGTATATGTTTGGCGTCTACACATTTGAAAAATTTCAAAATTTGAAAAGAAAATTTCTAAATCTTAATTTTCACCCCACAAAAACATTACAAGTTTGGAAATGATCGCCAAACGAAAGGGTTAAACATTTTGAAAAGAATATGGATGCATTTTATGGTTCTTTAAAACACTATGCATCAATGTGTACGAAATTCCCAACTGCGACGAAGATGTTAAGATACGCATGAAAATAACCTCAAAAAATTATTTCATTACCTTTTTCTCTCATGACGAATTTTGATATGCTAGTGTATGGGCATTATGGATAATTAAATAAGGACGATTACTTTCAACGTAAATTTCCAATAAACTATTGGCAATACTTTAGGTGGCTGTTACAATATAAAACGATATTGAATTTAATAATAATAAATTTGTAGGTATATTTTATTTAATAATAATAAAGTTGTTGGTAAATTCGGCTACTTTGGGCTATTTTGACACCTGAAATTGGACATTAATTGCAAAAAAGATTAGTAATTCTGGTTACACCCTTATCACGTTCGTCATGCTCATTCGTCATGCGTTATTACCAGAGAGGACAGGAGCGGATGAAATTATTACTTTTTTGCAGAGATTAGACAGACTCGTGTTTTGTCGACTCTCGGGGGCATCAGTAGGCAACACGAATCCATTCTCCCGAGGCGAATATACACGAGTCTATCTAGTCGCTACAAAAAATAATAATTCCACCTGCCTTTATCCTCTCTAGTTATTACGGTTAGGAGTTGTATATTTGGTTGTCACAAAGAAATTGTTAAAAGATCCGATATATTAACTAGAATGTTATTTTAGTTAAGGCTCAATTTACTGGGGATGGTATTAATAGCACTCAAAAGCACTTTAGTTCTATAAACAAAAAAAATTATGACCTATGTTTATTCAAAATTTTTTGCTATAAACGACTTCCCGGATAAGATGCTAAAGTTTTACAATTTGGGCTGTACACTCTTAAACCAGATTCCATTATTTTCTCCTGTTATTAATTATAAAGATCTAAAATTAATTCTAATAATGTGTTAGATGGCAAATATACGGCAGTGTATGTGCCATATTAATTCGCAAGACGTATTACTTTTTGTTGATATTTCAATAAAACATGACAATAACTTTGCCCAAATAGTTTTCATACATTATTTTCTTATGTTGGCAACGTTAATTTTATGAGGGTTCTGTGTTTTGACAGTTTTTCCTTCACTTTTCTTTAGCAGCAGATTTATATATATGCATGTGTAGTCCTTTACAATTGAAGATATGTATGTGAAAGTTATATTGACATTAATACTGTAGTGTTTTAATTTAAGTGTTATTACAAAATTATACACAATGCATAGTTTGGTAAGAAATGTAACGAATGTGCTTTTATGTAATCTAATAATCTTTTGATATTATAGCATTTTAGCCTCTACACCCTATCTTTTAGTACAATGTGTGTAATTCAAAGTTCACAATTTTATATACCAGGAATGGCACCAGTAGAATTTAAAAAAGGCCAACAAATTGATGTTAAAGCAGTAAAAATGACGAGCGTTCATACCCAGTTACCTTATGAATATTATTCGTTGCCATTTTGCTTACCTAAAAATGGTTCGTTTCATTATAAATCTGAAAATCTTGGTGAGGTGCTTAGAGGTGATCGAATTGTGAATACGCCATATGAGATTAAAATGGCAGAAGATATTAAGTGTTCTTTGTTATGCCATTTTCCGAATAAACCTATGCATTGGCATGCGGAGGATTCTCAAAGAGTTATAGATCGAATTCAACACGAATATTTTGTACATTTGTATGAAAATTTACATCGTTACAATATCATTTTAATATATTGTTTATATTTTAGATTAGTAGATAACCTTCCGGCAGCAACTCCTATTTTTAACCAAGACATAGAAGATACCCAATATGAGCATGGGTATAGGTTAGGAAGTGTAGTTGGTGATAAAAGTTACATAAATAACCATTTAAAATTAATGCTAATGTATCATAACCCGGCACCGTAATATACTTACAACAAGAATAATGTTTATAGTTTTAAAGAGAATTCTTTTAGGGAAGTGTATAGAGTGGTCGGATTTCATGTACAAGCAAAATCAGTTTACATAGATGATTTAAAGTTTAATGATAACGTATGTTCAATTCCAACTAAGTTCAGACCACAACTAGTGGATGCAAAAACCGGTACAACACTTTATTTCACATACGAAGTTGAATGGAAGCATTCAAAAATCAGTTGGGCATCTAGATGGGACACCTACCTGGCAATGAATGACGTACAAATTCATTGGTTTTCGATTATTAATTCATTGGTTGTAATATTCTTTTTGTCTGGTAAGTTATTACGTAACAAATGATGTTTTATGTTTTTTTTTTTTGTTGCTAAAAACGTTTTTAATTGGTTTATTTCAATGTTCCTACGTTTTAGGAAATATAAAGGCCATTTCAATATTCATTTTTGACAATTTTTTTTTAACTGAATTTAAAGAATTTCAAAGACATTTACAATTGGCATTTGTGAATATTCAAGTACTTGTATTCTTTTTGCCATTTCCAAATGAGATTAATAACTCGTTAAATATTGTCTATATTTCGCGTTGGTAATTCCAGCATATTCGTCACTTCTTGGTACAACTCATGCGAATATGAATCGTCGCGAAATTTAAAACATTTTATGGAAAAGTTTTCTTAAACTAATTTTTTACCGACGGCTGATAGCTACCAGCCGCACAGAATTATTATCGTTTAACGTGATTATAATATGCGCCTTCGCATACTGCGCGATTGTTACATCATAAAATGGACGTTGAAGAAATGTGCTTGTTTTTATCGATGTTTCCATTGCAAACGAGCATGAATTATGCTAAAAGAACGCTCGCTAGATAGAGCATTTATTTAGCACGTTGTCTTTTATTTTCTAGAGGCTGAGATCACATTACTTAAAATAATTTTTTAGCAGCAATCTATTTATGAGTGACGCAGTTGTACATTAAAAAGAGCTTATCATTACCAAAATTGTCATAGGTATAATTTTGTTTTTTTTGTAAGGCCTTTACAAACTCTTTATCAATAAAAGTAAAAGCAAGTTACCCGTAGCATTGCACATTTTCATTATTGTTAAGTATGATAACATATACTACGTGAATTGAAATTTGTAGGTATACTAACTATGATTATTGTTCGTACTCTAAGACGGGACATCGCGCGGTATAATGCGGATGATGGTATTGACGAAGCAGTAGAAGAAACAGGTTGGAAGCTAGTACATGGTGACGTATTTCGGCCGCCGAAAAATTCACGACTTTTTGCCGCAGTAATTGGGTCGGGCATACAAATATTTTTAATGGCTCTAATTACGTTGTGTAATATGTCTTGCTTTTTGTTTCATCATGCGACTAAAATGTACTGTTACAGTTTTTGCCATGTTGGGCATGTTGTCGCCTGCTTCAAGAGGAGCATTGATGACTGTGGCAATATTCCTATATGTGTTTATGGGATTAATTGCTGGATATTTTTCGGCGAGATTGTATAAAACCATGAAAGGAAGAGAGTGGAAGAAATCTGCGTTTTTAACTGCCACATTCTATCCTGGCATAATTGCTTCTACGTGCTTCTTTTTGAATTTCTTTATTTGGGGCAAAGCTAGCAGCGGAGCAGTACCATTCTCGACAATGTTATCGTTGTTATCTCTTTGGTTTTGTATTTCATTACCCTTAGTATACTTAGGTTACTATTTTGGCTATAGAAAGCAACCGTTTCAACATCCTGTGCGGACTAACCAGATACCCAGACAGGTTCCCGAACAACATTGGTATATGAATCCTATACTTTGGTAAGTAGCCCAAAAACATGTAAAGTCAGAACATTCCTAAATAACATAATAAATTTTACAATTACTTAAACAAGAAGCAAGTTTTAGAGAAAAGTATATTAGTAAAAAACACAATGTTAATGGCTTCTCCTAATACTAAGATCTTCAGTTGAAACTTTTTTCATAAAACTAGCTCCTTTCAAATTATTCCAGCGTTCGAGATAAATGAACCGCTCAGTATTTATTATCGACATAAAATCAATAGTTTGATTTTTACGCTTACTTTAATTTTATTCTGAATAATTTCCATAAGATTTGTAGCAAAGTAACCATTTCTTGTAACATTGTTTCTTTTTCATTTCCAGTACACTGATGGCGGGTATTTTACCTTTCGGGGCAGTATTCATAGAATTATTTTTCATATTCACAGCAATATGGGAAAATCAATTTTATTATCTGTTTGGATTTTTGTTCTTGGTTTTTATTATACTAATAATATCATGTTCCCAAATTTCAATCGTAATGGTTTATTTTCAACTATGTGGAGAGGTAAGAGAATTGATAATGGCCTTGTTCGAACAAAAATCACGAGCTAGTCAGGCGCGATTCGATTGGCTGAAAAGATCCGAAAGCGTTTTCTGACTGATTTCAAAGAATATGATTGCTTCTGACTAATGATTTTTGTTTGAAGAAAGCTAATAATATAAGCATTTCATACATACATTTTTTTTGTGAGACTGATTTGGACACCTAGTATAACTTCATAGAATTCATGAAAACAAGAACATTGCAAGCGGTTACGTTTACATGTAGTCTGTACTGCAAGGTTATAGTATAAATATAAGATATTTTTCATTGAAATAATTGTTTGGAGCAGCTTAGGTGCTGTAATACTTACCTGAATTCTCACAGATAAAGTATGTAAACAATACCAAAATATCATCACACTCCTCACCGCGCAAGTTAAATTAATTAATCTGGGACGGCTGTTTCAACGATTCATCGATCTTCCTTTTCAACTAAAAAAAAAATAATAATAAGAATCGACTATCCTTGAAGCAGCTATCTCGGATTAATTAATCAAACTTCTGTTGTTTGCCTTACCACATTATGGATATTGTATTGTTTTTATTAACGTGTTTTTTAGGATTACCATTGGTGGTGGCGCAGTTTTATTGTTTCTGGAGGATCGGCGTTATATATTCTATCATATTCACTGTTCTATTTCATCACTAAACTTGAAATTACGGAATTCATTCCTACGTTATTGTACACAGGTTACACGCTGCTAATGGTTCTCACTTTTTGGTTGTTGACGGGAACAATAGGATTTTTTGCTGCGTATACGTTTGTTAGGAAAATTTATAGTGCCGTTAAAATCGATTAATATTTAACTGAGACTCGATTCGTTAAACGAAATAGATCTAATGTGGTTTATTTAACATTGTGATGTTTATATATTTTTAATTAATTAATAATTATAAATACCGGTTAACTGGTTTTTAGAATTTAAGTGAAGTACCAGTATTGTGACTATGTGGATTCATGAATGAAATGCCTTTTGTATAAATTAAAGTACACATTCTGTAATGTTCGTTTCATTTCTTTATTAAAATTCTTCTTCTGACTAAACCTGTGAATGTTTATCACTAGAGAGGACAAAAGCGAGTGAAATCGTACCTTTTTTGTACAGCGACTAGACAGACTCGTGTCTATTCGTTAGCAATTTTATTGCACGCGTTCCTACTGAACATCCTGAGAAAGTACAGTTGATTTATATTTTAAAATCCTGAAACTTGAAGCAAACTTAAATATTCTTGGAAAATATGAAACGGAGATTTAAGTAAATTATATGTTCTGAATATTTGGCGTAGGATAAAAAAAAAGAAAAATGACCTATACGCAATCATTAAAACTATTCTACTGTTACATATGCTATTCATTTTATATTTATCATAACTTTGTATATTTGGAATATTTACGGTAATAATCGTTCGATTGAATTGAAGTGTTGTCATTGACCTCCCAATTGCGTCACTTGCATGATGATATTTGGAAGTTAAGTAAGTATGTGCATATGACTAAATCAATTTTTAAGTCGAAAAAATGCTAAAAATATTAAGCTGTATATACACTTGTGATTGTTACGCTCGATTAATTTCCAATCTATCAAAATAGTAAGTACGTATCGCGTAGATGCCCTTGTCTATGCTTGCAACGCGAAATAATAGTTTATAAAATTAGTACTGTAACTAGCTTCACATCACTGAGAAAGTCGTTTTAAAACTGTTTGGAGCGAGTAAGGTTATGTTTTAATTATATATTTGTGAGTGGCGTTGTGATTAGATTTTATCAGAAAGTGTAATAATAATTTTTTAAACACAGTTGTAAATGCGGTGTAATTCCAAGTATGGCACAAGCTGCCCCATCACCCGTAGACACATTGGTAAAATTAAAGTGTCCTTAAAAACCTTTTTTGTTCTAATCTGAGCATGTTTCTTTTAGGACTTTCAATTTAAACTACATTGTCGATTGAAAGTATTTGACTCGGAAGATGCTACAATATTAAATGTACCATATAATCTTACCGCAGTTGCTAGTAAATTTGGACTTCTGTTTGTCGGTTCAACCAAGTCTTTTTTCCAAGGTAAAGTAATTTTAAATATGCCAGAAATATATTTTAATGTCTTCGTTTTAGTGATTCAATTACAAAGTATTCAAAAATATAGTTTTAAAGATGGCAATATAGCTAATTACCCCAGGCGAAATGTACTTTTAAGGTCCAGCCCGCAACATTTATCAGTGAATTGTGATTGCACAAAATTATGTGTTGTTGTAAAAGATGATTGCATTAAGGCGGTCATATATGATATTGAATCGTTTTTGCAAGAGGTATGATTTTGACGTAATATGCATCAAAAGCATCGTTCACAGTTATTAATACGATTTTAGTTATTTTTGAGTGAATTATAGCTCAACTCTTTGGCAACTATACTATGGTTGAAACGTTTGTGTAAATTCTATACATACATAATGTGGAAACAAAGATAAATTGTATTTCTTAACTTTGTAGTATTTTGTAGGGTACCTAATCTATTAAGTCATGTCTGACTAGTTTGTGATTTATGTTGGGACAACCCGTTAGCGTTGCACTGATTGTTTTAATTTTAGAATATTAGAATTTATCAAGAGGTGGTTTTATCATCCGGCAATGGTGTAAATATCCTAGAAACAATTTGGAATCCAACAATACCCTCATTGTGTGCGGTGTGTAGGAGTGACGGATCACTAGGTATATCTTTTTGTTTGAAGTTTTTGTATATTTCTGAAAACTTAAATATTGCTTATTCACAATTATTTTCTGTAATGTAATAATTAGGAATGGATAAAAAATGAGTAGCAAAATGACATGATTAACATAATAATCTTACAAAGTATTCTATTGGCCCCCTTAGGGCAGAATAGGTGTATATATACAATTTGTAGACATTTATAAAAATCTTACATTGGAATCGAGTAAATATAAAACTAATAAAAGTGAAAAGAGAGGAAAGCTTTTGATTCATAATATTCTGCTTAATAGACGACGGTTTCGTGCTAAATACACATCCTCAGCCTAAAATTCGATAATTGTCGATAATGCGACAACGAATTTTATTGAATTGAGTATTTCTTGGAGTTTTCACCAGCATTATATTAATTCATATAATTTCTCCTGTTTTTTTTTTTTTCAAGCTGTGTATGATGTAAAAGGAACCGCAGTTGAAATCAATGAATTGCCGAAAAGCACAGGAGCGACGTGCATGTGTTGGAGTCCCAAGGGTAAACAGTTAGCAATTGGTAGCAAAGATAGTAAAATCACTCAATATAAACCTGATCTAAAAATTGCGAAGGTGGTAGATTGTCCAGCTTTAGATGGACTTCAATATCCAGTCGCTTTACAATGGATATCTAATTACCAATTTGTTGCCATTTATGCAACAAACAGAAATGATCAGTGCAGTTTGGTTGTTATAAACAATCCCAAAAAAGGCGAAATTACTTATATAAATTATGAAGACATATGTTACAGCTGTGGTAATACCAGGCCCCACCAATTTTATATGTACTTTCAAAACGTATGGTAAGTAATTAGAGTAATCGCGTTTATGTAAGCTAAAGAGTCAATACCTTGCAAGTTTCTTAAGAAAAGAGCTAAATAATTGTGATAGCGTCTTTGAAGCAAAATATCCCTTGCAATATACACACACATTGTAAATCCATGTTTAAATACTTACAATACTTTAAATGCATGGTAACATAGTTTTCATAATAACCCGTAATGTTTAAGGAATATCCTATTGGTAGCCTCGTCCAACAGCATGGAAGTAGGAGTATTAGGATTTGACAATGATATTTGGAGGCAATGGATATTAACGGACGCTGCTAGAGCGGAATTGCCTCTAAGCGCTACTAACCAGGACACCTTGCCCGTTGGATTAGCTTTCGATACATCGTCAAGCCAACCGTTGCCGTGGAGTGAAAGCACTATCCCTCCGCCACCGTTATTGCTGCTGCTTTCCAACCATGGAGTTCTCTGCTGTTTTTATGCCGTGAATCTTAAAGAGGGAGCTGTAGCTATATGTCGATCACCGGAGAATCTAAATAGTACTTCTACATCAGCGTACTTCACATGCGTGTCGGATCCCATAGAACATCTAACAAAAAAATCTACTCCGTCGATTTCAAATAAAGGATATGTAAGATAATTTCAATTGAATTTAAGGTATAGCAAAATTAAAGCATTTGAAAAAGTTTGTTAATATTAAGAGGTTCTTTTAGAGGTACTTAAGTGATACATTCGTTAGTTTACTTGAAAACAAAATTTCTGTTTAAGAGAAAAGGGACAACGTACATTCCTGCAACGTTGTCTAATCGTTTTAAACAGTGTAACTATTTACTTATTACGCCTATGTTTGTTTCAGATACCGGGAAGCGCATCACAGTCTAACAATACGTTTACTTTTACGTTCAATCAAACACCAATTCCAGCGTTGAATGTTAAACCTATTCAATCATTGGGAACTCAGCCGACCCTAGCGTCTACGTCATTGACCACTTTCGATATCACTTCCACAAGTGCACAACCGCTCTTTAACACTAATTCGAAATTCGCAACTAATTTAACTGAGAGTATCAGTATAACGGCCGGGAAATCTGAACTCAGATCTCAGATAGAAAACCAACAAAATAAAACGCAACCTTTACAACAGATAACACTAAAACCTACCAAACCATTAGCTACCATTAAGCAGTTGGATAATGAATCTGACATTCTCGCCGATACAAACGAAGATTCCCAACTATTGATTATGCAGATGACAAAAGAAGAATACGTTATATTAGAATCGGAGTTTCAATCATTCGTGAAAAACAATAGGAATTTTAAAATCAGTCTGGGAGAGGACAACGAGATGATAAATCTTGTTCAAACGGGAAATAATCTGCAAGTGTTTCTCGACGAGATCAATGCTATTTGTCAATCGCAAGGTGTGGAGGTAGATATCTTTAACATGTTTTTAAAATGTAGATTTTCTAATGTCAAATTAAAGTGATGTATAGAGTAAAAGGCACAGTAATTAACATTTTTGGTATCTGAGATTTCTAATATTCGTAATTTCAAGCAAAAATGCAATTACAACATATTCGCTTTTTGCAAGGATAAGTTTCGACGTACCGCAGGAAATATGAACGAGTAACTTTATATAAAACGTTTGCTAAGAGTAAACGGATGCTTAGATACGTATTGTGTTGTTTCCGGTAAAATTGTGATTCGTATTTCTTACTTCATCTAAAGCATGAATGTGTTTATACGAAGTGAAAGGCTTTCAAAAACAAAAAATAAACTAGTTCATTTTTAGATACATCTATTAAAGCAAAAATTAATTCAAAACTGGGCATGGTATGAAGATGTCAGATTTAGGTTTGCCATTAGCAAGGATTCTTCGTTCATAACGTTGGTACAAGCTCAACCGTTGGATGCTGCATCATCAAAGCAATTAGAAGAAATACGTCATCTTTTATATTACTTGCAATCGCAGTTAATTCACGCCAATACTGCTCTCGATGAACAATGGGAAACGTTTCAAAACTCCTGCAAGAAGAAATTAAGTTTGAAATTGCCCAACATTGAAGCTATTTATCAGTCGATGGTTACACAGAGCGCTATTGTACAGAAACAGGTAATAGTCATTAAAAAATATATACAATATTCATAGCTTTTTACTTTGTTTATTTGCCTCTTTTGTGGCGTCTACTATGCTACCTTGCTGCTCCATGATATCTTAATTAACAGAACAGTGTAGTTTTCAATTATTTATTTTCATGAAGCTGTTATGTATTGTTTTTTAAACGTAACAACATAGTAAACGTCACGATATAGAAAATATCTCGTATTTTTATAGTAAAAATGATACGTTTCTGAGTTGTGGTGACAGCACGATCTTATTATTTTTTTGTTATGTAGGCTTCACATTGGCACACATACAGTAAATATATAGTACACAATATTGCTCTTAGTACTGCAAATTCTTTGTTTGAGTAAGCTTATTCCGCTAAATAATAATTCAGTTGCTTTCTTATAATTAAAGTTATTACATTCCCGGAAGTCGAACCTAGACGATACGCTACCGTCTAGCCTTTAACAATTTAGTGCTCTGCTGTAGTTTGTAAGTTGTTTCTAAATATATGTAACTCATTTAATGTTATTACAGGTATACTTGTTACGGGATATATCAAACCGAATCAAAACGAGTGTGCAAGGTCGCACTATGCCGCACCTGTTGGTCTCTTTAGACAATAATAAATTAGAAGAGAAACTGGACAAACTGCAGCTATCTTCAGATATGGAACATCTACTTCAAATCCAATACAACGGGGTGTTTGAGAGGCAAAGGCAATTGACTGCCAACAAAAGTAAAACATTAATAAAACTACTTAAGAGCAGGCGTTTAAATACCGTTAGCATCACCAAACCTGAGCTAAAGTACAAGACAATACAATTGAATGAATTAGCGAACACGTTACTTTCGCCCATTCCTCCAAAAAAAGATTTGCCAAGACTCAATTTTATACAATCTACGCCGAAACTATTAGAAAAACAGAAAAGTTCTGTTTTAGAAAATATCAATGATGCTAAAATACAGCAATCGACTCCAAGCGTAATTTTGAGTCAGGATCTTCCAAAAACTGAAGTTGGAACGGAACTAAATCAGAATAAATTCAACTTAACGTCCACAAAATTAAATATTACGTCTCCTGCATTGCCTTCTACATTGCCAAACTATACGTTTGCAGTTGGTGAAGTTAAGACATCTTTAGCATCAGCTTTCGTACCCACTGCACAAAATAGTTTCAGCGGTAAAGGTTTCCAACCTTCCGAAACCATGAACCCTATATCTACAAGCAAACCGAAAAATATTCTTTCTGCCACTCAAATATCTCTTACAACTCTAAACGATCCTTCATCCATGTTAATTTCGACTGTTACAACTGCAGGTGTTAATAATTACAAAAACGAATTTAACGGAAAACCGACGACGAGTACAACAGCAACTGTTCCGAAATTTATCTTTGGAAATTTGTCCTCCAATGTTACAACGTCGGTAGTTTCATCGGAAGAAAATGTTGTTCCTAAGATTAATTTTAATTTCACCAACTTGTCAAGGACTGAGGATGTCAGAAATCCCGCAAGTACTAGTACTAAGACAGCTATTGGTAGCATGTCATTCTCAAACAATTCTACATTTTCTACTTTTAAACCTACTAGTAGTAACAATACCATTACGTCGGCAACTAACCCATTGCTTTTACCAACCGGTAACACAGGAGTGACAACGGTAATATCTCCAAATACTGCAGTATCAAATTCAACCTTAACATTCAGCAAGTCTTTTGAAACATCGTTACCAAATAACTATAAGATAGCTCCAAACATGCCATTTTTTACATTAGCAACTATCACCACCACTGCAACAATAACAACTGCATCTGCTGCTGTGATTGCACCAATCGGTTTCAACACCCAATTCACTCCTCTGTCAAATAGAATTGGAATATCAACAAATACTACACCTTCATCGCAATCTGGAACTGCTGTACCTACGACTTCAAACTTAAGCTTGGATTTGACTATTGCGAATATTAAGAAAGGTTCTCTTTGCACATCATTTTCTAGCGGATCAACAACTGACGATTCTAAGACAAATGTTACATCAGAACATACAACGGTTGTTGACAACTCAATTATTCCAGCATCCACGGCCGCGCCAGTATCATTATTTTCACCAACCACAGCTTCACTTACGTTTCGCAACTTCACTACTGAGTCAATATTCAGTAGTTCGCAGACCGTTTCTACAACTCCTGCGACACAAACGATTCAACCAAGTTTCGGAAATTCTCAGCAGCTTGCAGGTCGCTCCTTCTTTGGGTCTCCACAACAAACACCATCAGCGATATTGATAGGGACACAAAAGAGCATTACCATTAGCAGTAACTCGCTAGTTACAACGACTAGTGTCTCGGCATCAACATCAGCATTTGAACTATCTAAAGTATCCTTATTTGCGAACAATAGCGGTACAGTAGATACAGCTACAACGACATCTTCTATATTTGGGACAAACAACGTAATTAATACCACAAAGTCACCATTATTTAGCACAGGAACCGTACCTGCTTCAACAACTGGACCTAAATCTTCGCAAGGTTCTATTTTTGACATGAATACTAACACTAAAGTTCAAACGCCTCATTTTGAAACTTCGCCCAATAGTACTATCTTCAGTGGGAAAACTAATGTACCAAATACGACTGGAAATACATTTGATATATCATCATCGGGACCTCTACTATCAAATACGAAAGGAACTTCTATTAGCGTGTTCGCCTCAACGCCAACTTTTAGCAGCGGTAACACAAATTCAAGTGGCTTTTTTGTGTCCACAAATTCCGCAACGCCTGCATTTGGTCAAAACGCGACGTTTGGATCTTCGATATTCAGCAGCCCTACCACCACCAACACAGGAAGTATATTTGGAAGTTCGTCTACAGGGCCAGCAAATACTTTTAGCAATGCGATAGTTACTACCAGTAGTATATCATTTGGTACTGCGTTCGGATCTACCGGTAATAATAGCAACATTTTCGGTTCTTCAACTGATTCATTCCGTTTTTCGACTACAACAGGGACAAGCACATCAAGTGGAAATTTCGGATTTGCTGGTAAAACTTTATTCACTGGTTTTAGTAATAATTCAAATTCAACAAATACAACCACGCCCAATTTCGGTAACCTTTCTTTAACTACTACATCCGGATCATTTGGTAGCGGATTTACTCAAAATCTTTTTAGTAGACCTCCAAATCCAGAAGAGAAATCCCCCTTTAGTGGGGGTAGTTTATTTAGTTCTACGGTTACTACTACATCATCTCCCAATATATTTTCTTCCACATCATCGCCGTTTAATAAATCCGCCCCTGCTTTCGGTGCTCCAGCTTTATTTGGTCAAGCGCCAGCTTTTGGTAATCAAAATTCCTCTTTTGGTCAAACCTCGTTCGGTGCCAGTTCAAATGTTTTTGGAAGTTCTACACAACCGACTGCATTTTCTGGAAATAACGTCAATATGAATCAAAGTGGTTTTGCTGCCGCACCTGTATTTGGTTCATCATTTGGAACAACCACCCCAGGAGGATTTGGTGCCCCGCCGAGTTTCGGATCGCCGGTCTTTAGTCAAAATGTCCCCTACGTGAACCCAAGTAAACCATTTTCAAGTAATTGTATGTATTTATAGGTACATATATAATCTATCTAACATCATTATTTTAGCCACATTTGGGTCATCTTGTCAAGAAAATCCAACTTTTGCAAATCTCGCCAGCCAACAAACATTAGGATTTGAAAGTTTGGCACAGCAAAATCAGACGCCCACCTCTCAGCCTGCATTTTCTGGGTATGTACAATATTGTATGTATTTCTTCGATCATTGAGTCATAATTTACAAGCTCGCAACATGCGTTCGTGTAGACCTTTATTTTATAAATGTTTACGTTCTTAAATTAATAATTAAGTGCACAGGACAGGTTATTTAGTGAGCCAAATAAACGTAATTTTTATTTACGAGGTCTTGACCAACGCACAAGCAATATGTTACAAAAAGCAGCTTGTAACCCTATTTTATTCATAGAATGCAGAAATGTTTTAACTTTTGTCCGGACAAGAATTTTACTAACGACCACCACCTGCATCTTTGACGATTTTCTTTTATTTTAAATTAATATTTCTTACCTTTTCAGGAGTTCATCATTTTCTAACTGGCGCTAAATTTCAACAGTTAGGCAGTATGAAGAAAAAGGATGTTATAAAAAACTCTGTTCATTTATTTTTGTAATAGATATATGTATTTGTTTTGTATTCTAGACTAAATTGCCCAATAAACATATGTAGATCGTAGTAGTATCATTACCTATATGTAGATAGAGGTGAAATCATTACGTTTTTGCAAGGACTAAACAGACCTGTGTCTATTCGTCTTATAAGAAAAGGTTCGTGTTGCCTACTGGTTTCCCGGACAGTCGACAAAACACGAATCTGTCTGGTCTCTGTAAAAAATAATATTCGCCTTTGTCATTTTCTACTTCACCACTCATGATAAGATAATTTTTTTCAAAACATATTGTATGTGTTTATCACTGCTAGCGATGATTTGATTGAATTATTTCGAACGATACTATGCTTTAACTCATTAGAAAGTACAATTGCCCTAGGTCTGCCACAGGAGCATTTAACCAAATTTTTTCGGACACAGTCCCATTTGTTTCATTAAACCTACACATTCATTTTGACTGTAGAGTGTACTAATGTTATATATTACGTCTACATGCATGTAGAGGTATGAAATATTCAATTTTCTAAAGCTAGTATATTATTTAAATATTAAATAAAATGCAATCTTTAATACTAATATGTAACTTTTAATATATAAGACTACAGTTACACCTTATAAAGCACTATACAAATGTCCCTTTTTGGAATTGTAAGATCACAAACTAGGAAAGCACTTTCTAACGATTAACCAACAGAGCATTTTCCAAAAATATTTCCATATACATAGGTTGTTTGATAAGTAGTGAACGGGGCAATATTTTAGATGGAACATTCTGTATGTTATTAGTAATTTGGTTCGTTGATCTAGAAATAAATTAATATGGAAAATTTTGCTTTTGCTAAAACAGAAACAGATTGATAAATAAAACGCGAACAATTTTTTTTAATGAAAGGAACATGAGCATTTTTCCTAACAAATTTCCAAGTTATTCCCTGCAGTAATTTTATGGAAAGACACAATGTTTACGTTAAATTTAGAACATATATATGTAAATAAAAGTAACGAGATATGCACTTCTTCGCATAAAAAAATCAGCGTATGCGCTTCTTATTTTGCCGGGACTGTTACAAATTTCCAAAAAAAAGTTCTACTTTTAGGAAAAGTGAAGTTTCAAAAAAATACGGAAACTTGCTATAAGAACCACCCCCGCAACTCTCAGGATATGGTCGTTCTCTTACGTTGGATAATAAAGATCTTGGTTGATTGCTACTGTACTACTTCTAAGAATTCAAAACACGAATACGTGTCAATTTTTTATTAAAGAAATTTTAGCTTAATATCCATAAGATTTTATAACAGCATTGTAAGGTGCCACAGCCTTTGCGACTTTCTCTGAGGCTTGTTTGGTAATCTTCTTAAGCTTATTACGTTTACGAATAGCTAACACCGCTTTAACTTTTCTCTTGGTCTCCAGAGTCCTCACAACTCCTTGATATTTCCATCCAACTTCGTGAGACAGTCGTCCCACATGGCAAAACTGTAATTTGAAACAAATAAAAGTTAATATCTCACTCATCCACCTTCATTAAGTTATTATTAATTACAGTTAATATTCTCATACAGGTATTAATATCACTGACCCTCAGATAATGTAGGTAATTCATGAAATAATCATTGAATATATACATATATATATATATTTATATTTTTAATGATAGTTAACCCTACGTATGACAACACTTTTATTTTCTTACCTTACGACCTGGTTTTAAGCAAATAACGCGCAATGCTCCAGGAACCACAACTCGTTTTCTGCGGTCATATGGGGGAGGTACACCTTCATATGCTTTTAATCTTCTTAATGCTTGCTTCCCCCTTTCAGTTTTATGTGGCAGCATGCCTAAAAAAAGATCAGTTATAGTAACAACTGTAAATATATTAATTCAATTGTATTGGCGACCACTGCCAATTGCGGTAAATATTCAAACGATGCAGGTATTCAGTCGATAAACAAAGTATTTTAATTAAATACCAAGTTATTGTAAGTCGTACTTATGTATTGTGGAAAGGTTGATATGCATATCTAAGGAAAATGTAGAGATAATGTTGATGTTCATACTACATAAATTGTTATTGTCAAATTATCTACAAATATCCATTACTTCAGCATGGCATTTGCAAATTATAATATACCATGACAAGATTACAACAACTCAACATACGGCAACACGTTTTATGAAAGATTCCATCTTACTAAGGGTTTCTATATTTCTACAGTTTACTAGGATCCCTTTCAAGTCCCATCCACGCATAAGCATAACTACACAGTATTGTGATCGATGATTCTCTGCAAGATTTTTGTTATTTGCCAGGTGATCTAGAATCTGATCGAACTCGGCCCTTTTTCCACGTTTTCTAATTAGATCATCTTTTCTATTTTTTATAGAGAAAATAAAACTAAACTAATAATATAAGTAATTGCAACTACAATATATAGATTTCACTAAACAGTTCTCAAATTACAACTAACTAAAATCGGACAACACTACGTTAATTTTTTATATATAAACAATGATCATATAAAATATAGAATTATCAAAAATTAGTTCTACATAAACAATTACCCTAATTCTATAAATTATAATTATTTATACTAACCTCTTACAGTCTTCCAAAAAATTCGTGATGGAGCTCTAAAGTGGAAAGGGCCACGAGCTGGATTTACATTGCAACGTTTACGCAAGAATGATAAATACTTCAACTTGTTTCTTAAAAAAATATATGTAATCAGTGTAAGGAAGGAAGTCTTGAAAGTTTATGGAAACAATACCTATAGAAATTGCCCGATATATTTAGTTGTTCACATCTTACAACAATTATTTGATTTCCTTGCAAAAGCGCTTTTGCAACTATAGCCGCGAGTCGACCGAGTAGATGACCCCTGCCATCAATAAGAATAGGCTAAAACATATACAGAACACATTCTTCTGGATAACCACACCACAACACGTGTGAAAAGGTTAACAACATACTAAAAGGATCAGTAATTTCTAATTTCACAAATAAACCCAAGAGAGCTCGGTAGTAAAAGGTAGAAGCTGTCACATAGCCTAAGAAATTTAGTTAATATGTGAAACAGCTAGTAAAGTACTACTTACTTTTTTACTAAAACCCGTCATCTTGAAGTAAAACCAGGAAAAGGAATTAGAAAGAACTAACCGGATACATACAAAGATGGCAGATGTCGTGTACCAATATCAGTGAATAAATTTTCCTACTACTGTAGCAATTAGTGATGAGAAATACCGCTCTGTGCACGAAACAATACTCCTACGACTGTAAAAAAATATCAATACACTGAAGCGATGTAGTACAACTGGTATGAAAAAGATTATCCTACGATGAGCTTTAAACGAAATAGACACTGTATCATAGAAGTACACATGTAGAGGTTGGCAGCAATACTGTACTTTTGAAATTGCGCGCCAAAGTATCTATCCAGCATGCAAAACTTAATTTCAATTAAGGAATTTATTATAAGTAAAAAAAAAAATTGAATTAATTTAGTCACATGCTACGCAACTCCCATTCCATGTTTTCTATTTTTAAACACTCCTGGGGTAAGAAGCGATCTGTAAACTACTAAATATAGTGCAAATTTAATGTATAATCATTAAAGAGGATAAAAGCGACTTAAACCATACCTTTTTTGCAGAGACTACACAGACTCGTGTCTATTCGTCTCATAAGAAAAGCTTCGTATGACCTACTAGTCTCTCCGAGAGTCGGCAAAACACGGGTCTGTCTAATCGCTACAAACTAGGAATGATTCACTCGCTTTTATCCTTTCTAATAATTATCATGGGTTTGTTCCAACTAGCGACTCTTACATTACGAGTTATGCCTTTGCCAGCGGGATGTAATGGAATTTTAAGTAATAGTAAATTTCAAACTTAGGTAAAAAAGCGCTCTCAGATAAACCGCGAGCGATATTATATATTACATTGTATTTGCTCTAGTTCTGCAAGAGCACATTTTTAACAAGATTTGAATTCAATTTCTGCCTAGCCTGTTCTATTTACCTAATTAATCTCCAGTAATGTTATATCTGGTCATATTTAACATGTATAGCTTTACCATAAAATCATCTCACTTTCCTTATCTAAACAATAATATACCCTAAATGAGGTATGAAAGATTGAAGTTTCTAGCCAGCTAACAAATATGATACACCATACTACATACCACAGAAGTTGAAATTTACCGGTTGATAATGACTAATGACGATCTTAGGTATTTTCGAAACGGTCTCGGCCGTAATTAACTTGTATGATGCGAAGTGCGCCGATACATTTGTGTGGTTTGGCATACAACGCCACAAAAATACACATATATGTGTACATGTGTAACGCAATTAGTAATCAAAAAAATAAACCTAACGTCCACTAAATCATATATGTAGTATACAAGATTTATTTATTACAATCATTTATTAAAATGTCAAAAAGTTATAAGTTCTAGCTTATAGACTTTTTTGAAATGTACGAGTTTTTCGGGGTATCACAGGATAAAGTAATCTACGTTGATGAATATCAATGTAATTATTCTTGGTAAATAAAGAAGCTCCTGTAGAAATTAAGATGTTTGCAATATACATTTGTACAATGCCCTCATTAAAAGCCACATTCTGATAAAAACACATTTTAATCTATTAATTCTCATGTTTAATATTTTACCCCAAAATACTGTTATAAATGTAAATCAATGTAGAAACAGGAATATAATGTATAAAATTATTATGTAAATAAATGTTGTAGCAATACTTTGGCTTCACTTTTATTATATACAATAATTAATATATCCTATAATCACGATAAAATTGCTATGCTGCGTCTTACACCTAAACCACCACTTGAATGTAAATTGTCCAAACTTGACCACTTTTTCAAACCATTTTTCATGGCCTCGGCAGTGTACTTGTCCTCCATCACCCTAGACATTGCCTCGAGTTTTTGTGCTCTATCTCTGCTTAAAGGCTCGCATGGAAATGATAAATCGTTTGCTTCCGCTAGAGTACGTAAATCAAAATAATATTTTGCATAAACACTAGCCGGTACATTAATATTGAACTGAAGTAACTCCAGAAATTCCCTTTCCAATTCGTTCATATCTTTTACAGATATGTCTCTCAATATCTGACAATAATCCACATTCCAAACGGCCTGATCGTCCCACACTTTGGATGCTAGCAGTATTGCACCTAAAACAAATTACGTCTGTATTCTTCTAACATAGTGACTGATATGACTGCAGAGTTAGGTAAATAAAATGAAATGGATTGCAGTAGTAGGTACGAAAGATATTGCCACACTTCGCAATATAAACATTATTTAATTAATTTGGAATCATTATCGACCATATAGCCAGATAGTGGAAATGAAAACCCATGATTACGATTATTTATAATTTGTGCTCTAAGCTAATAGAATGCCGATATACAACATAGTTCAAGTCAGAGCAATTTTGAAAAAAAGTATTCTAAAAAAATTATTTAGAGACAAATGTAACATGGCATTATATGGAATCGTTTAGTTTTCATTTTTTTTTTAATGCATTAGATCGAAGCTTTTCTCCTAAATGCAATCCCACGTATATGGCTGTTTTTAAACGCCTTTCTACAATTGATGCTAATTATTTTTAGCATTCCTTCTATCTCACTTGGTTTTTACGATAACTCGAAACCTTTCCAAATATTTCTATAATGTCTGATACCAGCAATGATTTTGAATTATGATTTTTGTTTCTTATTAGAATGCCTAATACATCTACGTGATTTAAAAAATGTATAAGGATATACTAACCTAACACTATCCGTTTCCAGTTTGAGGGAGCAATATCTAGTTCAGCATAAGTTAATAATCTCTCCAGATATACAAGTGTAGTTATTGCGCATTCGGCAGTTAATTGTGCAGCATTAAATAAAGTTCTTATAAATTTATAAATTTGTCTATGTTCGGGATTATGTTTATCGTATTCATCACTAACACCTTCTTTTGTTAATGGATGTAGTCTTTCGTCAAAAATACTAATTGTTCTTTCAGAATCCCTATTTTTTATATGATAATAAATGGCTAACGCCACGCACTTGACTGTATTCTTCAAATTAGGCTGCGATACCGTGCTGTCATCCAAATAAATTGTAGAACACGAACTACTTTTCTTCAGTGGTCGAAGATCTGTTATTTGATGCAAGCTTTTTCTCCTAATGAGACCATTTTCAATTGCAATTTTTGATCTCTCCATAAATAGCGTTTTTGCCATGGGATCTTTTGAGGGGTCCAATTCTCCATCATCAGGTTCCCTTTCACTGATGTGTTGTAGATTATTAATGCTAATATCACCTTCATGCAAGGATGCATCTTCGGTAGGATTTATTACACGATGACTTGTTTGTGGACTGTTGTGTGAGCAGCAACTGTTTTTATTACCCATTTTCCATTTATTGCTAGTGATTTCACAATCAAGTAGCTTAAAATCTTCTAACGTGTTTTACTCGCTTATTATTTATATAGGAAAAGCATTGAAGTGTTAACACTCATTAGCTTAAATTAATACACTGCACACCCATTAATTTTTTCGCCTATCAGCCGGTAATGTTTATATATCCATGCCATATTACTTGTACTCATTACATATTTGTAGTATATGTGTTTAGCAATAACGCTTCAATTTTAAATGTTCAATATAAAATACATATTAGACGATAAAATTGATAGCTTTTTATCGAAACATTCTTAAATTGTATGATATGTTGGATTTGCACATACATCGATACGTGCGAATAACTATGGAGTCGCGCTAGTCGTTGAACGTTTATTTTAGGCGAGATATAAAACCTAAATGTAACTATTTCACAAATTAACAGAATGCAATGTACCTTAACGCGATTATTAATAATTATGTGGCATTAGGCGTTATAATGCGTTGTGGTAACAGCTTGAGCAATTCAGTTTCGATCAGTTTTAATAAAGAATGCGATCAGGAAGATGGCTCTTTATTCATGTTACTATACAAAAAAAGTCATGGTAAAATTAGCTTTGTACTATAATGAAGAATTTATGGACATGTTTGTAGACTTCTTATTTTATTTACTTGCGGGAGGAAGCAGTAGAAGTTGGAAGTAATAAGGAGCTCACAATTGTTGATCCACATAAAATAATGGACAAATTCGGAATGCGCAGATGCGAGTCGGCCATTTTCTAAATGGGTACCATAGAAGACAATGATGAGTATACCCAATTTATTATGAATTTATTTATGAAGCCTGAAACAAATAAGCGTTCGTTTGTTTTGAGCTGGTTTTATGGTGCATAGTAAAGTACTTATATATTATTATATATTGATATATTTGTTATATTTGTTATATTTGATATATTTGTTAACGAACTTATTCAGACCTACAAGCATCATTCGATAAATTCAAAAATGATAAAAATATAAACGATATTTTTTATGGGCAGAGAAGCGGGTAGTTCACGCGCGCAGTTGTAAGATGCTGCCAGTAACTAGATTACATTTTACTGCTGTAGCTCCACCTTCACTCAGAGTGTTCTGTGATATGATGTTAGCGTGAGGCCCATATAAGCATTATTTACTAGAAAATGTAAGGGGTCTTTTACCAATGGCGGCACATGCATTTGGTTACTTAGATATTTAAAAGCGTTAATTTTACTTCGTTTATTAGTTTTGGGCAATTATTGACTTTAAATGTTGTTTAATAGAATAATAAAATATCTAAATTTTGCCCGCTTGGCATTTTTAATTTCGCAAACAATTTAATTGGCGAATGCCAATCTCTTTCGTATCCCAAGATATGAAAAGGTTAGAAAGTTGTGGTAGAGACAGGTAGCAAACATTATTCGAGTAGTCAAACTAGGGGTCATTTAATCTATGCAAATTCCCAGTGGCGGATCTTTTAGAACATATTAGAAAAAATTATAAAACTCAATAGTGTGTGATGACGTAAATGAGAGGGCGTGCACGAATATTCGATTCCCTTGTGTAGATTATAGGGATTTATATCTAAGAGCTAACCGTGTGGCATATTTAATATTTATTCATATGGTTTCGGTGAGAATTTACTTTCTTAGGGAGTTCAATAATGATAGCAAGTACTGTGGCGTAGTACGGTAAACAACACATAAGTATCAGCAACCTTCGCACCACAAGTGTGTGCTTGTGTGGTGCGAGGTGTGTGAGGCTGCCGATACTTATGTGTTGTTTATGCTAGGAAAGTTTTGTGAATCCTTTGCGTTGAACTGCGCATCTTATAAGTCAGCCACTTTGTGGTGGTACAATGGCATACAAAAAAATGCCTTTTACAGAAATGAAATGGACGTGTTTCAGTGTTTTTCAAAATAACGAAACGAACTTATAAATAGAGATGACAAAGGCAGGTGGAATTAATCCTTTTTTGCAGCGACTAGATAGACTCGTGTCTATTCGCCTCATGAGGATGGATTCGTGTTACCTACTGGTGTCCCCGAAAGTCGATAAAACACGAGTTTGTCTAGTCTCTGCAGAAAAGTAATGATTTCATCCGCCTGTGTCTTCTGTACTTATAAATATTGTGTAATATAGTATTACTTTACATATCTACGCCACTGGAAAATATAGGGTTAGTTACACCATTCAACCAGTGGTATAGTAGGTATAAATTTCTAGGAATTGTAGTCGAGTATAATGCTGGTCTGTTGAAACGTTTGGGTAATTTTATATAACCAGTAATTTATATTTTATAAGGGTTATTATGAATGATGTTCAACCCTTGGTTTGTATTCCTTTCCTTCCCTTGACAAATTACGAACGGTATTTCTATAGCACAGTTGTTAACAGTTCTACAATTAACATCTTTTGATAAAAGAAGTATTTGTAAGAAACTGCGGATGTGCTTGGTTTAAATTATCGCGAAGTTGGCAACTCTCTTGCCTAAATGAAAGCTTTAAAAAAAAATTCCGTTAAAGTGTTTAAAGAAAACTAATTATAAATGTTAAATTAATGAGTCGTCGTTAAAGGATCGTTTCGTTAGTGTTATTTCTATGCATTCATACATAATTAGCAAAATAAATGATGATTTGAAGTTTCTATGTTAGTGATCATTTGCCGAATACAGACAATTGCAGGGATACAAAAGATACAAAATTTGACAGATGCAAACGTAAGAAATGGATTTCGATTTGAGTAAAGAAAACATACAACCTTTGAGAGGTGGACGGAATGCAAGCCAGCTGGTAATCGCATTGCAAGCGCAAAATAACCACGAATATCAACGTGAACTGTTCCAACAAAAAGAGTAAGTAATTAATGGGGTCTTATGTCAGAAAAGGTAGGTTATAGTTGCACGTTTTAGAGCATTCGAAAATGCGATACGTTCGTATGAGGGGGACGATCCCCTCGACAATTGGTACAATTATATATCGTGGGTCGAGCAAAGCTACCCCAAACATGGATATGAGGGTAATATAAAAGTGCTGTTGGAAGACTGTTTAACAAAATTCGAACATGACAACAGGTACACAAACGACCACAGGTTTTGCAAGTTATGGATTAAGTTTGTGAGTACAAAACAAAAAACAAAATAATTGAACATTGAAGGTAATAGGCTCGATCGTTATCTAAAATTTATAGATTGACTATCATCAGAATCCGTTGGATCTGTATCATATGCTGTATACAAAAGGGATTGCCAGAGGTTGTGCGGAACTGTATAAAGCTTGGGCTTACTATTATGAAGTTGTTGGCGATTATAAAGGAGCTGATTTGATATTTCAGCGTGGCGAAAGAGAACTTGCACAACCATTCGATGATTTGAGGGCTGCCCATCAGAATATGGTATATGCAGCTGGAGAACAGGTAAAACTGTATATTTAAATATTGCTGGAAGTGTTGATTATTAAAATTCTAAAGGAATAGATTGCCACTAATGTCGTTTTTACATAGAACTTGTTGGGAAAAGCGATTCCCATATAAGAATATGTGAAATTTGAAAATCCAGAAAATTGTAGATTTGTATTGAACTTGATCAGCGTGCCAATATTTCACCATTAATTGTGGAAGTTATTTTGACCTCTCTCCGTTAGCAATGTTTTAGCATTCTTACCATTACATCATTTTGTAAATAGAACTATTTTGTTCTGTTTTTGAATTATTTTCAGTTTCTTTCTTACATTTATTTTTGTTATGTTTCTTAATAACTTGAAACGTCATACAAGATGTTTCCATATATTTGTGCTAATAGCTTATCTCCTTTAATATCAACTTTATAGGATATTTTAAGTTATAGAAATAGACCTTTTTAATTTATTGCTCTTATAAGATTATTAAAGGAGTATTGATTGTGAAGTTGGAAATTACCTTTACAGTGTGTATGCTAGAGACTTGAAATGTTCCGATAATATAATAGATGCAATAGAATATCTCTGTTATTTAAAACGGAACATGCTGTATATTATTAAGATACCTTTTTGTTTGTGCTTTTTCGTGTCAAAATAAGCTAATGTAATATGGTCTATATTGGTTTCTTTCGATGAAATACGAAAATCCGTGATTTTCTGCCTGAATTGTACGTAATTAAATTTTTGAAGAATATCAACCTCGGTAAGGACTCATGCCTCACATCCGTTCTCCTGCTAGGCGTGTTAACCACCACACTTTCGGATTTATGCTAGAATTCTCCGTTAAATTTAGCAAATGGTGTTTATTACGAACCCGAATAGAAAACGGACCTACGATAAATGACGTTCGAGATAAAAAAAATCATTTTATTTTTTTACCTCTGGCACCTTTGTTTGGCTTTTATTGGGAGAAAAATTAAAAACACATTGTCGAGGCCATTTTTGATCTCCTATCTAATGGTGTTGTCAAAATGTTTATATGATGTTTTAATTTATCTGAGCTATGTTCAATTTTTTCTTATCGGCATCATAACGCATTTTGACACCATCAGAAAGAGTTGTTTACTTCTGATTTCAGCCAATAAAAACAAGCTAGTTTTATTTTATTATGACATTTGCTCGGTAGACCGCTTTCATCCCAAGTAGAGTATCTCTTCATATATATATATTTTTTTAAGACTTATATTACGCAAAGAAGAAATAGGCTTCCACTCACGCACTAAGTGGACTCATTGTATATGTACGTATACTTCTAAAATGACTTTAGGGATGCAAACGCTTCGTCTTAATGAGAAGTATAAGTATGCGGAACATGTAATTATTCTATACCTTTAGACATGCATAGACGGTGAATTCACGTAATATACGATTATATCATTTTAATAGTGTTCCAGTTTGTTGCAAAAACAATCTGGAACTATTTGTGTACCCGAAATATTATGTTTTTTTTTTGTCTACGTATTAAATCGTTCAAATTCGGGCTATAGGTGATCAATGGAGTAGACAAAGCACGATTGGAAGAACAGCGGCAAGCTCTAACGTGTCTCCGGCCCTACAGACACGGCGTGATTGGCAGTATACGAACGCCAAGTTCTGGTAATCCATGCACCGTAGATGCGAAACTGCAATCGAAGGCCAACGTTCCCATTTCCATCTTTGAAGATAACGTGGAGTGCATAGGGGGAGCGGAAGCGGGTCCCATCAGCGTAATCAGCATCGCTAGGCGAGACGAGGGAAGCAAAGAAAACATTTTGAAACCAGGACCCTGGACGACCGTTGTCAATCGTAAACCTCCTACGCCTCATCGTTTCCCACCGATTACAAGTAAGCGCAATATATGTCAGCGGCCATATCTTGCTGTTTTTTTGTAAGAGGGAGGGCACTTGTATAGTTGATCTAGTAAATTTATTTACTGTTGCCGTTAAATGTGCAAAAATTTAGTTGCGGTCAATTTTAAGGGAATACGACGATGTATCACCGGTTAAGTGTTTTTTTTTTTTTACAGTTTTAATATCTAAAATAAAGCACTAAAGTGGCTCTTATATCCACTTACCTTCGGGATATAACTACGAAAAACACTATGATCGTTCGTTCGATAGGCACTTTTTTACTTGGTTTACTATACAAATACGTCACTGGACTGGTCGGTGCGATAATGTATATGGTCATGCACTTTATAATAAGTAGATGCGAACGAACGACTTCCCGCCATCTTCCGTCACAATATCGAGTGCCCTAACTCGCTAGTGTTGAAGCATTTTGGGTAGCTTTTTGTTTTATTTTGATAATTAGGTATTTGCTGGTGGCAGAACCACATTTATTAACTATGTTGATTACCAACGAACAAAAAAGTAAATATTTTAGAATTTCAAAGGTATAACCTTTAGATGGTTTTAGAATATTGACAAATGTTGCGAGAACATTTTCAGATGAAGTACTACTTTTGGATAGCGATGTAATTCTACACCAAAGAAACAGTACAAATCTTTAACTTATATTCAATTGCTATCGCCATGGTTCTTCAATCCATTTAAATATGTGTGGTATAAAGATCGAACGGATACCATATTTTGAAAATCTTGTAAAAGCAGAACTTCCCGAGGGATACGCAAAGTACATTAAAATACAGTATTTTATGGCAAACCTGCGTTTATTTCTTTTGCGTAGCATAAGCAAATCGTTTGTTTTCAACATTTATCATTAATGCAAAAACTATGTAGCGTAAATTGTTATAAGCAGACGATTTATAAAATATGTTCCACATTGAACCACCTACCATTCGTTTTTTCTTCATTACTGCGCATTCATAGCGCATCGCTTATGAAAGAATTTTTTACACAAATAAGAATATTGTGACGCATATCTAGTATATGTAAGTTCTACATCGCTTTTGTATTTTTGTAAGAATTCTGACATTTATAAGCAAATAAAGATATAGGAGTTTTTCTATAAACAAGTATTTATTATAGGGAATATATTCGATATCGTTAGGAAATGTAAAACAGTTTAAATCTTGTCATAATACAGGATAGTGTTGTCTTTAGCACACTTTGCACCGCACCAATATGAGATTGAGCGGCTAAGAAAGTTACACCACATCGATTCGGTGGCGTCCGTGTTGGTATGGGGGGTGTTCCGAAATGTTTTAGTATTTAAATAACGCTTTGCTCGGAATAGACATTTGTTTTGCGTTACATTTTCAATTCCTCCCTTATCAACAAACAATTGAAAATATTTCAGCGGTGTTGGTTGTTCAGTTGGTGGATCGTCACAAGTTCTGGTAAATTAGATATTTTGAAAATCAACATTTCTCGCATATTTAGTTTCGTACTTTCTTTCTGTGGTGTATCATGAACATCATAACATTCTTTGACATCCTGCTTCTTTCATTTCATTATCAAAGTCTTAAAGCATCGAAATCTTTCAGTAATCACAAAAGCTGTATCGCATTTTTTGTAAATTTATTTACTTTTCAGATGTACTCATTCGAAAATATGCCGAGCACATTTATTTGAACCAGAAATCGATTGAAGGAATATTTCTTTCGGTAACTTTGGTTTCAAAATCTGCAATAAATGAATAGAAATACAATTTTTAAGTAGTAATCATATCACTAACCTACAAAATGTCCAATAAACAGATGAGAAGTAGAATAACGTAAGCAACCTGAATCAGACAGCAATCAAAGAAATCTTACATTACGTGAAAATAAGGTGACAATATAGTATATATAAGATAAACAGTATACATATGCTTTGCCGAACACTTATTGTATTAGTTTCTGCTTGTGATTTTCATTCGTAATATTTTTCTTCTTTCACTTCCGCAGTACATGAAGACTCGGAAGACATTCACCAAAGAGGTCTAATAAAACCACCAGACTTCTATCCGGTAACACACGAAGACTTCTCCAATTTCAAACCGAGTCTCCGGTATCCCGAACCGGCCGATTCTAAAGTAATTCCTAAATATCCGAAAGCGCTCGTATACGCCGAGGAGAACATGGAATATTCGATAGAGGAGATAAAAGCGCGACAATACCTAATCCGCCCAAATAACAGTTTAAAGGTTTCGTATTGTGAAACCGAGCAGGCGATTCAATCGATTCTGAATGAGAAACAAACGTCGACCGGTGCCATACGCAAATCCTCTTACCATCATCATCACAATAGCTCTATTCAACAATCCAACCAGTCTTCACATTATCCAACTATCGACTATCAACCACTGCAACAGTCGAATGAGGTGATGCATAGCTGTATTAATAGTGGTAGCACCAGTGATATGATTTTCCAAGATCAAGAAAATCAGCCGCATTTAATTCACGCCAACTATCAAATGGGATCAAAGGAGAACGCATGGTCGCATCCTCTACACGAACAACCACAGCAGGTTTTACAACACCAGCATAACTCCCAAGCTCCCTACGTAGCTTCGCCACAACACCAACTCAGAATGGACACCTTCACAACGATAGAAGCTATTTGGGGGTCGCCGAAGGAATCTCGCAATGACGCCATCTATGGTGATTCAGGGGTACTTCAAATGCATCCAAAAGGAGCATCTATGAAGACCCCCATCAAGATTTTATCGGACGATGATTTAGCTGAAACTGGGTCTCGTGGTGGATTGGACATTGCGGCTACTGCGCAGCCGGTAGATGGTGCTATAATCAACTTGGATGAGGATACGAATTCTTCGTACGGTGAGGCGCTATCCTACCAAGGGATGGAACCGCAGGGTAATTTCGACACAACCAACACGCAGATGTTCAATTTCAATTTGACCGCGATGAAAGTATCGACGCCGGTGCAGGAACGACTGAACGTTATTGTAAACCATGCGGATGTGGATAATTCGAAGAAACAATTATTTAATACCGAAGAGAAGGCGTTGTCAACGATTTTCGAGGAAACTAAAAGTTACGCGTGAGTAAATACTTCACTCCGCATGATTTAATTTACGGGGTTTCTTTGATGATATTTGACATAAAGTATGAAGCCTGCAGTGCTCCCATGATATTATGAACATTAATAGAATTTTTAAGGTATATTACCACGACTGCACAGAAAAACTTTTGTATTAGCATATAGATATCTGAAACGTTAAAGTGCTATTTATTTATTATTTAAAAGCATTATATTATATAAATTTGAGTTATTTTTGTAAGTAAACGTACAAGATACAACGCAGAAAGCACTGCTGGCAAAAATAAATTTGAATATTTCCTTTGTCATTCAGTCTTTAATTAGCTGGGGCTATGCTATGCAATAAATATAAATACTTAGAAATCGCACAATGGTGTTATGCTATAATAATATGAGAACTCTATTGAAAATGCAGTCTCATCTTTCCGAAATTTTGAGATTTGAATTCTATAAGAAATAAGAAATCTTAGCTTGACTAAACTTCACCAGCGTGACGTGCGAAACAATCCTATGTTTATACTTACATCTAATAATTTCCAGCCTCACGTCAGGTAGCGGTTCATCGTTAGGCACCCAATCGCGTAAGATCAATTATACAAACTTCACCCCGGAACAGAACAGCTACTCTTCCAACTTGGCGCAAAATCTCAAAGCCAACGCCGCTCTACGTTCCAGTTTATTGGGTGATTATATGGATTGCCATTCTCAACAAAGTAGTCCTGTAACGGAAGTACCACCCCCCATTTCGGCCGTGAAACCAACGGCAATAACTCCTTTGACTAAAGCCCCCTCCGACCCATTCCAAGGATCTCTCATTAAGATGCTGCTGGAAAGGATAAATTTCCCCGGCCAGCACACTTACGGATATAGGAAGACGTATACCGTTCCTAAGTTGAATGTTAAAAAAGAGATGGTAGCTATCGGTGATGATAAATATTTCGTCGAAAAGATGCTGGGTAAAGGAACATACGGCTCGGTGTTCAAAGCGGTGGACTGCCAGACGAAGGAGGTAGTAGCCTTGAAGTTCCAGAAACCGGCAAATAAATGGGAATTCTACATATGTCGGGAGTTGCAAGCTAGATTGGCCGATCATCCTTTAAAAGAGAAGTTCATGGACGTTTCGATAGGTTATTTCAGTAAGTAGATACAATTTTATTGTTCAATTAGCAGTTATTGGAAATAAAGAAAACTGGTCGCAAATGATTTCCCGGCACACCTACACCTTTCGTAATATGCAGGTTTTAATGCTGCAATCATGGTCACAACACAAGTAACCACGTTATGCTCTTTTTCGTTCTCTAGAAATATATGATGAATATAACATATGGTTTACCTTACTTGGAGAGCATTCCTTCGGCCATATCTACATATCTGTATACATAATAATGGACTCTTCGTTGTACAATCTATATTTTCGTCAGAATTAGTGCAATTAAAAAAAAAATGAAAAACCGCTTTCTTCTTTAACTGTGTAATAACAGCACCATCCTATAGCGGTCGATATATGCTGGCGTAAAACGCTCATAATGTCAATCTTGTAAACAAATATGGCTTATAGTAATTTTAACATGTTTTTCTATTCTGAATTATTAATTTAATAAATCATGTTGTATGTTTAACGTTGTAATTTTTAGACGAACAAGCTTCTATACTGGTCTCAGACTTCAGTCCGAACGGATCTCTGTTAGACGTAGCGAACGCGATCAAACAAAAATCCGGAAGAACAATGAAAGAGACGCTTTGCGTTTACTTCTGTATTGAAATGTTGGAGATTGTTAGCGCAATGCACCAGGCCAAGATCATCCATGCTGACGTCAAGCCGGATAATTTCTTGGTACAGCTGAATGACAATAGCGTCACTTTGCAGCTAATCGACTTCGGGTGCAGTATAGACATGGCGATGTTCCCTAAAGATACGACATTCAATCGACGAGTAAGAACTGAGGACTTCGTATGCTGTGAGATGCACGACGGTAGGCCCTGGAGTTATCATACGGATTTGTTCTGCGTCGCCGCCACTGCGCACGTGTTGCTTTTCGATAAATACATTCAGATGCAAAAGAAGGATGGTCATTGGTCGATAACGCAACGCTTCACGCGATACTGGAGGGTGGATTGTTGGAATATGTTTTTCAGCAGTCTTCTGAACCAGCATACAGGACCGGCAAAGGTGGAGCCGCTAGTGGCAATGTTGAACAACGTGCTGGATTTGAGCATGGATGACTTCAATACTGAGATGCGTTTTCTAGTGAATTTATTAAAAGGACGATAGCGTCCGATTCCCATCGTTCATAATTTGAATGTGTAATTAGACTTATTATTAATATTAATATTATTATACATTTGATTGATTACTATGATTATTGATAGTACTGTAAGTAATATAGAGAATATGCATATACATATTATAAATATTTCGCATTTAATTTTAGAGCGATTATTTTGCATATAGCAGCGAAGTGAAAACTCTATATATCTCAAGCAACTTTTTTGTTTTCCGATAAAAATTAAATTTTAATTTGTCATTGTCTTTCCTTCTCTTTTTCCAATATACATTTCAAAACAACGCATTTATTTTATTACTGTGGTAATCAATCTTTGGAATATTCGCATAAAATCAGCGTAACATGTGGAAATAGACGATTCGATCGAGTATGTAAAATATTTACGTGGGGATTTAATCCAGCGTAGGCGAAATACCATAAAAACGATAGTAAAAAATAAACGATGATTCTCAAGTTCAATTAATTAATAAAAGTAATTCGGTTTGAAGTAAGTAACTTTATAGCTTCACTGATCCCAAATCCTTTTTTGATGATTCTCTAACATTTAGTTTAAAAAATGTTGTGTCTCGCAGTGTTTCCTTTTTTTTTATCTTGAACGCTGATGTCTCGAAAATCGATGGGTATCAATGGAAACCAAATTTCCTCACAATAACCGCCGACTGTATTTTGCTCAATTTACCGGAATAATTTATTTAATTAATTTCTCATTCCTTTAACAAGCAGTGCTTTCAAGTAGTAATAATTGTTTTTCCCGCACATGTTTCAAAGCCCCGACCAATTGCCCGTCGATATCGTCATCGTTTTATCACGGCAACGGTACAGAGTAAGTCATTATTCCTCACCCAACAGTCCGATTTGCATGAACCTGAAGTTTGTAATTTAACAAAAAGTTAAAGTATCCGAAGTGCAAAATGTATTGATGCTCCTACAAATAAAAGAAGGTGGAATAAAGTTGCCGACGTAAAAATAGTAATTCAAAAGCTGCAGAGTCTTAATTTAATTACTAATCATGTAGACGTAGAAAATGAGCGTAATAAAGAGCTTTTTGATAAGATATGCATTGTCGGTCAAGATAAAATGCAAAGTGTATTGGCGCATACGAAGAGGTACTTGGTTTAGCAGCTTCAAATTCAAGTTACTTACTCACTTGCCTTGCTTTACTACTGGCTTGATAAACAAAATAAGCGGGCATATTAAGACACATTTCAATGATTCATTTGGCCTGATTATGAATGAAATTTGTTAGTAATTTTGATGATTGTGAAATATTGTTACCGCGACGTTCATTCTAAACCGATGGAAGACAGCTTTGACGCTAATCGTTAAACCGATGATGCATAGTAAGCGCATACAATTTGGAAAGTTACCAGAAATCCGGTCGGCAAAAGGTTTAAACCACTAAACGTTACTTACTAAAAAGATTATTGCTTTTTATTATTAATTCCTCAATTAACTGTACATCATATATAAAGCATGTTCAAATATATAAATTCTTCATTGTAATATACATAATATAAAGTTTCTCTAAAAATTATAAACATACATACATGTATAACAAATACATAAAAAAATATGCAAAGGAAAATCTTCAATATGGTCATCCCATTGGATAGGTAAATAAAATGGCAAGATTACATCATCTGGTTAGTGTATTACTTTCCTAACTTTTCCAACAGCCAATCGTCGGTGAATTCATCTAGTTCCCTTATTTCGTACGCCCTATTGAGATCAGCAGATCTTTGCAGGGTGATCTTTGTACCGGCATACATAATTTGCAATTCCGAATGGCTATCTCGTGGCGTATAGAACACAAAACATAACGGGTAGGAGACGCGCCCGTCTCCATGCTCACGTTTATAGGACATTATTATAAATCGGGGTTGATGCCCTGGCAAGCTCTCTCGTACTTCATCGATGGTAGTATCTTCTAATTTTTCATCTACGACCACCTTTTGGTTTTCACGATCTACCTTAACTGAAATATTTCAAATAGTTTACAGGATAAATGAACATAGTTCGTGATACATACGAATTAATGCGGATGTCGATTGCGCCTTACTGAAGCGGAATTCCTTTAAAGCTGTTTTTACCTCATCAGTAATATCACAAATATTAACATTACTCTGTAAAATAGGCAAGAGTACAAATAGGAAATAGATAAATAGATTTAATACGTAAAGAATTTGCTTACCATATTTTGTTTTGTGTATCGCTAGTGGATAATTTTTTAAATTTGATTCCTTATTTATTTTTAAGGATTCCTCCCAATGCTTTACCAACACACGAATGGTAAAATGCGATACGAATCACTGTGACAAATGATAACAAACTTTGATGTTCAATGAGATTCATGTACTTTGAATAAAATATTTTTAGATATTTTCAACTTTTGCAATAAATTTTGCAAACAAATTAAAAATTAATAGAAATAGAAGCAATGTTGGGACTGATGAGTTATATTTAGATGTCGCCACCCATCAACGCATAGAGCTATTTGTAACCAATCGGATGTAAGTTGTAATATCGTTTTTTTTTTATCAAGTCTTATTCATGTCGTATTTAGGTTAGTCAGCTGTCAATTGTGAATAATCCCAAATGTAATAGTTAACAACAAAAATATATACAAGATGACTTTAGTGGAATTTTTCGGATGTACATTCCTGGCGTTCGGACCACCGCTGGCGATGTTCATATTCACAGTAGCGCACGATCCCGTAAGGATCATCGTTCTGATAGCAGCAGCGTTCTTTTGGCTGTTGTCGTTGATACTATCATCGTTGTGGTGGTATATATTCCTTCCTGTAACCAAAGAGCTTGTACTAGGACTAATATTCTCCGTAATGTTCCAAGAAGTATTCAGGTATTTAATCTATAAGATCTTAAGGAAGACCGAAGATGGTTTAAAAAAGATCACCGATGATACCACCCAACTCATTGACAATAAACATATTTCCGCCTATGTTAGTGGATTAGGCTTCGGAATTATGAGTGGGAGCTTTGCGATGGTGAACGTGATTGCGGATGCAGTTGGACCTGGCACGATGGGTTTGAAATCCGGAACGGAGATGTTTTTTATTACAAGTGCTGCGACATGTCTCTGCTTCATATTGCTGCACACGTTTTGGGGCGTAATATTCTTTAATGCCTTGGACAATAAATGTAGGATCCAATTAGCATATGTAATTTTATCACATCTACTTGTATCTTGTATAACATTATTCAATAGATATCAAGTGTATGCCGCTACATTAGTGCCAATATACAGTATGTTACTTGTAACAATTGTGATAGCATTCAAAATCGCGGGTGGAACTTTGGCGTCGCTAAAAGCGTGGATATTATTTAACCAGTGATTTCTATTTCAATGCAATGTATAGCCTTTAATCCAATTAATATTTTATAGAGTATTTTTATTTATTATCGTAGATTTTTTAATAAACTTATTCTTCTGCATTTTTGATATTACTATTTATTCCTTTAAGTCAAAAAAGTGCTGACACATCCAGAATTTGGCATGAGTCTACAGATTTAGTTAAATAATAAAACCCTGTAAATCCATCTTCAAACGTATCAATGTTATAAAGGTACGTAGGTGATAATAATTTATTTCAATGTGTACCAGTGCATTCGAAGACGCTTAGCGGCTGATAATTTCCCTGAAACTCGCCGCTGATAAATAGCCTCTGAACTATCTAATTAGCTTCGAGATTGTAGGCTGAGTTTGCCAACACTTCCAAAAGTAGTAGTAGAGAGAGTTATAAGTTATAACGTTTACTACTGTGCTAACAACTAGCGCAATCTATCGATAACTGTTGCAATATAAAACCGTTCCGACAAACCGCTTATTTGCTACCGTTGATAAAGTACTATAATATGGCGATGCAATATTAAAGATATGAGCCACAAAGCGGCGCTTGATATTTCATCGGAAATTATATATTTACCGACAGCGCAATTAAAGTCCGATTTGGCAGCAATTCGTGCATAATACTTAATCATTTATACGAGGCAGCACATTAAATCCGCTTAATTAAATGTAATATTTTACGAAATTAAGGGTAAGAAGATATAATCCAATGTTAGATAAAATATTTATTATTATGCATATAGTTTACATGCAAGCTATATGTATTCACGTGACATCTTCATATCCAAACACTGCGCGCATATTAAATTTATTCATTTTTGCAATAAAATAATGTATACGAGACAAAGTTGCTCATATGAGACAACAACTGCTTGTTTGTTGAAACATAAACTTTTGTTGTTATGATGCATTAATAAATACTAAAATAAAGTTAGAACTCTAAAAAATAAAACGAAAAGATACTAATATTCCGCAAAAAAAAATATGAACATATGCGATACCCAGGAGATTTTACGATGGTTGTAGGTTACGAAAGATTGTCATAAAAAAAATTAATCTAAACTATAAAAACTATAACAATATTTTTCTAACTTTCCCGTCTAGTGTCATCTACTATTTCATCGGAAATTAACCTAATTTCATTTCAAACAATACCTGTAAAACATTCCACCTCCTGCTTAGTACTTGTTACCGACCAAGTATATGTTTGCAAATGATACATGTATCGGTCACGGATTGATTTATCATTTCGTGTTGGAGTAGGCCCTTCTATGTTGAATGTTGAAGATTATTATTGCTAGAGATGACAAAGGTAGGTGTCATTATTACTTTTTTTGTAGCGATTAGGTACACTCGTGTGTATTCGCCTCGTGAGAATGGATTCGTGTTGCCCACTGGTCTTTCCCAGAGTCGACAAAACACGAGTCTGTCTAGTCTCTGTAAAAAAATTATTAATTTCATCCGCCTTTGTCCTCTCTACTTATTACTAACAATAAGAAGAAAGCTGTTATAAGATTGAAAAACGGTGTAATAATACTGTTAATAATACCTAGTATTTTAGCTATTAAACATAAGATGGCACCACCATACATAAGTCAAATTCTTAAATGTTATTAAAACAAATAATTTTATTCATTCATGCATCATAAAGTTATGTAATATGTTGAATTAACAATAATAATAACAATAAAGTCAGGTGAAATTCTGAATTTATTATTGTCACTAAGAAATATGTCATTTTAATATAAAAACGTAGGCTTCCACTGCCAGATTCAATTAAAACTAAAACTGTTCCGAGTTTGAACCCTGTCATGTCGTTTGTTTAACATAAACCGTACTTTCGTTTTATTGGACATGTCACTATTTATTCATTGATTTTAGAAATGTATTAGAAACTAGAAAGTAAGTGGTAAAATGTTTTATTACTAATCTAGTTGTCTACGTTGAATCATAATTATTGATACCGTATATTGTTAAACCTCTTATTAAAAAATATGGTTTAATAAAGCATAATAAAATTATATTTGAAGCCAGTATACACTTGTTATATTTGATATTGTCAATTTTTTTTTTGAGCATGAGTTGAGACGTTCCGTGAAATTAAAAAAAACTGTCTTCATTAGTTTCCGTTTTAAGTTCCATGTTGTATGAGCGATCATTTTGCTTGTCTGCGAGTGTACTCCAAAGACGAAACAGTCACAAACAGCCTTTTTGATTATAAATTGATTATAAAGTGAGAACTGATTCGGCAGAGCGCGAAAAGAGGAGTAACTTGGTTGTACATAAATCGATGCGACTCTGTACCAGCGTCTATACAATGTGATAGAGGCGGTCGTCAGTCCCCAATTTCCTTGTCAGCTATATAGGAAATAAGAAAACTTATTTAATTTGTTTCTTTTAAAATGTTGGCATTATTGGCAATTTCATGCAATGCTACCGCACTTTTGAAAACAAGTGTTATGGAGTTTGTAAGTATTTGGAATAAAAATACAATCTCACGAATACTCTGTATATAAAACACCAACAAAGAGCAAATGTAATAAAAACGGCTATAAAATTTTAAGATTTACTATTTATACTGGCTGACGTTGAAAAAAATTGCAATGCATAGTACTACGCGCTAGACGACCATAAAATAATAAAATAGGTCTTATACACTAATGCACGTAAGTTTTTTGTTTTCGAGGTACAAAGCCTTAAACGTTTCTGATAAAATTCGGTTTTTATAATTTTCTTGGACGGTGAAGACATAATTGAATCAAAATTAGTGCATTTTAGTTTGGAGTATTATTGAGATATTATTATAGTTGGCTGAGACCGTCGACCTTAATGCGGTCGATTTTTCATTTTGGGGGTTTATGGAAAACGAAGAGTATGCTGCAGAACTAAATAATGAAGAGCAATTATGGAACAGAATTATGGAGTCTCATAATACATTTTATATGCTTACAATATAAACATTAATAATGCCTGCAAAGGAATAATACCGTTTTAGTTCAACTTCCGCTTATAGCTGCGGTGGTAGTTCTTAATTGTTTTAATTATCTATCTATCATATACGTAGATTTACACATTTTATTGTTTCATTTATTAGAAATTTTAACAGAGTGTTATGTAAAATACTGCTAATCGCTCGAAATAATCGAAATACAATACTGTATATTGCCAATATACGAGCAAGGTGTAAGAACTTCGAATTACAAACAAATCCCATAAACAACGCATTTTCAAAACACGAAGGAACGTACCTATATATCTCTATCACGTTCCGACATCACGAACAATCGCACTAAACACGTAAATATTAAATAATAATAAATAATAAATCTAAACAGAGCGGGTAACCGTTGTGCTCGGTCAATTCGCCAGAGCAGTTCGTCGTACATACATACGTCTCATGTTACTGAAGGCAATAAACACAAAAAGGACCACATGCTATAATGCGGACTGGCGACCGAACAGGCTACACTTTACAGCGCGCCCTTGATTCTGCTCCTGAGCACTTCGCCGTGTTGTTCCATCGTCTTTTTTACATGTCGATCGTAAACTTCAAATTGATTCTTAAACAAAAACAAACGACTGGCTTCGAAAACGGTGAAGGGGTGAGGAAACGATATCGTAATATACTTGTCTCAGTACGAGCTCTGAACTGCCATAGGCGGACATGGATGGACAGAGCGGTATATGGAGAACGTGTGACGTATGACAAAAGAAAAAAATAATATGTAAAAAGTATCGTCGAAATTTGCTTTTGTGTCATCATACATATCTCAACAGATTTCTAAAATTGCACCAGCTAGTTTTAATGTCTTTTTCTAAAAAAAGTATAAAGAGCCGTTTTCAAAAAAACCTGTTAATATTGAGCTTACATCTAGTGACATTGGTGGCAATGGTTTTAAATAAAAATAATTCATTGGCATACCTCTTGGAGTCAGCAATGTTCTAGCAATAACTGAAAGATTAATGTTCTTCGAAGATTCAATGGGTAAATTTGCTTGTTGTATCTGGATACTTAGGCGTATGAATACAGAGCACGTACTTTAATAGAACTAAGAAATGCTATTTATACCAAAAGGATTTTAACCATTTGATACATTACAACATTACGAAAAATTCACAATGGGAAAATAATAATGCACTACGCCAAAAAAGTATCGCTTAATTTAGTTTTGAATCATAAAAGTATCGCATAACCTTTGTTTGTAGCATAAAGTTGTAAATATACTTTAATGCGCTCTAAGATATAATTTCTATGATTGTTTAAGTAAAATACAGGCCAAATAAAAACAAGAACTCATACTTGAGATTTTTATTAAAACAGGAAATTATAATTTTGGAAAGAAAAATGTCATAACAGTAGCTTTTAATACTGAGTATTGCCACCTCTGGCTCTTATGACCGCTCGCATACGGTTTGGCAGAGATTCGATTAACCTCCGTATATAAGCCTGATCCAAATTCTCCCACTAGTCACGGAGAGCATTTTCTAGTCCATGCAGGTCCGCTGGGGCAACATTTTGGGTTCATGCCCGGACTTACCGCAGGCCAATCTAAAACTGGAATACCAACATCGTTAAGGTATTCCTGGACGATTATCGCAACATGCGGTCGTGCATTATCGTGCATTAACATGAATTCGTTTCCTATAATTGGCGCATATGGTACTACATGTTCTTCTAAAATGTCCGTTATATACCTGTGGGCGGTCAGTGTACCTCTGTCTACTAGTACTAACTCTGTACGACCTGTTAAACAGATGCCTCCCCAAACCATAATAGAGCCACCAGCGAAATTAGGTCTAAGGTGTAAAGACCAAATCTTGACTCATCTGTGAAGAGTATATTGGCCCAGTCATTAATGTTCCAATTTACATGTTCTCTGACAAACCTTAAGCGAGCCACTCGGTGGTTCCTAGTGAGACGAGGGGCTGTTACAGCTACTCTAGCTCTTAATCCACTCTGTCGTAACCTATTCCGAATAGTTTGAGTACTCACACGAGCATTTCTGACTAGCCAAGTTTTTCTGCAATTGTCTCGCAGTTACATGTCTTCGACGTAATGCTCGTAGTAGTAAATAGCGGTCACCTTGGCGAGTAGAACATCTTGGACGTCCTGGTACAGGTCTTCTACTCTTTCCCTATATCTGGCTACGGCTCTAGAAACACTTGACCGATTGATGTTCATCAAATTAGCAACGTATGCTTGAGATAGTCCATCTTCGATTAAAGCAACTATAGCGGCCACTTGTTCTGAAGTTAAATTGCTGATTTTAGTTTTAAAAGCGTTGGTACAGAACTCTGACTTCGCACTTTAAAATTTGTCCGTATAGGAAGACTTTCAATAAACAATTGAACAAACCTTACACATATGCATTTTTCTAAATGTGTTCTTTTGGAAAAAAAAAGTAAAAAAGCTATGTTCCATGATGTTGTTAGTGTTTTTATAGTTCACATACACGAGGCAAACTTTTTGTGAATGTATAAAAATATCTTGGTTTATAAATGCCCTTTTTTAGTTTATGCGATACTTTTTTGTCGGAGTGTATTAAAAGCGTCGCCATTTTGAAAATACAAACAGGCTTCTAGGTCTACGCATTGACCAGTGAAATTTCATAAAAGATTTTACCTATAGGGTCGATAACCTGTGACGAAGAACTGTCAAGAAGCAATAAACATTTTAATATTGCTCTCTGTACAGAACTAACATTGGCATATCCGCAATCCATATCTGAGTTTTTTGTAAATACCCACGTCAGCAACATTCGCATTGGTGGAGTTCTTACCAGATAACAGACAAACGAGAAGAATAGTTGGATATTTAAGCAAAAAATCCAAGCTCGCGGGGAATTCTATTACGCGAAGGGTGCCTCTTACCATCAACGAAACACCGGAGCATTTTCACAAGTACCTATGAGGACGATCACTTTGTATCAGTCGAAATTGCTGTTACAATTTAAGAGTCTCGAAGCGCAAATTGCTCGTCGGCTACAGAAACTATAACAGTATCATTTTCGTGCAATTCAATGCAGAAACGCTGAAACCAAGGGTGGGATTGCAGGGACTGTACACTGAAGAGCGCGTACCCGTTGGTTACGCCAACAAAGATTCAAGAGCAGGGCAGAGATCGGACAGTCAACTCTTTCCGTAATTTTCCTTATTCCAAATTTGGTGAATGCTAAAGGTTAACACCTTTACGGCAGCAGACGAAATAATAATAATTCATGTTTTTTAATTTTCAAATGATTTTATGGTGGAATGAAGCCACACCCAAATTAGTTAAATTGGGTATTTACCGAACTGCCATCACTTTTGCTGTTAGGACCTTCCCCGTATTCGTAAAATTTTTGTAATCGTAACATGTATTTCTTATATACTTGCTATGTGTGTTCGTTATCGTTGTTTTAACATAAGAAAGCATATGAATAAGACATAATTGTTTTGATTACAAAATATTATCCTGATTGGCTACGTAACATAGAGCAGTGAACACGTCCAATGTACTTTTTCAATTGATTGATTAAATTCATCGACTTGGCAAATTACTCATTGTTAGTCGTCGAGTAGATCCGAGCAGGACTTCAAATCGTACAAAGAAAGGGTGTTTACTAATGTGCAGATTCCAGATGTGGTTCGGAGCATGTGCGGTAGGTAAAGCACGCCGGACGTGAGTTCCACCGTGGAAGAGGCCGTCTTGCGCGTGTATTGGTGATCCGTTCGATCGCGTAACCGTGATCGCCTTCGTATGTACGTATGTATCCAAGCTGAATCGGCGACCTACTGGCCGCCCTGCGTCAGCGAATTTCCTCACGAAGACGTCTATATTAGGTTCATTAGTCATTACCGTTGATAAAATTGATCGCATGCATGATCGTCTATAGGTGTGTAGCATGCTGTGGATATATACCGTTCAAATTTTAACAATACTTTGATGTATGGACCGTGCATGTACGAAAAAGTTCTTTTTCTTTTAATTTAATCAATGTTAATAAATGAATTAGACGATTAGCTGCATTTCTTCAATAACTAACTAAACGATTATTCAATGTATACGTATCAGGCCGTTGATAGTAAGTTGATAGTAAACCAAATAATTTTTCTTAGTTTCAATTTTGGTTTGAAGGCCCTGGTTTGTAATACTTTTTTTTAATGTTTTACGGTAAATTTACGGACCAGTGTATTGTACTTCTTGAGGACTTGCTATTAAATATCAGACACAACGCGATAAGTCAGAGTATCCAAATAGATGTGTTGCATGGTCAACCCAGAGCGTCGACTTAATCTCACCAGATCCTTTTCTGGAGGCTCAGTACGTAAGACATCGGTTAACTCAACTCAAAGAAGATATAAAAGAGAAGCAGGCAGTGCTTGCGAAGATCATTAATAGAGATAATAAAAGCAAGTGGAATTATTCCTTTTTGGCAGCGACTAGGTAGACTCGTGTCTATTCGCCTCATGAGAATGGATGCGTGTTGCCTATTGGTGCAAGAGTCGACAAAACACGAGTCTGTGTAGTCTTTGCAAAAAAGTAATAATTTCATCCGTCTTTGTCGTCTCTAATCATTAATATTAAAAGATGCTACTGAGCTTGTTATATCTAATTTCTTTTTTTTTTTTTGTTACATTGTTCAATGGTATGAAGCTGAATAGGTACGGTGTAAAATTCCGCCGCTTCGATGAAAATTGTCTTTGTCTCTATGAAAACCATCGTTTTGGTGTTAAGAGTTTCCTTCTATGGTGAAACTTAATCTTGCTTTCTGCAATGAAAGAACTTACCATTACGGTGAATTAAAGCTGCCCCCTTTCTGTGATTCTGTGATTTCTTTTGTGGTGAGAATTATCCGATTCGGAATTAGAACATTTATCTCAACGGTGAAGAATTTCTCCGTCTTGGGGTTAAATTCGGCGGGGAAAATCTCCAACGTTTCTCGTTTGGCCAAAATTGACACTTTCTCGATTTTTTTTTTCAGTGTACTAGAACTTATCCGATTCGATGTTAAAATATTTCATCCGCACTCTTCACCTACTTTGCTATTAAAATTTACCAACAATTTCTCTAGTTGGGTGCTATACATATATCTATGTATGTATTTCATCTGCATCAGTAGGAAAATTGCCCATTTCATTCCATCGCGGTGTCAAATATTTTTTATATGCGGAGAATAGCGAGAATAATCCTTGAGTACTTTTATTGTTACAAAGTTAGTGAGTCTCGATGTGGAGATCGAGCGTCGCTGTCAAAAGAAGGAGGGCACGAGCTATTCCTCGAGAAAGATCGAAGACGAAAAAAGCTGAGGTATTTCTGTACTGTCTGTAAAAAATAATGAAAGCAAAAAAAAAATAACAATTACAAATTGACGTTGACTCCTCCTTCAGGGGATAGATGTTGTCGGAATAGCTACCCACTGATTGAAGGATTCCAAATTAAAAATAAAGGAAACCGTAGTTTGTTCAGGACTTTAATGTTGAAGGAAGAAAAGTTACATTAACTTAAAATAAGAGCTGGATTTGTCAAATCCTGAAAATAGGTGATCAGATTCATAAACAACTGGAACTAAAATTCAAGCAAAACAATAATATTGAAAATATAAATAGATAATAAGTTACATTTGTTACGCACGTACATATGTCTAGCCCGAAACTAAAGGTCAACTTGTTCTTCACAAATCTGAAGTTTCAAAGATAATGCGCCTGTTGTTTTCAGTGGAGTACCTTGTAAATGTACTCACCCATTAGATAACTCTTGAAAATACAAATTCATTCATATTAATATTATTATTATAACCATCTGAGATGTATGTTATCTCTAGGATAATGGCATTGGGTACATAGAAAAGGAAGTGTTTTAATTATTTTTTGAATGTAAAAGTAGTATCGCTGGTAGTACAGGGGAAGGTACTAAAGTAATAACAATTGTTCCATTCCAAAATACAGCTACAAGTTCCTCGCGTTTTTATAAGAGAGGAAAAGGTTTGGGACATAACTTCTCCAGATTCTGATTGGCCGAAAACTTCTGCCATCAAAAATCTACCATCTACAGTACTTAGAATTTTAATAAAAGCTTGTAACTACTCATCCGTGACTCTGTCTATGTTAAATATATTTACGTATTCGGATAGATATTAAAATGTATTCGAAAAATAGTTTTCAAAGTTTTTCTTTTTAGATACTAGTAGGTTTAAGCAATTTTCTTAAGATTGTTCACGCGTTTAATCGTTTGAGTCGATACGCAACAATAACATTAAATTTTGTTTGAAATTGTTGTGAATCTTATTTTGTCTCAGTTTATTGCTAACTAAATGCAAGAAAGTGCACTTTATTGATATTGTTTTTTTCTAGAGACGGTGTAGGCAATTTTATCATTAAAGCATTCTTTACAAGCTGTATTCAATGTGATGTAATATAGTGATTCTCAAACTGGTTTCAAAGGATCTATTGTTTACGTTTTTTCTTTATTTTTAAACATTTGAGTTAAGAAATACCGTACCCAAATTAGAAATATGTAGGAACTACGTTTCTTATTTATTATTCGATGACATTTTCAAAGGCTGACAAAGTATCAAGTGAAATTTTTCATCCAAAAAGTTGGTCACAAAGGGGAGAGTTTGAGAACATTAGTGTAATGCACATACAGGCCGGCGTAAATGTTACAATAATTAAGGTTACTTGTTTGTTGCATTCACAATTTTTCTCTAACATTACTTGGCACGATACTGTTGGAAGAACGGGAAACTTTCATGCGGCAAAACGTTTTGCTCTTTATAGGTACTTGATATTTGTACTGATTTACAACATCAAACTGACATATGCCGATAGTTTTAAATACCAACCAAAAACTCTCAAAAAAAAAAGAAAATCTGTTATTATCTACAGTTTTATAGTACCAGTAGCTCATCACATATCTAATTATTTTGTAAAATATTAATATTTCGACATAGGGGTATTTCATAAAATACATTAACAATATTTGGTTTTTTCAATTGCAATCATTATTAAAAGCACGCTAGTAATAAAGTTAGCAACGACATATATTTGAACGCCTTGTATATGACGATAACAGATAATACAGGATATTTATGTAAATGTATACTCATGTATTCTATTGAACGTTATAGCAGTCTCAAAATGAAAAGGAGCCTTTATCATCCACATTAAATGCATCATCATGGTTAAAGTAATCACTACAAGAGGAGCCGTTAATGGCCCCTCCACTTCCTTTAAAAAAACGAGGTTGAGTTAGTTAATAGCAAAAAACGTAGATGTACGACAGCTTTTAATAAGCTTCAGCAAAAATTAAAATATTTTTCCAGTAGATGTACATATACATATATGTAAATGGATACACCTTTAACGTAAATGAAATTATAAGGAGCGTAAATTAAGTTATATAATTAGAAGAAAAGCGAGGGAGAGGGAAGAACTCATTTAAACAATAAGCAGCATCCAAATGAAAAGTTGCGATCAAAAGCAAAACAATTTTTAGTGGACTTTCTGCTAGATAAATACGAAAGCAAAAAGTAACGTAGAAAGGAAATAAAAACTGTTATTAACTTAAAAGCCGTTGTTAAATAGACACGTATGGCGTATTTAAAATAAACAAATTTTATTGTAAAATTGGTCTCTTATTCGATTTAATTGAATACAAATTTTTAACAACAATCTTATGTTAATAAATAAATTAAATAATAAATATTAAAATAATATTATTAAACTAAATATTAATAATTAAATTTAATCTAAATTTAATTAGATTTAATATAACAATCTTATTGACGATCTTATTGAGACGATTATTTATTTATAGATATTGAATTGATAAAAATTTTCAATTTGATAAAAATAGCCCATTGCTGTAATAAAATGATTAGTTTAACAAAACGAAGTCAGTAAGTAGTTCCTCTTAGCCGTTGTACAGTTAATTTTATAAAGGAATATCTTGGTAGTAACGACTTACTTTTTTTTGGATGTTCATTGATAACATCTTATTTTTATTTTATTATGTAACCATGTATAATTTTTAAAAATGGCAATAAATTTATTGTGGAAATGTTAAAGAAATTTTGGTATAGTAAATAACTAAGCCGCTGTTCGCAACAATTTTCTTTGTAAATATTTATTGCTCTGTACACTGTCGTAAAGAATTTCATGCCAAAGAAATATATGTCGTTATGTTTCTATACGAGTTGATAAAATGTGTATTTGTGGGGTCTTTTAGCAGACGGGTAACGTATTTCGTGAAAAAAATTAATATCGATCCCTCTGTGTAATATATAAAATAAAACTATTTAATTAACGATTTCCAGCGAATTATGATGACATACATAAAAAATAAATTATTATATGTCTTCCCGCAGACATGGTATCGTATAGTTGTTAAACATCGCGATTCCCTTAAATGAACTTTTGAAGTCATCTATATAGCAAATATTATCAAAAGATTTTAAACTAAACGTTAAAATATTAAAAAATTAATCGTAGACAATTTTTTTTTCCAAAAGTAGACATGCCTTGTAGGGTGCCTAATAGATCTTGAATGTGAACCAGCTAGCTTGATCACCGGAACCGGTCCGGGATCCAATAGTTATCGTTCTAAACGACGATGGCGAAGGTGGGCGGAGCTAGTGTTGCTGGGGCAACGCCTCATCATTTCCAGGTATGATTTTACACCACCTTCGATCTAGTACGCTCAAGTAAACGTCTCCCGGCTAAGTGAAAAAAGGAACAAACAAAAATGGATAGAATTAATAAAGTAGGCAACGTTTAGTAGAAATGGGCGGACGTTGCAACATTTTGCGGCACAGTTTCTAAGGTTACGAAATAAAGAATTCCGATATGAATGAGTAATGTATTACTTTCTGTACTGCTTATGCAATTTTACCTTATTGGGTACTTAGATGTATGTAAACGTAAAAGTTTGAATATTTGTACATTCATCTTATAAGAATTAATATAAATTAGATGAAAAATATTAACGTTGATTAGCGATTACAGCAATATTATAAGATAAAGAAAGGCGAGAGTGAGTTGGGGATAAGAGTACGCAACATATGTTTTTGCTAGACATCAGTGATGTTAACGTCAATTATAACGTTTTAATTTCTTCGTGTATTTCCGTTGCATACGGATGTACATGAAAGAATCGAACATATACAGCTCCGCATCGGTCACCGTTGCTATGCATATTTGGATACAAAAATTAAGCCTACATAGATAACCACCTTTTACACGGAACTTTGCAATTAATCGTTAGTAAAGTGTTTAGGAAAAAAATTTTCTTGCTTTTTTAGAAACTATTGAAAGACATTAAAAGTTAGCAAATAAGCAATATGGAAATTAATTTTAAGCATATATTAGATAAGCATCATTTTTAAAAATTCACTAACTTGAGATATTACGTAGACAGATGAGAGCGTGTTGATTTGTTTGATTAAGGGGGCCCTTTTTGTAGATACTTATTCGGGCGGGACACAACATAGAATTACACATAAGTATATGTTGTAACTTTAAAAAAATAAAGGAAAGCGTTAGTTTAGCAATTTCATATTTTAGAATTGCTCGTACCTACCTTTCATCGAACAGTTGTACAAACAATTTTAAAACTTCGGCTCCATTTTACTCCACTCATAGTGTACCTATATATTGAACCGGGGAACACCTACACTCCACTGTGTTCCTCGAACTGTTTGATCAATGGTTCAGTTCAATTAAAAACACGCCCCAAATCCTCAGCAAAAAGATAACTTTATCGAGAGGCCTGGATTTTCTAAAATTTCTAATCCTTATTTAGAAATGGTACAGTAGATCTTGAGGTATTCATAAGCGAGAACTCAGATATTGAAACATATTTGAATAATTTGTATCATTCAAATATGTCAAAATGGACAAGACGGCAACCTACAAAAATATTGAATTAAATCTTGACGATAAGAAATATAGCGCGTTCCGTTTACGAAAGCATAACTAAATTAAGAAGCATAAGCATAAAAAGAATGTAATTTTTCGTAACACCATGTATAATGTAAAGAAAGTTATAGGATTAATCTAAGGCTGGAATAAACTTGAGAATAAAGCGATCGTTCGACTACAAACTAGATATACGACGCTGTTTAGCACTACAAAGTGTAGGTACATTTCTTAAAAAGTTAAGATATACATTTTAAAGCACGTAAGTATCGAAAATGTTAATGTCACATCAAATTTTTTTAGGTTATATTCATTGTGCCAATATAACGAAGATAGGAACAAAACGTATTAAATGTTTAGTTAGGTTGTTTTGATATTTATTTAAAATTTTTAAATTTATTCTGAGATTTAATTTTAATAGTTTTCAAAGATATTAAAAACAATGTTTTGTACATTAGTCATAAATATGTAACATATGTTATTATAAGTGGTTACAACATTTTCCATAATTACTTAACCAAGTTAACCAACTCTTTGAAATTAATCAGCACTATTTTAAGATTCATGCTACAACATATACTTAAAAGGGGATGCAACAACTTTGACGAAAAAGTTGATTTAGTAGATAGACGACATATTTATTTAAAAATCTCAGTTACTTATAGAATAGAGGAATAGAAAAGAAAATAATGTAAGTGATATTTGTTTTAGGCTCTTTACCAATTAGAAAAATAATTTTCTCAAACTCCATTACCTCCTAAATACCATTACATCCCTCCATTAATATGTTCTTTAAAACCTATGTATATATATATATATATATTCTTCCCAGTTTCCCCTTCCATTCGTTTTCCGAGAGGGCGTGGCTCGGCAGTAACAGAGACCCGTTTTCTATGAACTTGTGTGAGTGGTGGGAGATATTTCGTCGGTGATAGTAACGCCCCCTAACAGTTCAACTGTCGCATTCGCTTGTTTCGTCCCTTTACAGCGCTTACTAGTTCGTCGAAGTCGGTACGTTTAAAACTGTTTACCAAAACAACTTAATCGCACTCGTGAAACTTGAACAGTGTGTACCGAATTGCGTCAAAGTTTGCTTGTTTTACGTCGCCTCCGTCATGATGTTATAATAACTGTTTTACTAGATCAAGTAAACAACCACGTTTTATTTGACAAATATTTCGATTTAAACTTGTAAATTGTGACCGCCCTTGTTTCGATTGTCGAATTGAGTGACATACAGTAAATAAAAAATCGTTATTCTGCCGTTATTTTTCTTTATTTCGCACTTTTTAATTTCGAAATTTGCGAAAAATCAGAGCGCCCGTATGTTATTCCTTCTTTTGCTATATATTTCTTTTTCTTACATGGATATAATTGGATTTTTAACGTTTTTATGTGTTAGAAGTGCCTGCTGTAGTGTTTGACTTTTTTCTTGAACCAAGATGGAGTACAAGAGAGAAAAGTTCGAGATGAACGATCTTTCCGAGTCGTTGAATTTTTCCGTGCGTGATAGCATGAGTAGCACATCCCACAGTCACATCATGCATAGTGTAAGTATTTGCCCCTGCGTTCCGTATTATTATTTGCTCGAATACAGCTAATCGTAATTGAGTTTGCCGTTGCATAAGTACCCTGGAGTACCAGGGTACTCCAGGTACTCGTGGTTCCTGTCTATCATTAATTTATCTATTTTAATTAGAAACCGCGTAGAAACGATTTCCGATTCGATTTCGATTGGTCGAGTGTAACAGTTCATATGCGCTTAGCCTTAGTATTTCCCAAAAACAGCTTGAAATATCTATGTTTGAAGATTCCAGAAGAAGTGATGAGAGGCAGTATTGGTTGTCAAAAATGCTATTGTAGCATCTTAATATCTGCATATTAACTGTAGTAATCTTGGGAAATGCAGGACCTTTTCTTTATCCAATTTTCTTCCAAGAGGTGACGAAAAAATGGATAATAATTTGTGTTATTACCAAAAATTCTGTTTCCGATCAAATACTTACTCGTTCCATAGTTCAAATGATTGTAATAACGCGAAAGCTTTTTTTTGTTTTCTCGTTAATAACCTAGTGATGGTAAGAAAACGTGGAATAATGTAACAGATGTGATTAACTATTGTTGCTTTTGATTATGTCTATTTAAAAACGCTGCTAATTTCTATAGCCGTTTATGTTTATCATGAGGCGGCACACGGTCGCTAGTGTTTTAATAGATATTATAACTTTGTATTAGAGCTTATAGTATCTTAGGTGCTTGCTCTACTTACTGAATATCTGCGTATATAAATATCCGATTCACCGCAGGTTCGATTCTAAGAAGCTTATAAAATATATCAAATAAAATGATATTTTTGTAAGCATTATATTCTGTTTCTTGTTGTTTTTTTTTTTTTGTATTATTGATTATGTTTTTGTATTATGATAGATACCTTTCTTAAGTTAATGTTAACTTTTATCAATATTTCTTATATCTATGTATGTATCTTGATTAATTGAGATAAATGAAAATAATTTGAAATTTTTGCAAAATACATTGTTCCTCTAACTGATTGATATCTTAGCCGTCTACAAGATGGCAATCGAAGTCATTACCGTGCTAGCTCAATTTTTTTTAATCGGAACATTCTATATATTTTCGACGATCTGATTGATTGAGAAATTATAATAGTTTTTATAGAGTGCATAAAGTTTATTGCAACTGCTAGCCACGTACATATGTACAAAGGAGCCTTCAACAATGTGTTGTTGATTCTTGCTTTAGTGGTTGGGAACTATTACAACGATAGCGATACAAACATCTGCAAACTTGCTTATTATACGATAAATATGTTCGGAGACACCTTCTGTTTGTGAAATGCAATATAGTTGGGGCATTTTGCGAAAATCTCAGATTACCTATTCTATTACCTCAATAATTATAATAGATGCGTCCAGAGAACATGGCAGAAACTTGACATAAAGCGAGAAGCATCTAAAAGCGCAGTAATATACAGGATGATCCATTTGATGGATCAAACTTTTACCGTGCGCAATACTTGCGTATAATTTCGTGTTTTACATTACTGACCTGTGAATATGTTTTTGTTTGAAAGCGTTTCCTCTAAATTGCTTCGGAAAGCAATTATCTTCGTCCACGCACCGAGTATATACATACATATGTGTTACCAATTGAAGAGACAAACTTTCAACACGTACAAAATTAAATAATAGATTAAAAATATATAACTCTTTTCCTTTCTGGCTCGGTAGATGGGACAAAGTTTCAAAAGTTTCCTATTAATATTTGAACACGAGTTGTGATCATTGGCCCATCTTTTACATTGCACAGATAAACGTCAGCCTTAAATAGAGCCTGGGTGTAGATCATTATAATACATATCTTTCTCTCCCTCCTGATCTTTTACTACTTATTTCTTCTTGCGTTTTTTTAATAAGATGTAGTCGTAGACGTAGAAGAATCAATGTCTTTCTCATTGATTCTTCTAATTATCTGGCTAAAGGAATGCGCAAAACTGAACAGAACAGAAGAGAAGATATATAGGTACATATACCTATAGGTATAACATAACATGAACCGATGTAAAATGCCGTCGACTCAAGTTAACATAGCGCATTGACAGAATAGTATTTACCTTAAAGAATGGTGAATAAATATTGTATTTTCTTCCCGAATCTCTCAACGCTCGTTTAACCTTATTAGAAGGATACGTTCAGCTAAAACGCGCGCCCAACTGTCGTCATTGGTAGATACATATTTAATACCACGTATAACATTTCGCCCCAGGAATTTGGTAAAACTAATACAAGAAGAATCACTTACGTAATTTGAAAAACAATTAAAATCTGTTCGGTAATAATTTAATAATAAATCACGTGAAAATACGTATTTTTTCAATAAAGTACGTAAATATTCAAAGAAATAACTTTAGAATAAGCTTTCTATTGATATAATAAATGTAAAACTACATATGTTTCACATGACCATCTAGACAGCAAGCGTGCATCTCTTGGCAGATGACGCAGAAAGGTGTTTTACCCCTTTGTTTGGAAGGAAAGTGATATAAGCGGAAAGACAAATAATGGAGTGGTGTAGAGAAAAGCACTCGGAGCAATGCTGATGACGCCGAATAGGAAAAAACATGTTTGTTGGGTAATGATTAGCATTATTTTGGCTATCGTAGTATTATCGTTTACAATAAATTACGGTGATGTGGCGGGAAATTACCGGGAGTTTTAATAACCAAGTATTATTAAAAGATGGGGTCCACATAGATTCCAAATTCGAATGAAATAAGCATATTTTTGAAGGACTTTTAGAAGGCACTGTTAAAGTTGTAAGATTTTCGTAGGTTTTGTGTTTGATTTTTATTTTAATATCTTACGTTTTTGCTTTACACGCTTCCTTCGTATCGTTGACGCCTATTTAGATACAAAACGTAATTTCTCGCGATTTTTCATAAAACAGCCAACGTTGCTTTGCAGAGGTGAGGTGCCAGATCATTCTTCTTCGTTATGTTAACATACTTCTGGCTTCGTCAAAGATTTCCTAATTCTAAATAGCGATTTCAAAGTTGAGAAATTTGGGCGACATCTTGCTTTCTTTTTAAGTTTACGGGTGCCATAAATAATAACAAAGGCACTGCAAGCTTCCCAAACTGAAAGTTACGCCAACACTCGATACAATCTTTCTGCTCTTGGCAATATATTTGCTTTTATTACTAACTTTATCGCTAGGTATGTTCAATCATTAATAAACGATGAACTACATTATTAAACTACAACCCGTTAGTTTTTTATTGACATATCTCTATACGTACTTGTAGGAAAATCATATTTTCCCCATACCTATACGAATATGTAGTGCGGCCCCGTAAAATCGTAAAATAATGGCATAGCAATCTCATCCAATAAATCATAAACCAATTCTTCCATTTATCTGCTAACATCCTAAGTTTATCTTGTAGGAAAGGTCAAACATACATAGACTCGATACGACAGTTTTATCTCGACCCGTGCCAATAGGCGCCATCCGTCGGAAAGTGTGCCGATTTTTCGGGCCGATTTTGAAAACCGCACACCACATAACGACGAGAAAAAAAGTGAATCCCCGCCTATTTATTTGTTTGTTATTTAGTATCACAAAAATGTAATCTGAACGAGGCATATATTACTAGATTTGTAAACTATTAATTAAAGAGAGAACATTTGGATATGAGTATTGCTACATCCTCGTAAATACTAGATTAATTGATTTAATTCTACTTGATACCGCCTAATGTACGAGTTGTTTGCGTTAGTCTATCTGTTTAAGTTGACTGTTTGTAAACAAGATATTTTTTACATCATCAGCATGATTAAAATTGTCGTTTAATACCTTTAGTTTTGGTTTTCAAGCGTAATAAGACCGATTAAACTGCTGTAATGCCAAGCATAGCATGTCTATTAAATGCCTAGGTACTTTACTGAAGAATTTAGAGGAAAAGCTTACTATATAATTAGATTACATTTAAATATCTAGTATATGCCTTTTAATATATATTATTATACATCGTATTAAAAAAAAAGTTGACTATCCTAACACAGCAAAAAAGTAGTGGCATCATGTAATACGATGCCACAGCATATACAGTTGAACACGATAAGCTTGCTATTTTTATTCTATTTAGTGTAGAATGTCCAATAAGGCTGTTGCTCGGCTGCCGAATACCCGATTTTGGGTATTCTGTACAAGCGTCCCGATTATAGAAACGGGTACTGTGGCAATCTAGAATTAGGCAGGACAGCCACCCTGTTCCTGAAAAATTTAATTTAACATGCAAATACGTTGAATAAGTATAAGTCAGAGCTTTTGGTGGTAAAATACTTAATTTTTTTATGTAATTCCTAACTTTAATTTTTGAAACTGCAAAACATATTTTTTGTGTCAATACTTAGCAACGTTTAGCAAAGGTTATAGTTTCAACATATGAATTTTTTTAGTAACTTTTGACTAGTACATAAACAATTAAAAGTTGTGTAGGTGAATCATCTTCTTCTAAGATAAAAATTACTTAGATTTCCCATTTTTTACGCATATGTCATACTTCCTTTTTGAAGCATTAAACAATTGCAGAATTTCATAAATGTGGCAATCGATTGCCACATTTATGAAATATATTATATTGTTAGGGAACTAACTGCTAAGAGCCGATCTCAAGATACAATTTCCCAAAGAAAAACGTCCGCATGGCGCAATGCGAAAATTATAAGTTATGGAATAAAATACAGTAGAACCTCGACTATCCGTTATAATCATGGGAGTTAGCATGGTTGAATACCTTTAATAGAGCAAGTATATCCAAAAGGGACGGTAACGACACAGACAATTAGGTTGGATCTTCTGATTATGCATAGCATTAGCGTGGATTTGAAAGGAACCATTTCAATTAAAAACATTATCTATCGGATATCTAACGAACAGTTGATACGAATAAGTGGAAACACGCAAATAGCGAAGAAAAACTCACAGAATTGTTGTCCCGAGGAGGTTACCCGCTTCCTGTAGCAGCATCTAAACGTTGCATAAAAACCGCTCGAACAATCAAACAAACGGAAACTGAATTTTTTGAAGAATTTACAAACATATGGATATTACAGAGAGAGAGGTTACTTACAGCTTACATTTTTCTATTTGTAAATACCCAGTTGGGCCGTCACCATACTCAGAAAAGTGAATTAGAGATTGTTCAATTACAACAATTTGGTAATGATGTAAGGAAGAAAGAAAGAGGGGGAAAGTTTAATTTTGTTGTTAAACCCATTTTTTACGTAATGATGATTTGTTGAAGGTAAACCAATACTTAAAGAACTCAAATTTATCGTATGTTTGTAAATTTTCCACGTTACTTCCGCGAAATCATATTAATTGTGGAATATGAACGTAGAAAAAAGATTCATGCTGCACCTTAGACGCTCTTAATAATCACTCGTAACAAACTTTGGTCTATTTCCTAACGGAATTTAATAAGGAAGATTCTTGTCCAATGCACTACTCTATGTTTCAAAGTGAAACCAAGCATACAAATACATAAGAAGAGGAATATATGTTGGATCATCCATTTTTGACTAATTATTTAGAACTACTACCAATCGTGCTTTGTATTGTTTTTTTTTACGTGAATAATAACGGAACAGGGTATTGTGATTTTTTCACAGGTGTTGCGTCTTATTCGAACGCTTGTCAACTGTTGCCTAATTCAACGAAGTTGTCGGTGAAAACAGGTATAGGCGTGGCAAGTGTACATCGGATTTTAAGAACGTCAATACCATCTTGGATAACAGCACAATCTACGTAGCGTAGATTTCCCATGATTTCAGTATACTTTTCAACAGGCGTCTATCAAAAAAAAAATAATAAACAATAAAGTGGCAACACAAATAAAAAAAAAAACACAATTTAAGAAATTTCATTGTCATTTTGTAAAAAAGAGAATAGATAACATATGTTTCTCCTTAATACTTCCAAGTAAGTTGAACATTCTCCGAAGCTTCACGAACGTTATCGAAAGGAAAGCTTTTGGTGACACTAAGATTCATGTTAAACAAGGTAGTCTTTTTTTTGTTTAGGCTGTAGAAATAAATGTTCGCAATGTGCTACATGTTATTAAAAACAATATAATTTTCTACGTAAAAAGCTGCTTCACGAACAATAGACCAAAATTAGTTGCCAATTCGGAATTAGATATTTTTCAATGCTTTAAAGAGTATTAGGTCTTCAAATAGATTCCAGCCGTAGAAGGTTCTATTATCACTAATTGATACGTCTTAGTTGTTCTTTAGAAGCTATTGATATAACACCAGCTTTGGAGTGTTCTAGACTAATAGATTCGACGTATGTATGTATACAGACGCACATAGTTAGAATAGAAAGAAATAAAAAAAAAATGGAAAGCAATTCTTCGACCTCATAGAACAGAAAACGCACATAAACATAATTTATTTTCTACAGACACTAAATATACCCGTACGGATATCATATTTCTCAACCGTAACCCGTGGTATTTTAAAAAGACATAATAAAATCGGGCAACAGCACGGCAAATACGCGCACGAGGTTATGTTTGAAAAGCACAACCCGTCGCGTAGAGTAGGCGACATTCTATACGGGTTCTCCTAGAACAGCCAGCGCCGATGCTATACGCCGTTTTGAAAGCTAACGTGCGACACCAACTAGCCGAAGAAAATCACATACGCATTGACGTAAACAACGAAACTGTATGTACGCTTGAAGGTAATGTTGTCGAGAAGTTTTTTTGACTGCAAATAGATTGCCCTTCTTTTTTTTTTTTGATCAGTTAGAAAGTCTAATAAGATGGAACTTTTTCTTTATTCTTGAATTCTTTATTTTTAGACAATAAACTACTTAGCGCAATATTAATTACGTTGGAGAAGTTTGATTACACGTACAATTCTTCAAGCAGTTTCGCTATAAGGACGGTAAAAAATAACTAAACCAAAACTTCTAAATTAGCATATGACTAATATTGACCAATCAAAGAACAGAAGAAAATTACTAAATTAAGCTTCAATTATTTGGTCGAAGTGTAAGGTAACTAAAATTATGAAAGATATGGTGACATTATAACGAGCTTATAACCAACATTGTAACCAAGAAAGTACGTGGTGATTAAGTAATAGTGCTTGAGCAAGCTTGGCTAAGATCAGAGCTCTGAATAATCCAAACGCATTCTCCAAAATTTGGGCACGTTCGACGGTGATGACCGCCTATCTACCGTTTTATGTTGTCTAACGTATAGCTTTAGTCACTGTCAGACAGCTTATACCGTGTACCAATTGTTTTCTATAGCAATTACAGTGTTGTTTTGTACTGTACCATGATTAATGCTGTTTTATATCGTATTAGTCTTATTTCATTGCGATTGTCACGTTTTTTTAAACCGAACTCCTCTAAAAGTAAAATGGCTGTTAAGCGTGTTGTGCTTGCCGCTTAACATCGTCAATTGCATTCGAAAAGGTGAAATAAGGTTGTGGAAGAATACAATACTGGTTCTCCTATGGCTACCATGAAAAAATAATGATAACGTCAAAAGTTTGCTTCTGAAATAGTTGCAGAAAAAGATAAAAGACAATGAATCACGAAAAACTGAAAAGCCTAAACTAGCCTAAAGTAGAGCACCCATCAGGACCCATCATTATGGAAAAACCTGAGCAGTGCCCTGACGGTTGGCCATACTGGTCATGAAATGGGAAAGTTTGATGTTGCTGAAAAGTTACGATTGGCAGATCAAAATGGATTTAGAGAGTACAAAAAAGATTTTGAACATCGCAACTTATCTGCAAGTCAAATCTATTATTGCGGATGCAATGTGCCTACTTTGTTAGGCGGAGATGGAAAATGTATCAAAGGTTTCGTAACCATATGTTGACTCCTTATTTTATTAGCAAATACAAAAAGCCAAGGAAGTTTTCAAACCGAGCTCGATCCAGTATATGGATCCGTTCAGAATTGTTTAATTACCACTCCTTTTATAATAACTTCGTGTCATAAAAAAGAATTAAAGAAAAAAGCTTGGTTTGTCTAAACCGAGCAAAGTTGTGCTGAATTGATCTCGACGAATGCTTTTACCACTTTTCCTCCAGCAAACATTACTTCTTTGATTGAGCCAATCAAGGAAGACTGCAAATGATTTTACAGAGTTCCTTTTCTTCAAAGGTTTATAAATTCGGATTGTTCGGTGGTGGATTTTCGATAGAAGTTTGACAATACAGTTGCTATTTTTGGAAACGCTTCAGCGTAAAACAAAGTGAAGCGTACTTTTCGGTAGTACTGGTGCAAAGCTACGAAGAACAAATAGACTCCGATATTTTGATAGAAAATGGTGTTGTTAAGTGTGTACCGGCAATAGAAAGTATGATGGTGTCTTAACAAAAACTTTAGCTACTAGACGTCGGACCCGAAAGAGAAAATCGAGCTGACGCATCACACTTAATAGCTCTACTTACCTCGAATGAAACAGCTGTCGTTGTTGATACGTTTAAAAGATTTGCCGAATGCGACAAGTCTTACAACGCAATGTTCCTTATTTCCAAAGTATTCCTTATCGATTATCCATTTGTAGCTTGGATGCAAAGCCTTCGGTAAATATGCTTTTGTTTTGAACTTGTCATTCAAAATTAAGTTTTCTTATGATAACTTTGGAGCATCTATCGTGTGGAAACGATATTTGGCAGTGTATCCTTTCAAGTTAGAATATTTCAATTTTCATTCAACACTTTCATAATTAGAATCCAAGGTAACAAGTACAATTACACGCACTTAAAACGCGCTTAGATTTAGTTTTAGAATAATAAATGTGAACGTTTCCGGTCTAAAAGCAGCAAGAGGTAGAGACGAAATTCAGTTCATAATTAAATACGTCCGAACTTTACTTTTTTCGGCTAGTTTTAAGCGTACCGTTCAGAAAAAGAATCGTGCACCGTATAATATATATTTTATGTATGCGTGTAAAAATTTATTACGCTTTTTTAGGGCCCGCAAACTCCATAATAACAATTTAAAAATAACGTAAACACCACCGGAATTCCTCGCCCAGTTAAAATTATCGCCATTAAAAGCACTTAAATCACACGAAAATAACCTCCGCGGCCCGTTCCTAGATCGCTAATAAGTACGTGGAACTGAATCTACGAGGGTTTCTCGTTTTTTCCACGCCGTACCCAACGACGACCAAATATAATATTGTTGTCAAGCAATTCGGAGAATTTTGTACCTATAACATTGACAATACATCTGTTTCTTTACATTTGTTGTTAAATCAACAGAAGCTTTTTTATTGAGATTTTTTCGCTTTTTTTCTTATCTTTCAGATAATTGAAAGAAAAGAGTATGTTGTTCTTTCAGCATTCTGTAAAGGTTAACTGAACCAAAAAATTGTACCTGTTGAATATTAATGTCATCGTAATTCACCGAGTATATTTCATTCATTTTTGATAGTTATGATATGGTCGGACTAGAGTATTGACTTGAACTATTTTGAATGAAAATTTTTCTAAAATGCTGCAAAATTAGTTTCATTCAATAAACAATAGCTTTGTCGGTTATTATTTATTGAATGTCAATCGCCAATCTTATGAATTGGTAAACAGCAGAAACGATTTGTCAAGGTATACGCTAATTAGTTTTATCGGGAGAGCAAAATTGGTTGACTCAACCTACTATGTAACCAACACTCTACATGGTTGAAACAGCATACAATTGGTTGAATCTTTAGAAATTAATCGATTTTAATGAGTATTCAACCAACCTTCGAGAGAATGTTGATGGAAAGCAAACAGAGTCAAAAGGAATAATAAATAAAAAAGGTGCAAATGTCGATTGTACAAACTTGAATGTGGGTTGTGTTAAATAAAGAAGGATGCCTTTATGGAACTTTATTTGCTCCTGTTGTGTGAAACGGATTTTGCCATTGATCTAAATAATGGATCCGTTTTGAAGCATAACTAACACAAATATTAGTTTGATTTGTCGCTAGTTGGGTTCTGCTAAGTTGCTAGGTAAGTTGGTTGAACGGACAAAATACTTCATAAATGTGCAATACTTCGTGGTTTGTTGGACGAACGAACTCAGTGTGCGCAGAATAGTGCAATTAACCAATCCCATTAGCGAAAACCTAGCCGTCATCTCTGGAATAAAAGTAAGTATTTTACTTTGACGAGACTCAAAGTATTCCTGCTGTTGTAGACTTTCGAATTACTTGAACCTGTTTTCACTCGTCCTTCTAGAGGAAGCAAGTAAGGCAAAGCAACACTTCCTGTTGCGATTTGCATGACGTATGAACACAAACATGTTGCAGACTTTTTCCAAAAATTGTCTCTTTTATGGTTTGTATGTATGTACATAAAGGCGAAAGTTTACGACGGACAAGATGATTCGGTATTTTGTTGGTCTCGACCTGGGTAGTCTTTGGCGAGTCTATGTAACTAAGCAACTAATTATATTGTAAGTATAGCGATTATTCATTATCCAATATAGTAATCGGCAATATTCGGATATGTGAAGGAAGAAGCGGACGGATCATCAACTGGGTGTAGGTACAGCATGATGGAACTTGGGTGGGAAAAGGGATATAAGTCGAAAAACAGCAAAATTGGATTACGATACTTATAAACGTTATTTTTTCAAACTTCAAACAACTTCGAAGTACTCTATTCATAGAAGCAATACTCTATGATCTGTGAATGACAATTTATGTTAATTTCTCTCAACATCATTAAATGTATCTAACTTAATAGAAAACTGTTACAATGTCGGTTCCTAATATTAAAAGCATTACCCTTGTACACATCTCGTTTAGTCTAGAGTTGATCGTTTGCATCGAACAGATTGTCCATCTTTTAAAATCTTTGAACGTAAATTAGACATAGATCTACGCAAACAGTCTGGAGCTGAGCGTGCCCGACGTTTATGAAGTATATCGATTGTGATTGTTAAGTTTATAAACTCATATCTAACGCTAATATCGTACCTAGACAACGGCCGTTAAAATTTATAGTTCCCGTCACGTAAATAATGCCTCGATATTGTTTTTTTGGGAACGTCTGGCCGTTCGTGGATCGCGATCCTAACGGTAACGATGATGGCGATGATGACTGTCGTATGTTTATTTGAATAATACCCATTCTAAATTCGATAATTTAACGGCTCCTAATTATTACGGCGAGATCGTAAAATGAAATATACGGAATGCGTCCATGCTCTGGGAGGATCGCTGTGCGGACGAAGACGATATTATGATGTGATGTAAATTAGTTGTTTACTCCAGAGGCGTTGTTTAATAAACATATCCCAATCGAGATATTGAAACATAAAATTAGATTAGTGGAAGTGTTTTGGAAACATTTTAAGTACGATGGATCTACGAATGCCAAAACTAAAGCTTTCTAATAGTCTCGCCTTCGCTATATAACTGAATTAAATTGTCATTCTGTATGTACTGTATACAAAGTTTAGTTGTAAGTTATTGCTGGCTGTTGTTATTATTAGAAAGCTGTACGAAATCGTCTAAATAGTGAATTTCAGGTTTTTTTCTCTGATAATTCAAGATATATATTTCTTCAAAAACATATACAGGGTGAGTTATGCACGCAGAGATAACTAAAGGAAATATAGTGCCTTTATGAATGAAAATTTTTCAAAGCGATTACTTCTTGTTATGGGACCTCTTTGTAAGGAAGGTTTTTAAGATGGAACACCTAGTACATCGTTGCGTGTTTTCGTTAAATTTTGACGTAAACTAAGCATCTTAGAACCACTACGGTTCCTTTTGAAAAAGCCAAAGTTGATAACAACCGGTATTTCTCCGGAAGTGGATTAATTTGATAGAATACGTTTACATCGTAGCCTAATCGAAAATAATAACTACCGCAGCTACTAATCGAGTTTGATATTGAACGTACTTTGTATATTAGGTTAGTGTCGAAATCGAAAGATAAAAATGCAACAAAAACATATTTATTTATTCTGTAGCATATTCACACTTGATTTTGATAACAGCTTCCCATTTGCTTGGTTTGTTCTGGGACATTAGCTAGTAACTTCGTACATTTTGTCGGTCCCCCAGGTTTTCAGTAAACGATTGACGTGGAAGTCCGCAGAAGAATCCGATGGATAAAAGACCAGCTTCTATTACTTGTTAGCGATGAGTTCGAGCACTTTTCGGTCGTTGTTAAGTTGCCTTTTGTCACATTCGTCGTCATTCTTATTCCACCAATGCTAGATAATATTTGCAATGATCTTTCCGATCTGTCATATAACCAAACACCATATTGCCTTCTTCGAATCAACATCTATTGGGATGTCCTTTGGTGTTTCATCCGATAACTCGCAAACATCCTTTCCTTGACGTTTTTGAGTAACCATGATTCGTCTCCACTGACAATATTTTTCCGAAAACTTGTTTGCTCAACTTTTTACGACGGTGGGCAATCGTAAAATAGCCGACATTTGAGTTCTGGGTCGACGTTTGAGTTGTTAAGCGGGTTCTTCTCCACGATTTCCGGAAGTACCTGAACGTCGAAACTCGATGATCAACCTCTTCCTAATTTGCCTTTTGAGCTTATGCAATCAAATTTGAGATGAGGAAATAACCTCCGACACTATTGTTCCTTCAACAAAAGCTAATTTATATCGCTGCTCGCTACATGACTTTTTTCCTTTCTGGAAGTGGTAGAGCACAATATGGCGAATATAAGCACGCGTTTTCTAAATAAAGATTCTTTTTAAATAAAAATAAATAATCGCCAATTTCCATAAGCGAGAAATGAACAAAATGAACATAATACCTGTTTTTATATAGCGAAATCATTTTTTTCAGGCTTGGAATCAACTCTTCCGTAGTTTATCCTTTTATTCCAAATTTGCCAAATATTTAAGAGGAACGAAAAAATTCAGAAATAAATTGGACGTTATACGGCAACTTTTATATTTTACATTTATTAATTCACAAGTTCAAGATAATGTGTTGCTGTTAGGTTAATTTTTCTTAATATTTCGTTTATTTTCCCCATTAAATACCTAACGCAACGAACCAAATTTACTTAGCATCGTAAACATTCAAACATATCGCCTGTTACCTATAAGCACTTCACTGTTTCATTCTCTTCAGCAACTTCAAATATACGTATATACGTACGACGACGCGCTATTGTCATAATCTACGTATATATGTACGTAAAAAACCTAATATCTTTCAATTTCTGCTGTAAGTATTTGCAAATCACTTGGAAAAGAAATTAGAAATGATGTCATCTTCGTTCGACGACCTGAGCAGCAATTCAATCCTGGCATAACGTTTTCTCGGAATGCTCGCGTTTTTTTACCACCTGTAATTCGTCTTACGAATCAAAACAGAGGCCATTCGTCGCTACCGAAGCACCTGTGTTGAAAGTGACGACGTGTTGACAGCGTACGATTCTCTTTTTTCTTCACATATGCACGCATATAAATGTGCTAAAAATAGTGAATACCTTCATTATTCAATCGGGAATTGCAGCAAATTGCTTGATCTGCAAAGAAGATGACGCGAATTGTTAATACTGAAGTTGCGGAGAACTAAACAGCTGAAAGATTATCCGCAAAGTGTAAATTACGAAATCTTCGAGAGAAGGTAGTCGATTATAATTTGATTGATCCAGATTGTAAAATTCTCGAAAGGAAAAAATTTAACGTTAAATTTGAAGCATTTATTCCTATTTTCTGTAATAGCGTCTATATGTTCGCTTATAAAGAAGGACGTCAGTGCATGTAAATTGTAAGTTAATTTGTTCAAATTTGTACATCAGATCGAAATGGATGAATTTTTCGGGATTACCGAAAAAAAAAGACTTATGCGAGCTTCGTCAAAACCCAAATCTTTTTAGAAGCATTCGCGGCACTACTTGAAATAATTCTAATATTTGGCTTGGCTGCTCTTTGGTTATTTACAAATTTACCATTTGCATAATTTGATTACGCGTTTTAAAGGGTTGCTTCAAAGCTACTTTGTATGTGGGATCCTTGATATGTTTCCCAACTGCATAGCAGATTAATATTTTGCCTTTTCTTACATTGGTACCGAATCATTGTTTTTTTCCCCCTTTTGAAAATCAAGTGAAGAATCGTCAATCAGTGGCTATTGCCGCATCAGGTGCCGGTTATTTTCAATTACTTAAAGAATATTAGAACCCACGCATTTAATTCATTAACTTTATCAATGACTTCATGCGAAACACTAGCCTATAACGGATAACTTAATATGCGGATCAAGACGCTTAATAGCGCTAACCTGTACGTAAGTAAGCCTAACTATAACAACCATTGTTTTTCGTTATCTTTGATGTTTTCCTTTTCTTGTCGCACTTACACATGCAATAACAGCGGGCCCATACCGTTCTCGGAAAAGCCCGATAACAGCCACGAACATCTATTTATACGCAATAATAGGAATGTAATTCGTACTGAGCTAACCGTTTTCACGTTGAGCCCTTCAGGGAATCGAAACAATTGATACGCCATCTAGAAGATAAGAGAATAGCTAGAAATCTAGAGCGTTATTGTATACGAGCAACAAAAAGCGGCTCCTGTTTGCATGTTAACCATTTTCGAACATGTCGAAGTCGAAGTATTTTACGAGCAAGAGGTGGTAAGAAAATATAAGGTGCCACCTAGCAGATAATACACGAACATACGCGCACCTCAAATCTGCATTAGAACAATACCATCATTATACGCAAATAAAGATTATTAAGTCGTATATGTTTAGTACGCATTATGGACTATTAATCCAAGGTCTTTTTCCTGTTAGGCACAAGTTGCCATAAAATTTTGATTTATGTACGTCTATGTTTTATAATTTATAGTCATATTAAATCCATTATTTATTGCAGAGTATGCCTCCTTTCATTAAAGTAATATTTACTTTTCTTCGTAATCTAGGACATGCTGGCACCGGATATACAGAAGATCAAAACGGAACCGGAAAATAGCTACAGTTTACCTCCAATAATAACGCTACCGCCACATACGACAACTCATGGTAAGTAACACTTTAATTTTCTATATATTTAACATCAGCTTTTCGATTTGACTAACTTTTTATGTATTCGTTATGGCGTACATCGGTAAATTTGACATCTATTCGTTGAGAATTTGTTGGCGAAGCTGTTCTTTTGACCCACACTGATGTTTTAGGAATATGTCTTCAGAATATAAATTTTCTAGTAGTGATAAATAGAGAGGACAAAGGCGGAGGAGATTATTACTTTTTTGCAGAGATTAGACAGGCTCGTGTTTTGTCGACTCTCGGGGACACACAGTAGGCAACACGAACCCACTTTCGTGAGGCGAATAGACACGAGTCTATCTAGTCGCTGCAATAAAGGAATAATTCCACCTGCCTTTGTCATCTCTAGTGATAAATTCGGGGATTGTGCCGGCTAGTCCAACAGTCGCACCCCGTTTCCCGTGAACCACTGCATAGTCGCCCTTGCACTGGGACAAGGAGCGTTATCTTGTTGATAAAAATATTATATAAAGATTCTCATCTTCAAGCAGTCTTAGTACGGACCTGTGGTAGCATCTCGGCGTAACGTTCGCTATTCATGCGTCTTTAGCAAAGAAATATTTCGCCAACGCCTGATGCCGACATACATCCTCATACCAGGATGCTACCGCCATGTTTTACCGTTGGTACCATGCACTGCAGGAGATATTCTTCTCCGGGTCTTCGCCGTACAAATTGGGCCCCCGATCGTTCGAAATGCTACAATATAATAAAAGAAGAAAACAGAGTAAAGATGATTAAATAAGACATTTAGAGAATTACGTTGTATAAATTACGTTTGATTTAATAAAACAACTATAAAAGAAGGTGAAGCAAGCATATCTCGATGTTACATTCGTCTGGCCAATGCGGGTGGCATCATTACTTTTTTGCAGAGACTGGACCGACTCGTGTTTAATCGATTCTCAGGAACGCCAGTAGGCAACACGAATCCATCCTCATGAAGCGAATAGATACGAGTCTATCTAGTCGTTGCAAAAAGGGAAAAATTCTACTTGCCTTTGTCATCTCTTTTAATAACCATCAATTTCATTAAATCTCTTCACTCGACCCTCCAATTAACTAAAGTTTTATACTGGATGGTCAAACATTTACACCATTTACGTCGTTATCGGTGTCGTCCGAGGTCATAGATGTCACGGGGACAAGCAAGGCCGGCGAAAGATGACGTTGGCGCCGTCTTTTTTTTGCGTCTAACGAACGTCAAACGATCTCCGGCAATTGAGAAAAACAAAAAAGCGTAACGTTTCCCGCGAAATTCGAAACTTGCTTTTACATGTATTATTCATTTATCGCTTTCCACGTTTCGACAACTTGCCTGTGTATATATATATATATATACATACATCCGTTGAGTAAAATAAAGTGTGATTATTTACAAAATATGGCAATACCAATAATCTCTTGTTTATAATAATAATAACGTTAACAATAATAAATTATAAAATGTTATTTAAACTGAAGAGTAATTAAACGGTTTTGTGTATGTACACAAACAAATAGCCGATCGATAATGCAGATAAGTTTTTTCTTTGTTCCTTTTCCTGTTCTTTTTTTTGACGGAGGAAAATGAACGTTTGTTGAAAATACGCTTTATTGATAATTAATCGCGGGTATTTGTCAGTAATCTGATTTGATTTATATTGTTTAACCTTCGATGGCGTACATAACACGCAAGTTAGTCGTACTTGCCGTGCTATATTTATCCCAAAAGAAAAAAACCGCTTCGCGTAAATCCGACGTTAAACATGCTTGATAACCGTTTGACATGTTATGTTGTAAAGATAGGGACGCCCAATCAAAAGAGGTCAAGGAAACCAACAGCGATTGACGGTTTTTCTCTTTTTTTTCCGCGTAATTTCGATCATGTACCAGAATAAAGAATAAACAAGTTTACTTTTTTTTTTGTCAGGAAGGAGAGTTCGAATTTTTGCTTTTTAATAACAAAATATATACATGAGCATCAAGATCAAATATCCCGGTTAGAAATATTAACCGGAATCTATCCATATTGCGAGAGTTTTGATATCCGTTGTTAATTCGCACAAGTGGCCTCTATCGTTGCGAATCTCATGCGAAGGCTATTTTCCACGCATAATATTTGCGCAGTATTATCCACGCATAATGTAAATCGGCAATATTATTCAAGCCGCTTACGTTGGTTATTGAAAAATTACTGTGACGTACCATACACTAAGCACAAACGCAAGAAGAATAAGTTAGTGCAAAGTTCTGTTAGTTGATATCCAGCATAGATCCAACAAAACCGAAAAATACCGTCATAGAGACTGGATGAACTCGAAGAATGATTATAAGATAATATAAGTAATTCCTATAAATTGCTTATGGGAATCGTATCAGTTATGTGCATACTTCAATGCGTGCTTAAACGCGTTCAGTGAATTGTACTTTGGAAAAAACACCAAGAATTTCTAATGGAAATGAGATACGGAAAGTTATCATTAATACACTCCGCCAAAAAAGTATCGCATAAACCAAGGCTATAAACCAAAAAAAAAGGGTATTTATAAACCAAGATATTTTTATACGTTCACAAAAAGTTTGCCTCGTGTATGTGAACTATAAAAACACTAACAAAATCATGGAACATAGCTTCTTTACTTCTTTTTTTTTATAAAAAAACACATTTAGAAAAATGCATATGTGTAAGGTTTGTTCGGTTGTTTATTGAAAGTCTTCCTATACGGACAAATTTTAAAGTGCGAAGTCAGAGTTCTGTATCAACGCTTTTAAAACTAAAATGAGCAGTTTAACTTCAGAACAAGCGGCTGCTACAGTTGCTTTATTCGAAGATGGACGATCTCAAGCATACGTTGCTAATTTGATGAACATCAATCAGTCAAGTGTTTCTAGAGCCGTAGCCAGATCTAGGGAAACAGGCAATTACAGTAGAAGACCTGTACCAGGTCGTCCAAGATGTTCTAGTCGCCAAGATGACCGCTATTTACTACTACAAGCATTACGTCGAAGACATGTAACTGCGAGACAATTGCAGAACGACTTGGCTAGAGTCAGAAATACTCGTGCGAGTACTCAAACTATTCGGAATAGGTTACGATAGAGTGGATTAAGAGCTAGAGTAGCTGTAACAGCCCCTCGTCTCACTAGGAACCACCGGGTGGCTCGCTTAAGGTTTGCCAGAGAACATGTAAATTGGAACATTAATGACTGGGCCAATATACTCTTCACAGATGAGTCAAGATTTGGTCTTTACACCTCAGATAGGCGTATCTCAGTGTACAGACGAGACGGTGAGCGCTATTCGCAGTGTAATATCAGACCTAGACCTAATTTCGCCGGTGGCTCTATTATGGTTTGGGGAGGCATCTGTTTAACAGGTCGTACAGAGTTAGTGCCAGTAGACAGAGGTACACTGACCGCCCACAGGTATATAACGGACATTTTAGAAGAACATGTAGTACCATATGCGCCAATTATAGGAAACGAATTCATGTTAATGCACGATAATGCACGACCGCATGTTGCGATAATCGTCCAGGAATACCTTAACGATGTTGGTATTCCAGTTTTAGATTGGCCTGCGGTAAGTCCGGACATGAACCCAAAATGTTGCCCCAGCGGACCGGCATGGACTAGAAAATGCTCTCCGTGACGAGTGGGAGAATTTGGATCAGGCTTATATACGGAGGTTAATCGAATCTCTGCCAAACCGTATGCGAGCGGTCATAAGAGCCAGAGGTGGCAATACTCAGTATTAAAAGCTACTGTTATGACATTTTTCTTTCCAAAATTATAATTTCTTGTTTTAATAAAAATCTCAAGTATGAGTTCTTGTTTTTATTTGGCCTGTATTTTATTTAAACAATCATAGAAATTATATCTTAGAGCGCATTAAAGTATATTTACAACTTTATGCTACGAACAAAGATTATGCGATACTTTTATGATTCAAAACTAAATTATGCGATACTTTTTTGGCGGAGTGTATTAAACTTGACTGGCTTGTTCCTATTATTATTATTGATCTGGAACATCATCAGCCAAGTTTAATATAATACATACGAAAAGTACAGTAATACTTTACATTAAGATTAAAGTTGTATACATACTATTGATGCGAATGAAACAATAGCGCAAGCGCGTATGTTTACGCTTCTGCGCGCAAAAATAGGAATATTAACGCTTCAAGATTTTTTCGTGGGAAACAAAGGTAGTTCTGATATGGAGCACTTGAATATTCGAGTAGTAAAAGGCGTGAACAGATGCCGCTCCTGTTTGCCTGTCGTTACCAGATTGAACCTGGATATATCCTAATTTCCACGAGGATGATGGGATGTATTATCTTCTTTGAGAACGAATCTGCATATTCTATATTTCTTACAGCCATGTTTGGAGACTTATCCTTTCATTTGCTCCTTTGTTGAAGTTGATCGAGATATTCGTGATACCCATGATTCCTGACCCATCCTTATCATATTCTTTAAATTCAAGAACTGCATTCAGTGGGAAATCAATGACGAAATAGGATAAAGTTACGGCTGGGAGATCTGAGATATCGTCATTTATCGGGGTTAGCGGACGGGAATTCATGTAACTTTATTTGGGCGAGTAGAGTGTATTATTTTTATTTTTATAGAGAGTATTTATTTTTATATGTTTAATAACTGCCTCCCAAAGGCCTCCAAAGTAGGATAAGTTGGATGGAATGAAGCGTCTCCTTATGAAATCTGATATCATTTTTTATTGATTTTTTCTTTATTTTTCTCCTGTTTTAAGTAATAAGCTAGCTGCTAAAGTTCAACGGTTGGTCCTATAACACCTTGCAACCTACAACATTCTTTCAATCCACTCAGATTATGGGCATAATTTTTGTATAATCATATCTAGAAGGCTAGAGTCGTTGGTCTTTTTATTCCAAATTTTTTAACAGCGATCAAAAGATTTACGTTACGGCGGGGTAAAGAAAAACTACAGTACGATGTATACAGGGTGTTATGAAATTTGCATTTAGGGCCCATGAGATGACTGAGCATCAAAAATCGAGATGAATGTTCTTTTAATATAATTTAATTTAACCAATACTTTTGATATGAATCGTGGAGATTTTTTAAAGTAGTTCAAGACACAATTCCTTCAACATTTGGAAAACTCTTCTATCATTGTAATGGATAACGCTGGTTACCACGGCACCCACCCGGAGTACAGTATCGACAGCTTCCAGAAAACTTGAAATTCAGCGTTGGCTTACCGATAATAATATTGATTACGGCATTATTGCGTTCGAAATATAGCTGTTACATCTCGATGAACAGCTCAAATCGCCAATCACTGTATGACGCTGACCTAATTAGCTGAAATGTATTACATTGAGTTCTTCGTTAGTTACAATAGCTTTACCCAATAAACTTATATCAAAATACATAAAATTACCGGAAATTAAAAATTATTTTCACACGTCCTCATTCTTAAATGCAAAAATAAATACTAGAAGCAATATTTAATACGACAAGTGATGGAATTGGCTGATTTTGTGAGCCCAAGAGGGAGCTCACTCTTCTACGCGTAAAAATTTCGACATTAAGCTACGATTCGCTGTTATTCTATGTACAGAAGTAAAAGAAAACGCGTACGTAGCCAGAAAAGAATAACATCTAAATGTACGATAACATGGCTGATTACTGATATTTTTTCACATGTTCGTAGTAAACAACTCTCATCATTAAGAGATTTAATTTGCTAGAAATAAAATTGGCGAATGGTACGATGTATGGCGCGTAAACGTAACGTACACGTCCGTAGCGTTATCGGCATGGAGCGCTGTATGAGATTGTTTATAAACGATTTTTATTGGCATTTCATGAAAATTACCGTATTATAACGGGGTTTATCGTAAACGAGGTTATAAATGGAGATAAGAGAACTGTACAGCCTGCGATTAGCTAATGTACGGCTTAGATAATAAACATGTAAATATTACATACGAATATGTATGTGTATATATGGATTCTGGTTGCGCATGGTCGTACTAACGTTAACGTATTATAATGAAGATTGTTCAATGGGAACGTAATTTACTTTTGATACTAGCACGTAAACATTGCGAGATGTTTATGTATCATTCAACGTTCGTGTTGATACTTAGTTCTTCAAAATCTAAGCGTGGTATACTTGGATAATCAAAAATATAGTCAACATTACTCTTCTGCTGAAAAATTGAGATCAACGACGTTTCATGATAAGAATCACCGACAATGATTCGTTGCAAGAATGTATTAACTTGATTTCGACAAAGTATCAAATACTGCAGTGATAACTAGGGAGGATAAAAGCGAGTGAAATCATAGCGATTAGGCAGATTCGTATTTATTCGTCTCATAAGAAAGGGTTCGTGTTGCCTATTGGTTTCCCCGAGAATCGACAAAACACGAGTCTGTCTAGTAGTATGATATCACTCGCTTTTTTCTTCCCTAGTGATAACATTGAATGCTGATATTCCTGCCCGCCAAGCTATAAGCTTAAAATGTATTCGACATCATATAGAACAACTAACTAGATGAACCGAACCGTTCATTGTTCAATTAAAAATTAAGCTACCTTTATTGCATCTGGCCACGCTCGTTTATACTTTTTAGTCTACACTTGCTCGCAAAAAAAGAGTCGTCTATTGATAGTTATTCGACTTCCGAATTAAACGGAAATCGGGTAGCGAGTTGATTAAAAAAAAACGGTTAATCGATTTGGTGTTCGGATGTGTGTCCGTATGTTAGGTCAGTAAAATGAAACGTCTGCTTGAGTAATTGCAACGGAAAATTACAAAACCGCGTATACCTGTAAAAATTCCGCATATTAACTCTTAACTCGCGAGGTTGGTTAACGTTACTAATAATTTTAATTGCTTATAGCGGTATGACATGACCATTTAAGGTTACCAGTTAAGGTTAAGGGTTGAAAAGTATGATGAATAGAAATCGCCTCATTCTTTCACGCTCAAATTAAATTCGAATCGAAGCGCCATAAATCTTATCATAAAAACATAAGAAATAATAGCACATCCTAAAATATTAATACGAAAGGGTAAAACATTCGGAATTACGCGTTGGTTGATGTGTAACACGTATGGCTTCGCTTGCACAAATAATTGAAGGTTTGTGGAGCTTCGATGCGCATTTAATTTTAAATAAATTGGTGCAAACGCTTTGTTGGATTTGTTCGACTAGTTGACCTCCTGTCGTAGTTAAGGGATGGATCGGGCGATTGGTTAACTGGCAGTACTAGCAATATCCAAGATGATGAAGATCGAACCACTCTAACTTAAGCGTTTATTTGAACGACCAGCAATGTTTAGTTTTATTAATCCTTTTATTTTTACAAAGGTCTTCAGAATTGAACGAATCTTTAATGGTTTCTCTTGTTTGTCGAAATTCATTCAAGCACTATCGGATGAGATTTGTTTTAAGCTCTTTTTGTATTGTGATCCAAAGGTAATACAAAGAATGCGTCTCTGTTTACATTTCTCTTTAAAAAAAGATGCAAAACAACTCCTGGATTATAAATTTATGATCGTTATATTCAAAAGGTATTTCCACTGCTTTTTTGCCACATTGTTATGACTTCATCACTTTTTTTATAAGATAGATTGTGTTTTATTAAATTAAACGCCCTTCCAAAAACAAATTCAACGACAATTGGTTGCTCTATTTACACTTCGGAATCCTTAGAATTCATGTCTTGTAAAAGCATTCAGTTGGGATAGAAAAAAATATTTTTATATAATAGTTGACTTTTACTCTAGGAAGTGTCAAAATTCTCAAACAAATCCGCTTTTTATGTAACCTACCATCTAAACCGAAAACAAAAGAAAATTGAAAACTTACTTAGGATTGGGCGGGAGATAAGGCACACAGTTACGATGAAGTACCTGACTGTAATAATGATAAATTGATGATTTCAAAGATGTTTGGCAATATATATCTTTCTCTGTTGCGTTTAGAAAAAAAAAATTATTACATAAAGCGGAGAAAAACAATGATTACATAAAGCGGAGAAAAACAATTGCTAGTTTATTTGAGCAAATAACAATGGCCAATTCATCAATTAAATTCGCTAATTGTGCTCTGAAACGCATTTGAGGTTGTTTCCCGACATCCTCTTTTGATGTGTTCTTTCAACGTTTCGATAGCGTCTGCTGTGCCCAAATTAACCCTGCAGAAGCGAGTACGCCTCAAGAAATTAGCCGAAACTAGACAGACTCGTGTTCTGTCGACTTTCGACTACTTTTGTTGTTCGTGTTTTGCAACACGAACCCCCTCTCGTGAGTCGAATAAACGCGAATCTGTCTAGTCCCTGTTAATTTCGTGAAGCGGTGCAGACTTAGTTCACATCTACGTAGCTTTATATGGCATAACAAGAAAAAATCAATAATTAAAATCAAAAATAATCTTCGATTTTTTACTTTAAAGCAAGTCCATTTCTAGCAATTTAAAGTGTTCTTTAAATGATTTTTTGCGGTCATTGATAATAAGAATGATTTATTTTTTGATGATTTTTACTATCCCCGAAGTTGTCTTTTAAAAAAATATTTATTCTATTTAGTAAAATATACGGTCTTCTGTTTAAGTTATCAATGCTGTAATAGCTTTGCTAAATGGCAAAAAAACAATGAGAATATTACAAATTAACCTATTTTTCGAAAGACAAACAGTCATTTCAAGCAATACAATTCATTGTGATATAAACCTTTATTCCTTTTTTTTTTGCCATATTACAAAGGTTTTAAATTAAGTTATAGAATTGACATATGATAGTAAATGTACATCTAACAGCACCGTAATCTACATACATACATCAATTTAAGAGAAGCAAACCTTGAAATTTAGCCCCTCATCAACGCAATACTCAAGCATTACCTAATTAAGCCCCGGTAGCTTCCCCCTTTTCGAAAAGGTTAAGTTTACACCTTCAAGGCACAATTATCCTCTTATACGGCAACCCTAAGCTCTAAGTGGCGACGTATACGATTTCTATAATGTAGCAGCGATTTGATAGTAGACGCGTGGAACGACATTAGCGAGTCCCTAATTAGTTGTATCATTAGCTGCGTATCGTTTTCAGGGTCAATTAGGCTGAAATCGAGTTCGGTTCCATCTGAAAATTACCGCTCCTTCATCTATTGGATCGTTTTTTCGAGTTATTTTATAAGGAATAAGTCCGTGTTTAGATTATTGTTAATTGCGAAGGCTAGATTTCTTCGAATAGCAAGTGTACTTAATTATCGAATTTACTTGAAATTTATAACGAAGTTTTTGTTTGTATATAAATTTTTCAGCATGAAAAATGTCTCCAAATGTGATAAATACCGTATATTAACAACTTATGAAATGTCGAATATACAGTTTTTCGAAGTAAGCAGGAGCGGTTCAAGAACATCTGTTCTCCCAGCTATCATTTCGGACTATTAAGATTTCCCCAAAGCTCAGTGTGCTTTGTGACTAATAGCGATAAGTTCGTTGTATATACAATGCGTAATAACAATGATAATTCTTCCAAAAGTCTCCTGTACCTTCTAGCTACCAGATTTGTAAACATAAAGCGTGTGGGACGAATATTACGTGACATAGCATCGAGTGTATCACCAATCATGCAGTTGTTTTGCCTGGGTTATCTAAATTGATAATTCACGTTTTTCTTTGTTAACGTAAACACAAGCTGATTGAATTTATTTCCTTGCATGTTCTCTGTTTATATTGACGTGGTAATTAAATAAATCATGCAGCGTTGATTGTGACTCTTATTTAATAACGAAGTTCTTTCTTGATTTGATACACCGCACGAAAACGACTCTAAACATAAGGGGTCTGTTGAATCATTTTTTTTTTCAAATATTCAAAATAAATTATTTATTTTACAAGAACGATGTTAAAAAATCTGAGAATAATGGTAAGAATGTAAATTCGCGAAGTTACATTTCCGAAAATGTTAGATGCTGTTTTGATCTAATTATTTTCTTGGAGGCTTGCTTTTATTGTTATTGGTTTTTTTGGGTGATCTACCGCTTGAATTCTTGAATTCCCGAGGACCGGATTCTGATAAATCTTCCTCGTCATCAAATAGGGTTAATGCTAAATGTCATTTGCTAGTCTCTCTTCAGCATTTTTACATCGCATTTACAGCTACGTTTACTTCTATTTCTAATTACAATTTGTTTAATACTTAATTTTCATACCATTGGCCCATCATAGAGAAGAACCGGACCACCGACGAATAACGTTTACTACATCGTATGACTACTAGATTTTACAGCATAACAGTATTATTGATGTCTCGAAACATCGGTCTAACTTTTCAACCTTTACCTTATAAGTTATATGTAATAATTCAGGTTGAAAGCGTTTTTTCAAAAGAAAAAAAAAACTAAGGCGCATTCGTAATAAGTAATTCAAAGCTACGTAAATATTTTCGGCAAAATTACGTTTTTAAAAAAATTCAATCCCGCTAACGATTCGAACCTAAAACATCTACCGTTTTTTAAACAGACAGACTAGGTAAGTAATCCAATCCTAGCAAGACGCTGCGATGTAGTAGTTAGATTGAGTTCTTGCCAGAGTTGAAATTTTTCACAAATTCAATTGCGTTGAATCTTTTGAAGAAACCAAGAGAATCTCGAATTTTCACATTTCACCGACGGAAGCCAACCAAATATATATACCAAAGATACGTATCTTTAGTCTATCTATCACAATTTTTTTTTTGTATATAATTAGATAAATTTAAAATGTCTACGTTACTTGAAAGTTATCATTAATCATTTGCCGTGATTTGCATACGATGATGCTTCAAAATGAAGTAACCATCTTTTGTGGCATTAGTTCTAGAAATTCGGGAAGAAAAGAAATGAAAACTACTCAAAATTCTAGTGTAAACACTTGTAGACCAATTTTAATAGAGAAAGGAGGATTGCCTCCGAGACGCAGCTATAGCAACTATAATATGTATTCAGTCAGAGTCATTCAGGATAAGAGTATCAGTTTTTATTGGTTTATAGTTTAAATAGAGAAAAATTAATCAATTTACGCTACGCGCTCTCTCATAAGTATATAACAGGAATATGGCAGTAACATATTTTTTTTCTAAAATTTTGCTATTTGGTGGATATTTTCGAATCGTAACCTTCGAAACAATAAAAATACTTTTTCTTTTAACGAAAATTTCGTTAGATCGAATCCGTTTCGCTTATCAACTTTAATCATACAAAGTTATCGTTGCGGTAATCCACAACACTTTTTCTCGAATACGCGCTTTTAATTGATGGAAACAGATGTTCTGGTCGTTTTTACAGGCCCAACTACAAAACCGTTACACGGCAACTCGGACAATATCAAAAAAACGAAGAGCCGTCGAAAAAACGGCAATATAAATTAGAGGAGACTCTAACAGCGCTTCTATATCTCGGGAAATGTACGAAAATACTCGCCCCATTACAAAAATAGCCGAAGAAGCGGATATTTTAGAGAATGCGGAGGCATTCATTTGAAAAAGTAGAATTAATCACGGACGAGCATCTAAAGTTAACGATCTAAAACGGAAGATGTCTAATCCCACAGCGTATACGTAATAAAGATATCGTGAAGTTGGATCGAATTTATATCGCTGCTATCATCGATTCGGTGTTTGACACGTCGTTATCGAGGCAATTACGGTTTAGACAGGAATACCGAGCGGATCATAGAACGGGGACGCTCAAATTGGGGCTTATTAACATGTGTAGAAAATTATAACGACTTAGTCTTGATGATATATTCTATGGTTCTATGCTTCTCGTCAGTATAAACGGCAGATTCAAATTAAGGTATCCGTTCGTTTCAATTGAATTTAACAATACATGGCAATTTTTAAGGTTACGCTGTAGGAATACAACAATAATAATGATTATTTCCTTTATGGTTAACGATGATCGCCTGCTGCTATTTATCCACATGTTTGTGGTTTGTCAAACTATCTGCACCACTTAAAACTAACATTCACACCGATTCATTTTCATTCAAATATCGTATGGCGCCGATAAGAAATAAGAAAGTTGTCGATGGCCAACTACACCATTAGATAAAAGATCAAACTGAACAGGCGTTCTATATTTTCCCCCGATAGGCCAGATACATTAAATCTCAAACGTTATTTATCACCGATTCCTCTCTTCGGGTTAATAACAAACACTCAATTTGGCAATCTTTGCTTTGTAAGATCTTGTTAGATAGGTTAATAGACTTTTCTAAGGTATTCGATTGTTCGAAGTATGGGTTGTGGTGGGTGTTGGTTTAAAGCGGTTCGAAGGCAATATGTAGATGTAGGCGATTGTTTTGCAGGTGCTACAGTTGGTTCCTCAGAGATCCGCCCTGGGACTAACCTTATTCCTACTTTTAATTGGTGATCTTGGTAACTGTCTGAAAAGTGCGGCTGCTATGTTATTACATCCGGATCTGAATGAATTGCATATACCTTAGCCGTACATTAAGTTTTTGTATTGTTGTACATGCGGATCTCTATTAAGTACGCTTGTTATTTCAGATTCTATAAGATTCATTAAAAACATGGTTAATCTAGTCATCATATCATTTGCGTCATCAATGTTAAAGAATACCGACGTTAAATAATAGATTTTTGCACGCAACCCTTGCATAACCGGAAATGTTTGAAAGAAGTAGATAAGATAAAATTTACAAGGCGAATGGCATAATAAGATCCAAATTTTTGTTGTGCGTTCACGGCAAATAAAATATACAATTTTTATCGGGTTTTGCGAATATTAAAATTGATCACAAAATCGAGCAAAAAATAGAAACCTCAAAAAATTGTCAACCAAAAAAATTTAAGTAGTCTAAGAAGACTTAAGTAGTCACTTAAGTTTTCCGTTACATCCTTATTTTCTAGATTGAGCGAGGTGAATACTATCCTAACCGACGTCGTATTTCAGGTTATGATAGGCCCGAATTCACGATTTGCCTCGCGACAAAGTTCTACGTTGTTTGTCGCGCAGTCTTCGGAGCCGCTTCGACTTTAACCTCCTAAATCGCTAAGAGGAAGCATAACGTTCACCGTCGGCGTCGCGCATTAATCTCGCACGTTTATTTGCCCTATTTTTCCGTTATTCTGCTTACCCACGAAGATTTGGAGTAATGCGGATCCCGCCAAATAGTTTTTATTATATGCCAAAACATATTAACGAAAAAGAAGATCGAAGATGATATGGAAAAACGAAGGATTAAGTAACAAGCAGAATTTGCAATTTTGGAGTTGAGATTTCATAGACGGTAACGCCAAAAATGGACATCCAAATCGACTCTTTGAAAAATGAAAGCGCTAGCTACTGTCGTTTAAAAATTATTAATATTGTTATCACAGGGAGGGCTTATTTAGGGACGTCACTTTATCATTAAATGGGAAAATAATCGTAATAAGAATAAACGTATAAAGATCAACATTCGTTGCAATTCGTTGCAAAAAATTCTTTTCTTTATTAATTTACATGTCCCTGGCCCATCCTTGACATTTTTTGCCGGATAATGTCGCCTAAAATGCGCGTGCTTTGTTTACGTTTGAGATAATGATGTATTTTCTAATTTTTGCGACGCAACTAATAAGTTCATTTCACCAATATCATCTACATAGCGTTGCCAACGTCTACACAACTTTGATCATCAAGCGTGTATACCGTGTGTTACCCATGTACAAGGTGGCGCAAAAGTAATGTCATAATTTGAATTGGCTGCCATCTTGCTGTAAATGAAAAAAGAGCTCTGTTTTCATAAAAAGTGTATTGGAATTAATTAATCGCTCAAATGGTCACTTCCCGAGTTGATGCATGATTGCGATCGTTTTACAGCATTTTGAATTGTTGCTCGCAAAACATCTGGCTACAGATTATCGATTTCTGCTTCAATGTAAGCTTTCAGGGCTTACAAGGTACGTAGTTTGTTGAGGTAAACGCGAGATTTTAAGAAGCGTCAAAGGAAAAAGTCTGATGCTGTTAGATCCGGCGTAGATGGCAGTAACTTAACCTTGCCCGACGGTCGACGGGCGGCAATTCGTGAGCAGTTCGCTCTTTGTAGCGGAACATTTTCAAATCTTTCACCAAAATTCGTCGCAACGTACGTCTGCCGATGGCTAATTGTGTTCATCGTCTTCTCGTTGATGTTAGTGCAACAGCAGCGATGTTCTCGTTCGAACGAGCACTACGAGGCTGGCCACTTCTTGCGACATCTCTAGCGGACCCAGTTTGCGCGAGGCGCTCGGACAAACGTTTAATTGTCGGAGCACACGGAACACGACGGCGAAATTCACGCCGCGTTAAAACAACAGACTGAAAATTTGTCAAATAAGAAGTAACAGTAATTCCACGTTCTTGAGGTGTGCATCGCTACATGGCTTGTTTCAACTAATTCTCTATATATCCACATCGTAAATGTCAAAGCACAGTGACATTCGGCGCCAACTGCAAAAATGGCGGCCAATTCAAATTATGACATTACTTTTGCGCCACCTGTTACATCCACATCCGTTGATTATTATTTACTTGGATTTGGTAAAGTCTTACGCAACTTATCGTAATTTCCTTATCATTCTCGACTGGATGACGTCAGTTAATGTGCTTTTGTCTAGTCATTCGATTTAAGTTAATAAGATTATCATATTCGAAATACGTTTCTTAGAATAAATAATCGATTGCTTATTAGTTGTCACATCTGTTCTATTGCATTGCGTACTTAACAGTGTTACCATCTTAATTCCTCTCAAAACGCTAGGATTGTATGCTGTCGATTTTTCCAATACAGATATGCCACTTTATATGGTCATATCTCCTCAATATTTGTAAATAGTGAACGATGTTTATAAACAAAATTAACAAGCAATAACAATAGTTATTAATATTAATTATTATTGTTATTACAACAGAAGTTCTACACCATAAACGTTTATTATTTCATGCATGTAGGAATGTAAGCATATACGAGCATAACTACAAATTAGATCTCAATTTCCATTCAACACCGTCATAATTTTAAATGAAAAAAGGAAGTGGATAACGAAACGCTATAAAATAATGCTGAATCCGTGCTCTTTTAACGAGTTTACATATAACGTACTGTACGTAATTTACCAATTTCAAATCGCTGATAAGAGAAAAATTTCAAACGCTAATTAGGTTACACGATATACAGTGCCAATCCGAAACAATTACAAAATCGACCGTTTTGTAATCATCCTTGAAGATGTGCTTTAATGCTCAAATATTCGACGGAATACTCGCTGGTAGGCAATTAATGTAGTACAAGGTCATGTTGAGCGTATGTATGTATACGCATGTAATATAACGTATATTACAAGAAGATCATCTACATCTACATATAATATGTGAAATAACAACTTATCGAGGTTGGTGTTTCTTATATCTACATACGCGTATAAAAGTTAAGTAGTCGTGTATTATCATTACACTCTAAACATTTATCATATCATGTACGACACTTGAAACTGTTTAGCAGTTTCCAGATAAAAATGACAAGAGGTTATCGTTTCCTTTGGATAGTGTTGGACGTATGCATAATAACTATGTATCGCACTGGAAACCTTGAGCCATCGTACAGAAGAGATAATGATTAACGTACGTAGTTTGCGTCTGCGAAAATAAAATGTAGATATTTTTCAATCTGCACATATTCGAATTTCAGGAAGTAGACTTGCCACAACCACTTTTTATCTAACCTTAGTACGTTCATGTTTATGTTAACATCCTGAAAGAACAGCAATCTAATCTGAAAATAAAGAAACACTATATTTCGTATTCCGTATACCCATAAACGTATACCTAAGTTTTTGAGCTTCGTAATTAACTGTACGAGGTAGCGAACTGTTTCAATTAGGCAAAAAAACATACTTATAGCTTATAAGATTTTCAGTGGCAATTCCTCATTATCAGAACTTGCTTATTCCTCATTATCAGAACAGATTTTACAAATTTAAAGGGTTGGTGATCTCTTCATTTGATGCTACCATCTACTTACAATGTCATATGATCCGAAGGAATGAACTCGTTGCGCGTGATGTGGTTTACCACAGGGATCTTCGCCCAATACCACCTCATTTAACTTCTATACATTGGATTTCTATAAGTAAAGTTACTATTATTCAATACGGAGATGACTTTTGTATTTTAACAGAACATATGAGCCTGAAATATATCAAAACATCATGAAGAAAACTATTTAATTCGTTAATACCTAATGGCCTCTAACAGGTGATTAATAAACAATAGCAACAATAGCGCGACAGCGCGAAGTATCTTAGCCTCTTCATATTAATGGAAATGCTACATAAATTGTAAGAGATCACAAAGTGTAAGAGATTCATAAATATTCAAAGATGCAATAGGCCTCTGTTTGGCCTCTCCCTTCATCATGATAGTAGAGAGTATTTTTCTACACAAGTTACAGCTTTTATCTTTAATTCAACGTGGAGTCGCTCCAATAAATCAGCATCAGGATTTATCCATCATTATCCTTCACTTCTCCAAATAATCGACTAGGACTATTATTATTATAACCATTCCGAATCCTGAAAAAATCTTCGATACAAGTTTTCCGGCTGATGGAATCGTCTTTGCCTTTGGTGTACATTCACTGGAAAAATACCTTATTCCGTTTACTAACCTTTACTTTCTGACGTGTATGTACATATGTGATGTATCGATGTCTCATCTACCGTCGTATAACGCCGCAGAAACTGACTCGTATTACGCATGAACATGCCCGAACATTATCATGCGGTTCCCTTTTTGATCAATCGTCAGCAGATGCGGCACCGATCTCACTGGTAGCTTTGTCATGCTTAATTTTTCATGATATTTTTTTTTTGTTTGCCACTGTAACAGATATTATCATCCCTTTGCCCTCTTCTTTTGCAAAGAAATATAAATGTCAAGTAAATAAAAAGGTTATAGTATACTTTGTATAATCTCATGTTGGAATAGTAATTATTAGGCTTTTTAAAAAGATCGTGAAAACAATTTCAGCTTTATCACGATTATGTTATCTTTTAATATTTAATGCTTATTTACTAATTTGTTGATATCTATCCAATAACGTTTTTATAATAGCAAGAATAATACACACACACTACTTGACTTCTTCAGGTTACCGATTCAATATTGTTATCTTAAAAATTGGTTGTAATCTTCTTGCTTACCTTTACCTTACCTTCATGAAGAATGCGTATGAGTGTATAATGAACGTAGCTCGAGTAATTCATAAGAACGCAGGATCATAGGAAGCACAGTATATTGTAATGCTATGGCGCACATAAATGCATTAATAACTTTATAACCCCAAAGCGCTCGAATTCCCTCCCTAAAAAAAAAGAAAATCCAGTATCCGGTTGCGAATATGCTGTGAATACCTCGTCGTAGTCATGTCGTTATTAGTAAGTCATTTCATGCGATTTTGCGGAACGAAACAAGCCAAGGAAACGACGGAATCTACCGCATAGCGTGCCACATATCGAATCTGCAAGCCAATCGGGCCATAACCGCACAACGTTACCTCGTCGATCGCGGTCCGATTTGCTTATTTTACTTCGAATTTCCTGTCGGTAGATTTATTATTGTTCTCCGCTCAGCTGGCTTGGAATTATTATAGGTTCTCGATTCGACGGGTTTGCGATCGTGCCGCATTTTTATCCGCGCGTTTTTACGTATATTTGACGCTTTTTGACGATGCACACGTAATCATGTTCTTGTTTGATCCGTAAAAGCTGAACGATTCGGTATCAAATAGTAAAGATGTACTAGTTAATACTAGAAAGCTTATAATTACGCGATCAATTTCTCGGCACGTGACAGTTATTTATAAACTTTTAATGGTGGCAATTACAATCAACAAACTAGATTCGAGCTCGAATTATGAATGATTGGGAACATGACTTTAACTTAATTGTAAGAATAAACGTTGATTTTAGATCTATAAGCACTGAAAGATCCGTTTACTTGAAAGAACTATATTATTTAGTAGGCGCTAGTACCTTGAGTAATTCAAACCGCATTCAATTCTTTTTATTTCGATTGTTTCAGGCGTATCCACTCCCAATTACAGTACGACATCGCAAAGCTCCGAATCAGAAGAACCTAGAGCAAGCAGCAGTTCATCCCAGTCTCCCCAACCATCTTCTAGTAATCCCCAAACGAAACCGCCCTACTCTTACGTTGCCCTCATCGCCATGGCTATCCAATCCTCACATCTAAAACGAGCCACTCTTTCCGAGATTTATTCGTACATCACGACGAAGTTTCCCTACTTCGAACGTAACAAGAAAGGTTGGCAGAACTCGATACGACATAACCTCTCGCTGAACGAATGTTTCGTGAAGGTGCCGCGGGAGGGTGGTGGCGAAAGGAAGGGCAATTATTGGACTTTGGATCCTCAGTACGAGGATATGTTTGAGAACGGGAATTTTAGGAGGAGAAGGCGGATGAAAAGACCCTACCGGTCTACTCAGCCTTATCCGAAGAATTACTTTGGCGAACATCTAGGGCAACATGGTTTAGCTTTACCTAGGAATATTTTCTCACCGTCGACGTATCCGACAACGTATTCAAGATACGAAACCTCTTCGTGGTTAGGTCAAACTCAATTAGCTTATTCTAGTTGCGGCTCACCGGCGGCTTACGGGCAGCAAGGCTACCCCGCGCCGGCGCCTTTTAGTCCTTGTAGCATGAGGCAAGATGGATCTAGGTATCCGGCCTATTGGCCGCCGGAAACAGATTACGCTGGAGCGCTTAGTTCACCTAACACTGATTCGCAGTTAGTTCTATGGTGACACCCAGCGAGTTCAAGTTATAGCGGAAGTACTCATGCCATACTAAAGATCGTTCGTTCCGGGCACGTTAGTAACGCTTGCAAAAGAAGTTGATCAACTTGATTGTAAAATCGTTATAGAAATACCGATGTTTTACGATTTAAATTTGGGTACTAACGTTCAATTTTTCTGAAAACAACCAAAGTCATTCTTGCAAGACCTAGGCATCGTGCTTATTGGCCACTGACAACAAATTATGCTGGAGCCCTTAATTCACCTAATACTGATTCGCAGTTCTACCATAAGTGATCGTGCCATACTAAAAATCGTTCGTTCCAGGCACGTTACTAACGCCTACTAAAGAAGTTGATCAACCTGAATGTAAATTTCCATTGGGTAATAAAGTTCAATGAGATATATTCATTTGTTAATCAAAAATCTTTTTTTTTTGACTTGTTGAATTTATCTGAAAATAACCAATACCATTCTTGCAAGATAGATTGAATATTATTGAAATCGTCGATCACAATAATTAAAATGCTCACGGAATTCGAAAAAGGACTCTTATTACTTTTAAACTAGAAAGAATCAACATTTTCCTCTTAAGTGTTAATTTTCGAATTTTTCCCCTAAAAAGGACGTTGACCTAACCTAGAAAATGCGTTGAATACGTGTCGGAACAAATGTAACATTAACCGTAGATGTTTGTAAAATACCACTCGTCGTTTTTAGAGTTAAATCTGTGTATCTGTACGAAACATGGTTGTAAAATTTAATTTCTAATATATTGTGATCATTAAAACTATTAGTGATTTAAACTGAATTTAAGATGAATAAAAAATATAAATAGTTTAGATATGTGTATAGCTTTACATATTTAATAAATGTGATTTTAACGTTTCTCGAGTGACAAAGAGAATTTAATCGATGTCTTTTAGATTTTTAGGAAAAAGAATGCTTTCTGCTTTATTAGAAGAATATATTGAAGTATTTTTGTAGACCTTTTATTTATTTAAGATCTGTATAAATGTCAAGCATAATGAATGTAAACAGTTCCGCTTTCTATTCTTAGGTTGGCAATATAAGAGTTCATTTGGAGATATTGCTAACGAAGTTTATAACAGTTAGCTATATAGAATTGAAAATAAAAATGAATATGAAGAGTTCCATGTTTTTACTTTCTACAGCTTTGTTTATCATCATGCACCAACGGCAGCTGATCTACACCAAAACCATATTAAACCAAATGCAGCTATATTGAAACTAATCCAAGGTTTGTTGACATCTTTATTTTTTCATCTATTACTTTAACTGTCCTTTCTAGTAAATTTTATGTATTGTATAGCACTTATTACTTTTGTAGTCTTTTTCTTTTGTACGGTTCCTTCTCATAAAAAAATAAAAAAAAGAAAAACTATTCATACACGTAAAGTTCGTTGCAATACTTAAAAAAAAAACAAAGATACTACTAAGTTAGTGAAAATCTGTAATTTTTTAGTTATGTTGAATATTTTCTATATATATATGTACTATTATCGCCATTATTGTATAACGTCATTGTTTTCTGATAATTTTGTTGTTTTTATTTGTTCTAAGTTATAATCCGTCCTAACGACACGTTTCCCTTCTTTCTGCCTTTATTGTTAGTTGTCCTTATTTTCTTTTGTTTCTAATCTAAGTTGTATTTATATGTAGGTAGATAAATATGTAACGATAATATTTTAGTCTAAATATACGTTTTATTTAAAGAATATAGTTTTTTTTGTTTTTTTTAGTGAAACCTAAAATCTAAAATTTCTCGAAGAAAGTAGCAACTTTTGGAACCAAATAGTAAAACATGTGTAACAACTGTAAAGTAATAACATCGAATCAATGTAAATTCTAGCAATTTCCATGTAATAAAATACGCGTTAAACACCGATGAATGAATGAATATCAGCCGACCTTACTGACATTTTGTTGAATTCGGAAGTGATCCAACCTCTTCTAGAAATTTTTTTAACATGCCGCACTAAATTTAACCTTCCATTTATGATCAATAAATTGTAATTAGTGTCTTTCCGAACGAACCTTAAATTAACTCGTAGTATCAGACGCTTCCTTACCAAAAAACAATCAGATGTTATTCTAACTTACGACGATTGGAGTTGTTATATGAACTACTAATAACAACCGTGAAGAGTGCATATTTTCGAAATAAATATCTGGGATGACAGCTGAAAGCACCTTTCATGTATAAATATCTATAACAGCAGCCCGTATCTAGCGCGGTTGAAATATATTTAGTATTTTAAGATATCGGAACACTTGTTTTCATAATAATCAGTTGGTAAAATAAAATGATCAAAATTTACGACGGACATGGGTATCTTTTCACGGCTGCTTTAATAAAAATGTCGTGGCGCATTAAGTCGTATCGTTAAATAAGTGGGCCATCTAAAAATAATAATGAAAACTGATAAAGGAAGAATGTAAACCAGTCGACTTTATCAGACGAAGGACCTAAATCTTTTTTCTTCGTTCGGAGAGAAGTGCGAGATGATTTCGTACTCTGATATTCGTTGAGTAGCAGTAACGAAGCGGTCATATAGTAATTTCTATAATGCCCTAATTAAAAAATATTAATTCCAAATGAAGAAATAATCACCGCGTTGAATTTTAAACGACCATCAAGTTTTAAGTTGAGGTTTTAATCTGTGGCAATGTGTACCATAAACGAATTCTAGATTTTTCATTTAAACAATGATCCTGCTGTGCGAACAGCGTCTGTTTAATCAACGGCGATCTGGATTTGTTAAAGACGATTTGTTTCATTGACGAAGCGACTTTTAATTTTTCTACTCCTGCGAAACAACAGCAAACTGCAAAATTTCCATAATGTTTATGTATTTGCTCCTCTCCTGATTGAGTGCAAGTAATTCAACTCGAATCACTTCCACTGTTTTATCAACAAATAATGAGGCCACCTCATTCTCTATTTTCTTTTACTCAGTCCCTTCTTCTCACCCAGTTCCTGTTTGGTTCGACGGACCACGTCCTTAAGTTCGTTTGTAACACTTTGAGTGTCATTTCTTTCTTGTCTGGTTTCATTGCATTTTATGCAGCTATTCGTCATTCAGAAGCTTTATGTCCGAAATCAAGACGCTTAAAATATCTGACCACTGTTACTCCCTCCCTTACTCAGTAGCCAACCCAGTCGGTTTTAATCACTTTGGCCTGTACTAATTCTCCAGTAGAAAGTTAATTGATCTGTATAGTTGCAATTTGGTTGTCGTTTCTAGTGTGTCTTATCGATCTAACTTTTACCACGTAAAAGTTAGATATTGGTCTACTATACCCGGTCTACTATTGGTTCCCTATCTGCCTCCTCTATTTCTATTCTAACCACACTCGCAACTTTCTTCTTAATGGCCACCTTCAGTATATCCGCTTTCTGCCTACCCCCTTCAACTTGCAATTATACTCCAGTCTCTTGGTTTTCTTAATAGGTGTTGATTGTCCTCCAACTTTCGTAATGTCAACATTTAAGAAGTCTGCATATGTACCACGACTTTTCCGACTTGCGGCTTCAGTGATTTTGTGATTCTCATGAGGTGAATAGACACGAGTCGTTGCAAAAAAGGAATAATTCCACCTGCCTTTATCCTCTCCACCAATCACAGTACCTTAAAAAAAATAATTGAAAAAATGCTTAAATCTGCAGATGACGTAAAACTTAGGCTACAGTAATGATTGAATATCTTCTTAAAATTAAGAAAACTTATTTTTGTTTTTGTTTTAAAAGACACAGCGTGTTAACGATTTGCGTTGTATATAGGAACAAACGCCTTTAAAAATATATTAACTCTTAAATGGTGTCACATATTTTCAAACACGGTCTAATATGTTTACGTTTCGGCGCAACTTCTTAAGTAAGCAAGCAGTTTAGCCGAAGATTTATAACTGCGACCTAGGCGGCGTTATGCGTCCGTGAGTAAAATATCTTGTAGATCGGAGAATAGCTTCGAAAGAACTTGTGGAAGAGCGGGAGGACGAGGAGATGTTAGAAGAAGAAGAAAGGTCCCCCCCGATTTAAGGGGTATGGGACACGCCGAGACGAGTCACGCAAGTGTTAAAATCTCTTGACACCCTCCTTCTCCTTTGGTGAGTGTATCCTCTCAGCTGTCGCCACTATATCTAATACTTCCGGTATTTCCATCTTCATTTTTTTTAATCTTGATAGGTATTTCTTTTTTATTTTTTTTTTGTTTCTTCGTAAGTAACTAAAAGTTTTTACGTTTTTAAATTCTAACCATGACTTAGATTGAAGACTCACGGCAGATATTCAGACTTGAAGCATTGGCAAAAATAGGGTTGAACTATGTTATTGTATTCTATTAGTTAAAAATAATAAAAGCTAATAGAAACTTATTTTAGGTAGACTTGGATTTTCCAATTTAAGTTGCTATTTTTTTGGTATTGTACTCCATTGTAGTAAATGTATTTCCGGCCTACTACGCGCGAAATCATATACCAGACGCAAATATATATTTCGATGGTTTTCATCAGCTTCTAGTTCTCACGGCGAAGTCACGTTCTTAAATTAATTTGAAAATTTCTACTTTAATATCATTTCATCAATTACGTTTATATGGCATTCTTTGCTTGTTTGAACACAAGCAAGCAAAATTAGGTGTTATAATAATTAAAATAATGCACTCCGCCAAAAAAGTATCACATAAACTAAAAAAGGGCATTTATAAACCAAGATATTTTTATACGTTCACAAAAAGTTTGCCTCGTGTATGTGAACTATAAAAACACTAACAAAATCATGGAACATAGCTTTTTTACTTTTTTTTTCTAAAAGAACACATTTAGAAAAATGCGTATGTGTAAGGTTTGTTCAGTTGTTTATTGAAAGTCTTCCTATACGGACAAATTTTAAAGTGCGAAGTCAGAGTTCTGTACCAACGCTTTTAAATCTAAAATGAGCAATTTAACTTCAGAACAAGTGGCTGCTATAGTTGTTTTAATCGAAGATGGACGATCTCAAGCATACGTTGCTAATTTGATGAACATCAATCAGTCAAGTGTTTCTAGAGCCGTAGCCAGATACAGGGAAACAGGCAATTACAGTAGAAGACCTGTACCAGGTCGTTCAAGATGTTCTACTCGCCAAGATGACCGCTATTTACTACTACAAGCATTACGTCGAAGACATGTAACTGTGAGACAATTGCAGAACGACTTGGCTAGAATCAGAAATACTCGTGCGAGTACTCAAACTATTCGGAATAGGTTACGACAGAGTGGATTAAGAGCTAGAGTAGCTGTAACAGCCCCTCGTCTCACTAGGAACCACCGAGTGGCCCGCTGAAGGTTTGCCAGAGAACATGTAAATTGGAACATTAATGACTAGGCCAATATACTCTTCACAGATGAGTCAAGATTTGGTCTTTACACCTCAGATAGGCGTATCTCAGTGTACAGACGAGACGGTGAGCGCTATTCGCAGTGTAATATCAGACCTAGACCTAATTTCGCTGGTGGCTCTATTATGGTTTGGGGAGACATCTGTTTAACAGGTCGTACAGAGTTAGTACCAGTAGACAGAGGTACACTGACTGCCCACAGGTATATAACGGTCATTTTAAAAGAACATGTCAGTACCATATGCGCCAATTATAGGAAACGAATTCATGTTAATGCACGATAATGCACGACCGCATGTTGCGATAATCGTCCAGGAATATATACTTAGTACATAGAATTCTATTATTACGTTTACACCCTTTAGAGTACATAGAATAACTCGCATAATCAATAAATGGCTTAGCAAAAGCTTGTGTGACGATATCCTTTCATTTTCTGTTACTTATTCTGGATAGCGCTCATACAGCTGCGCGTTTCGTTAAATCTGCCCGTGTAAACGGTGCCTTAAAAGGGCTTTCATGTCTAGAATTGATTTGAGGGCCAAGAAAGGACATAAAAGAAATAAAAGAATGGATATCGCTGTAAATACGACTACAGAGATAACTTGGCAAAGCGCAGGCTTCCCTTTTTTATGGATGTGATCTCTCCGTTCAGTTTTTCGTCGTTTTGAAAGAAATAGAGCTTATTAATAATTACTTTCAGAAGAGACGAACGCATATCTATAATCACGTATCAGAAAACTAGGTAATGTTTACAAAAGTAGACGATAAGGCAGAGAATTGTACTTGTTGCGGTATGCAAAAACCTATGTTATCAGAAAAAGAATAAAAATCTGTTAAATCAAGAAGCGGGGGCGTCGATGGGAAAACACGCATTTGGTTTATTTTGTGTTGCAAGCCGGTACTTTTTCCTTTAGTTCTGGAAGGTCAGCGGTAAAAGTAGGTGTTTTGAAACTATTTTTAAGCTGTGCGCAAAATAAATTTGAATAATAACCATCTTGATCATCAATAATTGACGACAGTTTTAACAAGCACCGTACGATTGATACAATAAAAATTGATGATGCGAATCAGCCAAAAAAAGTAAAAGAAGTATACAGCGTGTCTAAAATTAATAAAGTGCCTAGATCATATGTTCCTTTGTGATTTTACAACACTTTTACGCCTTCCGTTCTATCGGATATCCAATTTGTGAGGTTCCCAATTTTTATGAGAAGCGATCTACGCATATATCATAAAGCATCTTTTAATATATACAATTACTTACTTTCTAAAGGGTGATAGTTGCACTTAGTCAAGTGGACATTTCACTTTGCCGACTTAACATGCGGTCATATAGACAAACATCGAAATTGTTGATTTGGATCGGCCGAGGATTGCAATTGGTATATTCGCATGAATTTAAAGATATCTTGTCTTAAGCTTCATTATAGAGAATTAAAAGCACACCTTGTAAGCGGATTAGGAAGACTTATGGTGTCTAAGTGTTAATAGGTACGTTCTAGGTAGTTACATGTGGAATACGTCCATGTATATAGACTACATGTACTGGTTTTTTATAGAAAATTCCCGATCACCACAACCTCTGCGGTTCAATGTAGAACGCATGTACGTATGTCTGAAAATCTCGGCAGTTTCAAAAATTAATAACTGCCATTTGCCGTGTTACTGGTAATAAAATAACAGACCCAGATTCGGCCAATTTCAAAGTATTACCAGCTTAAATGTAGTTGACAACTTCGCGCGCTTTTAAATAATCATCATGTGTACAACATAGCAACATTAATATTTTGTTATTCTGATATATTCGTTTTTTCTATTTGGTTTATATCTTCTTTGCTTTTTTTTTTCGACTTATTCCATTCAAAATCGATGATATCAGCTGCTGGCACCCCGAGTTTTCTCACATTTATGAATACGTCGACGTTGGCTGCAGCGGACTGACAAAATTCGGCCATAGATAATACGGTGTCGACGTACAGGTCCTGAGGGATTAACCAAGAATGTTACTGCTTTTTAAAATAGCGCGAAGTGCCTCGGCGGCCCAAAAGCAATCGCTCGTTCGGTGAGCATTCACAGACAGAAGACGTACGACTAACAGCTGAAACGCTCACGTCCCGCGCTCTTGCACAGCTTTCTAGATTAAACCGACGACAGTAAGCATTTTGTACGAAGGCGTTGATGCTCTGTTTCACGTTAAATTAACTAAACGGATCCAATGCATCAAGTCACGAGAGACGCTGGGACGCGGGAAAAAGGTGCTATTGTTGCCGGGAGATGCAGGAGATCGAGTTAGCCTTGTTATTTTTAAAACGGTATATGTAGTCCATATCTTGTCCGTTTACCGCCGGATAGATTGCGAGTAGCCCAATTCGCCGCCAACTTATCGTAATTCAAGCAAACAAGAGACGTAAACAATTTTTTTTGTTTTCCGAACAAGTCGGTATCATTTAAAATAAATTGCAAAAGGTTATGTTACGGGATGGATCGGAAATAATTTCTCACCAAAATATTATACCGGGTGATTCATTCGGGTTGACGACCTGTCATATCTCGGTGATCGATCGTCGTAGAACTTAGATGAAAAAAAATTATACTCCGAATATCAACCGATTTTTTATAAATTTGGAGAGAATATCGAGTAAATTAAGAAGGGAGTGCTTGCTTTGCTGCTTTAAATGCAAAGTGGGATGTTTTGTGATAGTTCGTGATTTTTCAATAAAATCGCTTTAAAAAAATGACAATATGGCCGATTAATCTATCGAAATCATAAAGATATTTCAATTTCCGTAGTTTGTCTTAAATTTTGTCTTCTCTGCAACTATAAGTGTTGTAATCAAGTGCTTTCAGAAAAGAACTTACGTACATAAAAACATATCAAGAGGATATGATTAGAGCAAAACATTTGTTTTTCTTTTATTTTCTCTTAACACCCAACTAAATGTTTATGGGTTTAAATTATTGGGTTTTTCAATTTTCGCAATTTCTGTTAATAAATATCTTGCTGATCTGTTTTTATTAATTATAATATACAAGGTGAACCAAAATTTAAGAAAACATGCAAAGATATAAAGATATGTTGGAACTGACAAAAGCTATCAGTTTACGGTGTCGTCCGGTTGAGAGGTTAAACCATTATCATTTTTGTGGATTGATTCGGTTAACATTTACTAAGGCTACGAGGACTTTTATCTGATAAAAAGCGATTTTCCTATTCCCTTATAGTAGACATGTAGCGCCTGCAGCTATTCTAACAAGTCTTCTTTGTAATAAGCACAAACTAAAATAACATCTTATTTTAGTTTGTGTACGCACCAACATTATCTAATAATTAATGTCATAACTGTATGTAACAACGTGTGCGCATTGTGGCGATATTTAACCATGCGTAAAAACCTCCTTTTCGAATAGTTCGATTTGGTCATTTTGTTAAAAGACTTCTTTTGCCAACCAACGCTTTAAGGTGCAGTAACGTTACTGCCTCAACAGTTTTATTGATATGGTTATTACTTGAGATCACTCGTTTTTCGATGCCTACTTGTTGCTTACAAATTATTAAACTTCACGGATTTCGCGGAATATAATCACTTCACGAAATAATTTAATTTTAGTCGGTGACTCCTACTTGCATATATTTAAACAACAATACCGCTTGCCGTTTCGAAAATAGACTTTGTCGTAAAATTCAAAGCCGCCGGCCAATAGCATGCGAACGCCCACACCTTAATAACTAGGTGTGATTTAAAACGGGATATTATTACAGTAGAAAAAGAGAGCTAGTATCGTTCCTTCCTTGCATAACCTTCTTCATCTTCTGTCTCCTCCCATCCCGCTTACTTACCGGGGAATCTTGTTTTTAGCCAAAAACAAGATGTTTAGTGGTTATTTTGAAACGTGTCATTCCGAATCTTTATGTTTTGTAAACGGAACCTGAACATTTCAACAAACAATTATACACAGTTTTCAAACATATCATTTTATCGTAAATATCATTTTTAAGAAGCTAAATCGTCCGGCTTGTTTTCCGTTGAGGCTTCTTTCGTTTTTTTTTTTTTTTAATAATGGCGGGATATTCATAATTTATAAGCGCCAAGTATGCTAGATTATTATTTATCGCAGAGGCGCATTTACGAGTCGTAATGATGATGGCCAAGTCGTGGGATAATTTAGAATTCAGTCAATGATAGATCGGTGTTATCCCAATACCTATCGTAAATATTATAAATTTTATGGTGTATGTATATTCGGGAGAAAATACGAATGTACGTTTTCAACGAAATTCATAAAGTAGGAAGCTTTAACGTGTACTAAAAATATTACAGGATCGAATTGATCATTGGCAATCATTAAATGTATAATATTAATGTTATTAATTCTCTGTTTTTACATTGATATATGTAACGCACGTTTTTATTGCCAATACCCGATCATTTTTTTTTCATCGTTATCGAAATAAGATAAGATGTATGTACCTTTGCCTAGAAAAAGATATGCTAATGATTGTGAAGGTGGCTTGTTTACAGGCTAAGCAAGTATTGCACCCTCAGAATTATCAATAGAAATGACAAAAGGAGGAGGAATTATTCCTTTTTTACAGCGACTAGATAGACTCGTGTCTAATCGCCTCATGAGAATGGATTCGTGTTACCTATTGGTGTCCACGAGAGTCGAAAAACGCGAGTCTGTCTAGTCTCTGCAAGAAAGTGATAATTCCAACCGCCTTTGTCCTCTCTAATTATCGGCCATCCGGAAACCAAACAGAAATCAACACGTGATATTATATCGAGTGAATTGAGTTGAACAAAAAAAGAATGGGCAATAAGAAAAAGAAAAATATTTTATTCGTCGATAACGCTAGATCGCCTTATTGTGAATTATGAATAAAACTTAATAAAGAACATTGGACAAGGCATCATGAGTAATTTTCAGTTTTATTCTTGCGGCTTAATCTTGAAGCACATTTTATTATGCTTAATCAGTCAAAATTTATTGATATGTTGGATGGTTCAAGCTATGTAGTACAAAGTATATTAAGAATTGCTTCACACAGACAGGTTTACAGAAATATCAAATCACTTAATTACAAAGATAGCTTCCAGACTGTTTCAATATGTTGAACAAAATTTGGAAGTTGTGTCATCTTCCAAAAGAAAGGCTAAATTACATCAATTGAGCATTTAGATATTATTCAAACATTAACGAATACGCTTTATATTGTTAATGTATCAGTATTTGCATGTACAGTGGGCGGTTTATATTTTGGCCTCCCCTTTGTAACGCCTAAATATCGATACATTCTTCCACGTAGCAAAACCAATTACTTAGGTTCAACAAATAAATGCAAAGAACGCATTTATTAGGAATATCCATCATAAACTAAGGTGAGATGATAAAATTTACCCGCCAATCCTACCATAATCCGCGCGTACGGCTACGAGTGGTAGAAAATGTCTCGGGAGCGGGGAATTTGTATTATTTACGTTTTTGATACATTTAACAATTTTAAATTAAAAATTAAACAATCGTTAACTTTATTGAAATGAGTAGGCTTAAAAATTTACAAAACTAATTCAATGCTAACGCTACCTTGTATTAAACGGACATCTCCAATAACGGAACAGAAATCGTGAAAGCCTTCAGTGTCCGCAAATGGGATATCTCTAAATACATCAAACTTATCGATATTAAGTAGTATTCAAGTAAAATAAGTTATGCTTACTCCACTTAAGTAAGATAAATATGTTCTACTTATTCTACTTAAGAAAAAAAAATAATTCCAATTGGAGTTCAACGTAATGCTATACTTATTATATATTAATCCTTTAAGATTACATATAATCTTCGAAAACGTTTTTAAAACATATTTATATACACTCCGCCAAAAAGGTATCGCATAATTTAGTTTTGAATCATAAAAGTATCGCATAATCTTTGTTTGTAGCATAAAGTTGTAAATATACTTTCATGCGCTCTAAGATATAATTTCTATGATTGTTTAAATCAAATACAGGCCAAATAAAAACAAGAACTCATATTTGAGATTTTTATTAAAACAAGAAATTATAATTTTGGAAAGAAAAATGTCATAACAGTAGCTTTTAATACTGAGTATTGCCACCTCTGGCTCTTATGACCGCTCGCATACGGTTTGGCAGAGATTCGATTAACCTCCGTATATAAGCCTGATCCAAATTCTCCCACTCGTCACGGAGAGCATTTTCTAGTCCATGCAGGTCCGCTGGGGCAACATCTTGGGTTCATGTCCGGACTTACCGCAGGCCAATCTAAAACTGGAATACCAACATCGTTAAGGTATTCCTGGACGATTATTGCAACATGCGGTCGTGCATTATCGTGCATTAACATGAATTCGTTTCCTATAATTGGCGCGTATGGTACTACATGTTCTTCTAAAATGTCCGTTATATACCTGTGGGCAGTCAGTGTACCTCTGTCTACTGGTACTAACTCTGTACGACCTGTTAAACAGATGCCTCCCCAAACCATAATTGAGCCACCAGCGAAATTAGGTCTACCGTCTCGTCTGTACACTGAGATACGCCTATCTGAGGTGTAAAGACCAAATCTTGACTCATCTGTGAAGAGTATATTGGCCCAGTCATTAATGTTCCAATTTACATGTTCTCTGGCAAACCTTAAGCGAACCACTCGGTGGTTCCTAGTGAGACGAGGGGCTGTTACAGCTACTCTAGCTCTTAATCCACTCTGTCGTGACCTATTCCGAATAGTTTGAGTACTCACACGAGTATTTCTGACTCTAACCAAGTCGTTCTGCAATTGTCTCGCAGTTACATGTCTTCGACGTAATGCTTGTAGTAGTAAATAGCGATCATCTTGGCGAGTAGAACATCTTGGACGACCTGGTACAGGTCTTCTACTGTAATTGCCTGTTTCCCTATATCTGGCTACGGCTCTAGAAACACTTGACTGATTGATGTTCATCAAATTAGCAACGTATGCTTGAGATCGTCCATCTTCGATTAAAGCAACTATAGCAGCCACTTGTTCTGAAGTTAAATTGCTCATTTTAGTTTTAAAAGCGTTGGTACAGAACTCTGACTTCGCATTTTAAAATTTGTCCGTATAGGAAGACTTTCAATAAACAACTGAACAAACCTTACACATATGCATTTTTCTAAATGTGTTCTTTTAGAAAAAAAGTAAAAAAGCTATGTTCCATGATGTTGTTAGTGTTTTTATAGTTCACATACACGAGGCAAACTTTTTGTGAACGTATAAAAATATCTTGGTTTATAAATGCCCTTTGTTAGTTTATGCGATACTTTTTTGGCAGAGTGTATAACACAATCATCTGTAAATGTTATATCTAGAGATGACCAAGGTAGGTGTATTTTTTTCTTTTTTAAGAGACTAGATAAACTCGTACCTATTCGTCTGATAAGAAAGGGTTGGCGTTGTCTACTGGTTCGACAAAAAACGTCTTTGCCTAGTCGCTGCCAAAAAGTGATAAATACACATCTCTAATTATATCCCTTTATCACAGAATCATAAGTGTTTAAAGATAATCTACTACTATACAGGATAAGTATTAATTCCCAAACCGCCGATTGTAAGCTTTAACACTTAATACATTAATAATAAGTTCCGCTATGAATACCAATTCATAGGATTTATTTCGAACTTGTTCGATATTAGAATTAAAATAAAGTTTCTATTCGACGCATACTAAAACAGTATCATTGATTATATTTTAGTAGATCTATTCCTTTTACGCTGACCAACGCGTATAAAAGTGCATATGTAAGCTGTCTACTCTGAAAAATTATCACATCACGGAAAGTTTTTACGACCTATTAACTAATGCGCACAAGGCTTCAGGTACCTCTGTGTTGAAAATACGGCTCAACCTTGATACGATAATTGCTGATCGTTACTATTACAGATCGATAGTAGTGGTGGTATAAGTAACATTGTTTTGCAATTCAAGAACGTGTCGCGTTCAAGAATTATTGTGAAGTTGTTCGATTACAAAATAGTGTTTAGGTTTTCATTTGTACGAAACCTAATTCTAAATACATGGACTATTATAGGTTAGATTAGTAGCACATGGACACCAAATACACTGTAGATCCGGTTGAAATTAGATTTTACATTAAAAAAAAAAAAAAAAAAACCGGAACGTTATGGGGTAGTAGGGAAATTAATGAAAAAACGTTAGTATGACATCTTTAGTAGCAGTTCTCAAATTTTCTCTTTGCTTCGAGGAGAATACCCGTCATAAAGTTTGACTATATATATTATTTCCGAAAAAGTTCCCTTCTTGCTGATTTTAAAAGAGATCGTTTTTGTTTACTAACCATAAATGAGGAGTTTTAGGGCGAAGTATTTATTTTTTAGGGTGAATTAAAAAAAGAATAACTTTCAGCTAACACTGTTGGTAACTTGTACGGCTCCGTCTTACACAACATAGCATTTGCTAAAATTTTATGTAGTGCGCGTACACCTAATCTATGTTATTTGTTTCCGTAAATACGTATAGATACGCCCAACTCAAGAAATGTATTTTGCAATGTATATCCCTCAAATGCTATCGATTGCAAAATGTTTTATGCACATGTATTATAAAATAGGATCATACTGGGTAAAGCGTATGTATGTACGTTGTAACAAAAAGACATAGGGATAGTATAGGTTAAGATGTGACAAATAGATTGTATTTACTGGTTTGCAACCGGGATCAAGTAAATAGTATATTCAAAGTAGTGTTTCGTGCGTACATACTTCAGTAAAAGTGTGTAAAACCTCAAAACTCCAAACAAATAAAAGTGTCAACGCTTCTCCGGATTTATTCATCCAGCCGAAATTAGCTTGGAAGTGTATTAGCGGCCCTGATTAATGACGCTCATTTGCCGGCTCGACAATTTGTAGACGTTTAGGAGGAATACTTTTTTCGCCCATAAATCTCGCTTTTAATAGTCTCACCGGGAATGTACTACGTACGAACGTAAACCGCCTGCGTGCGTATGCGCTTACCATTAGCCCGAGTCGAAAAACGAAGCGTCTTAATCCGACAAATAATGAAATTCTCTACTTACTTGCACGCGCATACATTACGGTCCAAACGTTATCGACCGCAATCGAGCTAGGGAAATTCATGTCCTGCAAGTAAGTTCCGAGAAGAAGTAATTACGTCTCCTCTTAAACTGAGCGGAGATATGTATTAGATGTAACAACATTATAGTTGAACTATTCAGTAATTTTTTTACTTTAAATATTTTAACTTATACTTGTTTAGGAAAAAATATTTTGCTTACTACGAGAGATCTTGGATGTTAGGAGGCGGCTGTTGAGTTAGAGTAAACACATCGATTTGAAGAACCTGCTAGTGAAACTCTAAAGGAAAAAGATCAACTTTTTGATTTTGAAAAACCTAAAATTACCGATTAAGAGCATTGATATAAACCATTAACACTGGGTATTTTACGAAATTCATTAGTAAGAGGTCCTTTTATATGTGTAACCTTAGAATAGGTTGCATAAATTAATAGCATGGGATCTATTAATTTAAAATATTTTTGTCTTCGACACCCACGGTTGAGTAGGAAGTGGTTACCAGCATTCACAATGCTATACTTTCGATCAGCTGAATCGACTGTACATATATGTTGCATGTATTAGGGCACCTTACCTTTAAAATTAACTGTTTCCGATATATTTAGGATCATGTTAAAAATGATTTTTCATCGCTCTTGTTGAAGATTAAATTTTTAAGAATATCATGAAGATTAAGGTATTTACTTTTGTGAGAAGAAATGGAAGGTCTTGATACCACATTGTACAATTACCGTTACCAAACGCAGCATGTTTATAAGTTGTTCCCAAATATAAATACTTTCAAACTGAAGGAACTATCATATTTTTTTCAAATGGTGCAAGATGTCTTTAACTACACTGAAATAATAACATGATTAAAGTCGGTTAAAATTGAAAATGTTCTGGATTTGGACCGTGACATGGTAGTTAAACGAAAATTCGACGCTTTGCTCACATTCATATGAGGCTTCTTCCGGAGAAGGAAAGATGGCAGGCCACAGTTAGAACAGCAACTCAAAATGTAAACCACGCCACAGGCGGAACTAACTAGCCGGGAAGCAACTGATCACGGTAACTCAACGGATGCGAACCAATCCAGAAGTAAAAATCAATTGTGAGTTCCTTCACAAGAAGGGAAGCTGGTACGCCACAACTAACATGGTAATTCAATGTGTGCGAACACGTTAGAGGCAAAACGGGAAGCAACTGGGCGTGGTTCACATGCTGAGTTATCATGATCAACTGCTTCTAAAGATGTAGGGTTAGCAAGAATTTCAAAAATGCAATAATATACAGCATAACAAGATTTTTTTCTTTTTTCAAAAACGTTGCAAAATCTCAACTTACAAAGGCACAACCTCCCAGCTCGAAGAGACCAAGCTTGCCTGTATGGTAGTCCTTTAATTGGGAGCTAAAGGCAATATTTTCAATCATATTTGTATCGAGACAATCTTGTGGTCCTTAGCACTTACCTTTCCTCAGTTTTTAAATAAATCTTTCCACACGTTGTACTGTTGCTTTTTATCCTGTATGTAAAATATAAATCCGTTATCGACTTTGTCGAGTTGTTGATAGCTACATGATAACCACAAATGTATAATGTAAGTAAGCAAATTGAAAAAAACAACAAGATTTTCCTTTCTTTTTAAAACTGTGTTTATTCTATCACTCATCAGTTTATAATTTTACAAAAATTCGAAATTCAAATTATAATCTGCTGCTTATACGCAACCAATGTATATACCGTACTGCTCAGGTTACTACGTAAGTATATAAAACGAAGAATACAAGGAGAGCATGTTTGAACGCACACCTCGCAATTCAATATTTGCATAGAGACGTGAGCAGTACGGTATATATATAAGTGCTAAGTAATATATATATATAATTATTTTTTTACAAAATAAAAAACAAAGTAACATCAAACATTTTTTCCATACTTAACTAACCATATTTTTCAATTGGTTTAAAATAATACTATGTATAAAAATTATTATAAATAAACTAGACGAACGTGGAATAATGTTTTTCATGCTTGTGTTATTGCTATAACTTACTAATCACTTAACAGTTCATCGTCAATATTGATATCCTGAAAGCAGAAACGAAGAAACAATCAAATCAAAATCATGACGATATTGGAAGGCAAAGGATGATGGATTAGGTTTGTTGAAGCCCACAAATACACCATCAAATCCGACCGGGACGGTAGGCTTTTAATTATGGAACCTGGGTTTTCGAATAATGGAGCCGATCAGTTGAAAAATTCAAGATTTCGGATACGGATCTCGCATAATGGACCCTGATACGATGTTTCGGATAATACATTCGAAGTTTCAGATAAGATAGGATCCGGATAACGCCAAGATCCAGATAACAGGATAGGATGGATCTGCATCCAGATAATAACTCTAATACTAATAACAAGAAAAAACTTTATATACAGGCAGTATTTTCTTTTTTTTTCTTAGGTATGGTGACGGCCCAACGAGATGTATAAGCTTTTTTAAAGCTTGCAATAACCTCGGGAACCTCTTAGTGAAATCTTACATTTATTAAGTCTTTACCGCTTGTTAGAGACTATCGTTTGCAAAAGACATAGAAATTAGGCATTCGAATTGTAAAACAAAAACTACCAATTAAAGAAAAACAAACACCTGAAAAGTACACTTGAATGACTTACAATTTTAACGTGCAGGCGAAGATGTAAAAAATTATACATGCTTCAAAGGGTGTTGTTCAAAAAATACGATGAAACATTATGGCCTTCACAAAGAACATTAACATTACTTCCATTAAAAAGCAAACAAAATTCAAAAAAGAAGGAAATAAAAAAGTATATACACTACTGCCTAAAAGGATCTGGACAAAATTTTACAAAAACAGTTTGCTTCAAGTACACAATACGCAGAATATCTTACATAAGATACATTCCCCTGAATCTCGCTATTTTGCTCTTCTAATTATATCTACATTTTTTTACGAACAACACTGTATCCACACACCAGAGAATATGTCAAAACATCGCCACTCACAGAGCAGCAACCTCGCCAAAAGCATAATTTATCCAGAAACGAGGAGTCGAGAGATTGCCACCGTACAATGTTTTCGAAACAAACTGAAAGCCTGGATAACAAACATAAACAAAGCAACGGAGGTAAGAAGCGCAGGAGCCGGGATAACTAGAGGGTTCCGCACGTTAACTCCTACAAATGAACGACGAAAACAAGGGGTATACCTACCGTAGTGTCGATATTCTCGTCTAGGTTCATCCCTTCTAAGTCCAGATCAAGATCATCCTCTATATTTGGAATGACAGCGCTAGCTGCTGGCGCTCGTTTGGTGGTAGCTTGTTCTGTAATATTGGCGACTGCGGATGTTCTTTCAGCGGAGGCGGATGCGGTTTGTGTGGGCAGACATATTTTTTCCCCCGGGCTAATTATAAAAATGTAATATAAGAAAAAAAAATGCAGAGATTACATTGTGTAAGGTAAAATAATGTAATTATCATCACGCTTGATACTTAATTAAAGTTTATTTGTACCCTTAAATATGTTGTATGTAAAACAAATTGTTCGTTTTTTTTTTGCAGCAAAATAATTTTTATTCTGTAATAAAGAGAAGCAAAAAGAAAGAAAATAGAAAAAGAAAGCATAGGTGACAACAATAACATGAGATATAAAAGTTTACAGCTAACCAAAACAACCGTGTGTTTACAAGAAAGCACACATTGAGATGTTTGTGCTCTCTTGTGCTTCCTGTGAATTTTTTTAATTTCGTAGACAATAAACGGCATATTCGTTAATATCTTGATACCATGCACACCAATATGATCTTTGTTGCCTAGAAGTGCCAACTTAAATTGTCTGCAAATTTTAAGCATTTCTCAGGAATATGAATTTCTAATTCTGAGATAAAATCTATATCGAACGTGAACAAATAATTATATTCATTAGCAAATGATAAATGTAGCGAATTTTTGTTAATAAACATTTTTATTTATCTCTTTGCTTGGATTTTTATTAAAATGCAAAAAACGTATTGAAAAATCCTCAGAAAAATAGGTTTATTCACCATAATTTACTTTGTATTAACATTTATCGGATAAACAAATTCTTCTTTATTAATTCATATAAAATCGAAAACACATTTTCCACAGAATTAATTTTCATATCATTATACTACGTTACACAATAAAACTGGGGAAAACTATCCCATGGTCGCGCATAAATAATCAACAGAATACACTTGTAACATCGGAGTATAGAGACTCCAACGCCGAAGACCCCCTTCGAGGGTGAAATAAGGTTGATTACACCATTGCGCCATCTATTAGGTTTATATCAAGTTATTACATTTTATTGCTACTTGTGTGACCTGAAATTAGCTATCTGCAAAGCTCTTTGTCCCTCTATTACTTTTCCGATAATAAGCGACATCTGTCTATTGGAACCTGAACTTTCAGCTCTAAGTTCTATTCCATCGTTCATACTAATTTGTACACACAGTTTTCTGAAATATTAACAATAGAAGGATTTCTTAGTTTTTCGTCCACGCTATTAGTAGCACATCATTTGACACACTATTATGAATTGAGAGGTCGAAAACGAGTGAGATTTCACTTTGCAGATTTTGCAGCGACTATACAGACTCGTGTTTTGTCGACTCTCGAGGAAACCAGTAGGCAACACGAACCCTTTCTTATGAAACGAACAGAGACGAGTCCGTCTAGTCGCTGCAAAAAATGTACGATTTCACTCGCTTTTGTCCTCACTAACTATGAAGCTCACTTGAAAAACGACTATCATTTGTGAGATTTAAAGCAGGCAGAAACGTTCACAAACATTTTTTAATTAAAAATGTTTTATGTAGAGCTGCTAGGTTCAATGTATATTTATTATATTCGTTTAACGTACGCATTTAATGTATGTACTCGTTAAAATATGTATGGGGATAGGCATCAAAATACTACAGAATATACATACAAAAAAATATCTACTTACCTCGACATCTGATTTTCAAGCTTGTAACGTCCATTCACAATAGCGGCTTTCATCTCTTCGATCGGTCTCCTTTCATGGTTGGGGGGAACTTGCATTGCGGCTGTAGCGGGTAGCAATTGTTTAAATTCCTGCGCCAAGTAATGTTGCGCCGCTATAGCTTCCTGCAATCCCGGAAAGAGATTATCGTAATCCTTAGGGTCCGCTAAACTTTGCCCAGCTTTTTCATTAACTGCGGAGAGTTGTTGTCGCCACAGGTCGACCACGTACGAAATTTGATCTGGCAAATAAGAACGAGCGAAGAACGCCGCTTCCGGAAGCCGATCTGTTTGAATAAGTATATCTAAACATTGCCTAAGGTCACCCAATAGAAAATAGGATAGGAATGAGATGTTATTTTTTCCTTCTTTTAAGGTGTCTTCGCCAAGTTTTCTGACCAATTCAGCATCGCCGATGCTCGTTGCTACTAAGAGCAACCCGCTAAAATCTTGGGCGCGTTGCATGCATTCCTTAGCGAGTGGTAGATTGTTAGAGGAAGCGGCTAACTCTCCTAATTGGCTCCATTTCTGCGGGTTATTTGCTTCTACTGCTAAACTCTTCGCAATATTCATATCCCCTAGCGCTAAGGCGAGTTCGAAACGGTGCTCGGGATCAGTACTAACGGCTAACGCCTGCTGTTTGAAACCCTGCTTTTCTAGGAAGTGGGCGACCCGAGTCCTATGCTCTTTTGGGATAGAAGGCAGCACCCTGTCGGCGGTGGAGAAGTCTCTGCGCATTACGGCAGTTTGATACTCCAAAACGGAGAGAAGGAGCTGGTAACTGACGACTCCCAATTCCTTATCTGCAAGATACAATCTATCATCCCTAGGCACATAACCTAAGACATACAGCGGTCTGTCCAAATGGGCTATTGTAACCAGTTCACCCCCAACATAATAATTGATTCGATTAACTGCATTTGTGTAGATGAAACAATCCCCAACCCACAAACCAGTTCGAACAATCTCGTTTACCTCCCCGAGAACATTAAAAGCATCTTCAACACCATCTTCGGCTACTTCATTAGCCTCTCTAGCACGTTGCACTTGATCCTGATCAAAACCTAGGATATAGTAACTATCTTCAGTTGCTAGGCAAACTAATTTTCCATTATCGGACCAATAAACAGCTCTTGGTTGTATTTCAATCCTTCGAACCAAATCTAAAGAATCCCAATCGTAAAATGTCAAACCAGAAACTGATTTCACCCCCAAGAGCCAGCCACCAAATATTCCTTCAGCTCCATAATCAGGCTTGAAACTCTTCTTTTCTTTGAAATTCTTAAAGATTTTTACGGTAGATCCAGCTTCTCTTATAGCATATTCGCTTGAATCTTGAGCCCATACAAACTCTTGAGCACTTCCAAAAGCTTTGTTTCTTAATGCCATTGCCGTGTAAATTATATATTCACCATCCCCACAGACTACCACAAATCTACCATTAGGATTGTGTTGAATGCTCTGAGGATAAATTTCACATGCTCCCATGTCTTTAACAGCTACTGGTAAACGTTCACCATCTCTAATTTCAGCTCCTTCAGGAAGTGCTTTGAGGTTAGCTTGCTGTAACTCGGAATGACGAGCCCAAATGATTTTGCCACCACTTGCATCCATACTAACAGCAGGTTCTTCTCGACCAACCTAAGAAAGATAGCAGACAACACAATATTGACTAAGAAACATAAGTAGGAATTTTCATATTTAATTTAATTTGGTCAAAACAGTTACCTTAACTAGAATACTTCCTTCATCATAACCCAACGCAACATTATTTGAACCTTTCAAACAGCAAATCGTCCACACCCTCTCAAATCCATAGTTCAAGCTACTTTCAAGACGATTTGTATTAGCATGCCATACACGAACAGTTCCATCTTCACTTCCTGTCAAGACGACGGGTAATTCAGGATGGAAACAAACAGCACTAATATTCTGTGCATGTCCTTCCAATGTTTGAACGCAAGTTTTATTTTGATAATCCCAAATTTTAACAAGGCGGTCATCGGCACCCGAAATCAAGTAAGGTTTATCACCACCATGGTAGTAATCAACACAATTTACACCTTTCTCATGGCCTTCCAATGAGAAATTTGCTGTTGATGCACCTAATTGCCATACTTTTAACGTACGATCAAGTGAAGCACTTGCAAACGTGTTATTATCTTTGGGGTTTATGACTATTTGCATGACGTAATGCGAGTGTCCTTCAAAAACCTGTTGGCAAGCCCACGCTTTATCCCAATTCCACAATTTAATCAACATATCATCTAAAATACAAAAATTAAAGAAAATAATCTTCCACTATTAGCAAATTTCAAATTACATACCACTGCTTGTCAAAATATATGGTTGTGTTGGATGTACAATAATACAACGCACATAATCAGAATGCGCTTCAAATGCATGAACTCTATCTAAGGTATTGTAATTAAAAACCCTTATTTGCATATCATCTGATCCGGCAATTATCCAATTCTTTCGTGGAACAAATTTAGCGGCCCTCACAGGCAAATCACATACCTCAAATGTCTTTACAAGCTGCTGATTTTCATGATTCCATACGTTAATATTGCCGTTATACAATGAGCATAACATCCAGGGCTCCGTGGGATGTAAGTCGACACATTTCACTCGGTCAGATCGAGCAGTTAGTTTACGCTTAATATCTAAACGGAGAGGCTGAAATTTACGATAATTTTAGATGGTGTCTTAAAATAGGTGCTAAGGAGCTTCTCACCATTTTTATTACTGGACTTATTCGCGTTAAATTTGATTTTTCTTAGCTTATTATTAGGAATTTATAGACATTACACCTCATCTATCGTTCAAAACAAGACAAGACGTGGCCGGTAATTACCAACCTATTAAAAAACGAAACACTTTGATTGTTTCGTTTTTAATAAGTATGTTGCTTCTAAAATTGTTTTTTTATAAGTAAATGGAATCTCGGTAATAGTTAACAATGCGAAAATACGAAAAATGTGGATAAAATAATCTTCTTTAGCATGAAATATCGTATAGTTTAGTTCTTGTGTTGTACACAATATATTTGTTTCCTTAGAAGTAAGATTATTATTCAGAATAATAAATACATTGATAAAATGAAAATTAACTATTTTACGATACATAATGAAAAATTAGTAATCCATTTCAAGTTTTTTAAATTTCGGGGATAATTTAAGTTGGTGCTTTTAGCGATAATGGCTATTTGGTATATTTGCACACTTTTAGGCTATTTCACAGGACGCGTAATTTTGCGTAAAATTGTAAAAGTGAATCAACAAATCAACATTGAGTCGTTGGTCATATGAATTACATTGATTTCTACCCGACACGTACACTTGATATGATCTCCTGACAGAATTTGACAAACACAAAATTCAAGAATTGAAGAATCATAGTCACGCATCGTGTAAACCGGCTTAAAGAGTACTGAATCATCCGCGAAATTTAAAAAGGACAAATCTGTACCATTAACTTTCCTTTCTGTTAAGATTCTTCTCTTACATAATTTGATGTATAATTAATTATATACATATTTTTTAACAATAAAGCACGATAATAATTACGATCTAAAATTATTCATTTTGCAAATAATTTCTTATATTTGTTTAGTAAATGATGGTTATTTCTGTAATTATAAAATTTTCTGTTAAAATTACGATCTTTGAACAGTAAAATGTAAAATATGATTGTTTGTTACAATACAGAAAAATATTAGTATGTATGATGAATAGTGTGAACTATAAACAGTCTGATTAAAAATCACACTATTAAGAAAAAAAAAACTGCAAAATAGAATAATTTGTTTGGAATGGATTGGTTCAACCATTCAACATTTATGATTAGCCATTTTGCTTTCCGGATGTTATCCCGGTGACTTATTCACAAAGACATTCTAAAAAGTTCTGGTTTTTCGCGCTAAAACGCCGTGATTTACATCGTTTATCCGTCTGTTCATTAAATCGTCTGAAAAAGCCTAAAAGTACGCGTAAACAAACGCTGTAGTCACTGGGTTTATTTTGATATCTGTTTTTCTTCTGCATTTTTAGCATGTCAACCAAACGTAAGCGGGCACCCGTTAAAAAAGCAGGTACAAAACGCGGTAAACGAAAAGAAGATAGTGACGTCGATTCGGATTTAAGTGATAACAGCGAAAATGAGAATTCTACCAAACCAGATGAAGTACTTATTGCTGGTCACGGTGATGTTCTCGACGAACCGATGCAACTACCTCAGGAGCTGCTTAAGACCCTCATTAAACCTGCAGGTCAATTATTTCTGTTTGGAATGGTGAATTGGGACATTGCTGGCCGCAAAGAAAATAAGAGTGGAAACCGTTTGCATCCAAACTTGAACAGTCCACATCGTTTTACTGATCTCAAGGTTTGTTGCTTGTTTAAATTAATGTTACTTGTTTTGCAAAACTTGCAAAATGTATGCAAGATCAATGTAGCTTACCTATATCTACATGTCAGCATGCAACGATTTGTTTGTGTTCCGCATATTATAACAATGGAAGGGTCTTTGGCATAGTATGGCAAATAATACAAAAGTATTAGCACATTCCGTACTACACAAGTTTAACTAATCTGGAACAGTTGTTTCATGCATGCGTAGTATTTTCATCTGTTGTCCGTTGACTGTAATCAGTCAACGATTGAGAGAGAGGATATGCATCCTCAAAACGACTGTTCCAGATTGATTAATTAAACTTATGCAGTACAAAATATGTTAATATTTTTGTGTTGTTTGTTTTGTATATTGTTCGTTACTATTTATCTAGGTACGTTTAGCAGTTAGCGGTTGTGTGTCGGCGCATAGTGTGATTGTAACCGAAGATGGAAAAGCAATGACTTTTGGTCGTAATCAGTTTGGGCAACTAGGCCTTGACCATGGAATAACTAAAGAAGTACCTACCATTGTTCCAGCTCTAGCGAATATGAATGTTATTTCGGCAGCTTGTGGTCGGAATCATACTCTGTTCTTGACCGATACTGGTACTGTGTATGCTTGTGGTGATAATCGTTCTGGACAATGCGGAGTTGGAAATTTACAGTCTAATGTCATAACGCCAACTAGAATCAACTACAGAGGTCCGCCTATAGTTAAGGTCTGCCTGTCTTTTTTTTTTTAATAGAACGCATTTATTTGTAAAATTTCCAAATAGGTGGGATGTGGAGCAGAATTTTCTGTCATACTAGATATCAAAGGAGGCTTGCATTCTTTCGGTCTACCAGAGTATGGTCAGCTAGGCCATAACACCGATGGCAAATATTTCAAGACAAGCACCAAATTATGCTTCCACTATGAAACCAGCCCAAAACGCATTGTACTGTACATCGAAAAGAGCAAGGATGGGCACGTCTCGCCCGTCGATGTAACAGAAATTGTTGATTTCAACTGCGGTCAAAATCACACCGTTGCAATCGACAGCAAGAAACGAGCATTCTCGTGGGGTTTCGGCGGTTTCGGACGTTTAGGGCATGCCGAGCCAAAAGATGAATTGGTAAGTTAATGTTACTTAATTTCTAATGAAATTTTACGAATTCATAAGAAAATTTAATTATTTCCACTTTTGACTTCAGCTAAAAAGTGAAGGTTGCAAGGTCGATACGTTTGTAACCTTTTCTTGGACTAATTCATTGCTGCTTCATAAAACTCTAAACTAAGGAAGCAGTTTTTGCTTTAAAACTTTACCTCTATCTCTTACCATTAGCGCAGATAACGTGGAAAATTTTCGGATTTCAAGAAAGAAATTTCAGCCATTCAGAGTGAATGTTAGCAGAACACATACCTATATAGTCGCAAGTACCTTGATCGGATATATTCAGAACGGTAGAGGCGATATTGGTTCGATATTCGTGTTAGACCATGGTTCGCCTGTTAGTTGGTCGGTTGCAATTGACGTATTAGTTTTGACGTATTACCTTGTGAAGTAACACCTCAAAATTAAAACAACAATCAACCGACAGTTAATAGCCGTCAGATAATGGATATAACATGGAATAATGCGCCAAATATATCCGATCAAGGTAGGTGTGATCATAAGACCGACGCTTAATATGTACATGTTTCATAATTTTTTGAATTTTGTAGTTTGGGATCGTCCTTTGCTAACCTCCCAAAAGCGAATGGCTGAATACTTTTTCGTATGTATTGGATATACATACACATACGTCGATCAATTGATAACACATCCTACAATATTTGAAACTATAGTCTCTACGCCCTAACGTAATTACAATAGTTCGTTGATTCTCTTAAGATAGATTTTTATATAATACATAATTTTCAAATAAATTTCGCTATAAATCAAGTTATGTAAAAGGAAGGAGCCAAATAGACGATCACCTCATAGTTGTATATCCTTCCATGGTGCGATCTTCTTTCTATTTCAATTTTGCATATACTACTTTGTAAACATTTCAATAAATAGGAGAGAAGGCAAAATAATGGAATAGTTTCCTTATTATCTAAAAACAAATCTTTGATGTCGATTTTCAATGTTTTCTTACGCAATCTACACACAACGTAAACGTAGCGTCATTTTATTGCTGTTTTAATCCAATTGAAAATATCTGCGGTGTAATCGACATATTGCTAGAAGTGGATGAGAATCAGAAAAGATTGTGCTCCAGGTACGATAACCCCAGAAATTTGGTGTTCGATTCATCAAATACATCATACCCACATATACATTAGACTGCGACTATGAAAGCCTAAGGATTCGGTTTTTGTCAAGTTAGCTGAAAGTAAGACTGGAATTAAATAATTTATAATGCAAAATATTATGTAGGTACCGCGCCTGATCAAGTATTTCGATTCGCAATCTCGTGGCGTCCGATCTGTTCATTGCGGCTCGACCTACAGTCTTGCTGTCACCGACTTCGGGGCGCTGTTCATGTTCGGACAAACCAAGCGCACTGGCGAGGCGAACATGTATCCAAAACCAGTGCAAGATCTCGCCGGGTGGGATATCCATCACATCGGAGCCGGTAACACTTCAATCATCATCGCAGCCGATGACACCGTCATCGCTTGGGGCGCGTCGCCGACATACGGCGAACTTGGACTCGGAGATTTCACTAAATCCACTACCGTTCCAAAAGAGGTAAATATATTTTTTGATTTTCAAGTGTTATATTTATGTTGATATCAAATATGGAAAAATTAAGCATATATGTTTAGCTTAAATCTAACCGAGGAAAGATGAAAATAAGTGCTCGATTTTCTAGATTAATAGCTTAATTCTAGAGCACTCGGAGCGAAAGCAGCATGTTACAGTAAATGATCTATAACATAATTTATCTGAAAGTTTTTATTTGCTTACCTTTTTCAAATAAAGCATGTATGCTAGGACTACTCATCTGCGTATTCCCGTATTTAATTTAGGGAAACATAATATTATGCGCCAAACAGAAATGTTGTCTGGCTTTTTCGTGCAATAGATCGTTTTAAATTTAAAAATGAATGACAGAAAACACTACCATAAACTGTATTAGCACCATCTTTGGTTATTGACTTTTCTCATTTTTTTTAACGTATTCTTTATATAACAACATAATAACTAATCTCGCCATAAAAACTTCTCTGAAAATATTTAAATACTTAAAATTGATAAGTATTTTAGGTGTGTTAACGTGATCGAATCTTTTATTAATAAGTAATGTCAAACGATCTACCGGTGTTCGAGAACTACGGTTATGCTCTTAGTTTATATTTTTTGCCCTAGAGTTCGATTAACCGGATAAGTCACTTTAAAATTTTCGCGGATAAAGTAGAAGTTCTTATTATATAACTTTTTATTAATTATGTTAGAAACCTGTATCAAGATCAATCAAAAGGAAAACAATACGACGTAACCTCAACATCACAGACGGAGTTCGGGATATATTCATTCGAACGATATGACTGTAGGTTACCCGAAGAAAGTTTGTACCGGTTATTCCGTTTACAAACTTAGAACGTTCTGAAGGACTTCTTTCTACGTCATTAACCTTCGAATACAATAATCGTAAACGCTTGAATCCAATAAGTAGTTTTTGCTAAATACCGATAGATCGTTTAAAATCACATAATTGTATTGAATATATAAGATGGGGAACTCTCTAACGTTCGTAGATGGAACTCCATTTATATTTCGCTGCATTTTACAGGTTACTCGCTTGAGCGGTATCAAGGTATTGTGTCTCGCCATGGGCTTATCCCATACTCTTCTCATCGCCCAGAACGAGACTCCCGAACAGACCAACAAGCTGGAGACATTCGATAAGTTCGAACCGTAAACAATATACGTTTAGAAAAAAAAGTACATTTTGACTGTCTTAACTGTAAGGAAGCACTATTTACTGCCCTTCCATTTTATCATTTTTTTAATTCTTAATATGTAAGTTTTATATTTCCAGTATTTTTTTTACTATAATTTATTTTAAGGTGAAGCGAGAAGGACTTAAAGAAAAGTTAGGCACATACATAATATGATAACAAACCTGAACGTAATGATGTGTAATATCCCTTCCCTTTTTGAATATATTAATAAACAATAAATGTTCTTATTTCTTTTAATTTTTGTTCAATGTTATTTTCCGAATGTAATATATTAAACGAAACTCCCAACATGTCAAACATTTAAAAGCCATTGCTGTGTGCGTTTTATCTGTTGATGTCGTAAGAGGAAAGTTTAATCGTACCCAATATACGTTTTAATTTTTTTCAATACAATATTATTTATTTGCAGACCTTTCCTTATTATAATTTTAGCAAAGAGATTCGATTAAAAGTCCTGTAATAAATTAAAATTGATGTAGGCCCATTTTCTCATACAGCGGACACTTAGGGGATTACTGAAGAAGTTTAATATTCTGGTACCGCTTTCAGAAGGACGAGCAGAGAGCGTAAAGCACCCCGCATTTATATAATCTTAGAAATATTGTACTTTTTGTGTTAACTGATGCTCAACGTTTACTCTTTCCTTTTCTCAACAAAGGGTACTTTTGAATTTAAAAATATTGCCACTATGTTTATAGTCGATGTGGATGATAGGATCAAGACATTTAAGTTTTCTAGCGGCGTATGGTAAATTACCTACTAACGTTAAAGCTACGTGGTCACTTGCTCTATAGTGGGTCCTATAGAGCAAGTGAGTCCTAAATATCAAAGAAATAAAAAAGCAGATAAGCTGGTCAAAGGAGCAGTGAACATGCCGCCTTTCAGTGGTCGTACCCTTCTTTGCGGTTTGAAAGTATCAGAGATATGGGAGGGCAATTAAAGGGTCTCGTACTGGGAAAGTGGTCCAGGACAAAAACGGGCGAAAGCGCTTATATCAGACTCGCCAAAAATAGCAAAAAGAGCGCTGTCGTTCAGCAAAGGGGGCCTAAGATTAATGGCAGGATTTCTGACAGAGTCTATACCGAGAAGATAGGACACATTTTATGTAAATATCTTACCATCAGTTGCATATTACACTAATATTTCTGTAGGCCATTTCTTGCATCTGAAGGAAGAACATCCTAGAATAGTATTAAAGCCTCCGTTTATTCCAACAAATACGAGGGGATTTTGTTAGAACAGATATATTAACATTGTGGTGACTAAGGCATCGGGTGCCATAGCCCGACTATAATAATACGCTACGATTTAATGTCGTAACTTCTAATTACGCCAATTTCTTAGCAAAAAGGTAATACACCAGGGCAGGGGTGGGGCTGGTAATATACCATGTCCAAAATTCAAAACATTACGATTGAAGCAGAGATCTTTTTGCGACATAGAATGATAGCATACACAGGAACTTCAGAATGCTGCGTGGTTGGACTGACATGTCCTCAGCTAAAAAGAAAATTGGTTAATACTAAAGCACATTTTTCCTTTTGCGGTCCAAATTAAAGCACATTAATAAATGAATAAAACAATGCCTTTGTCAATAAATACTTTATTTCTCAGAAAGTTGGCTGCACTGATTTTGTTTGTTTTTTTTTTTCGTACTTCTCTTGTCATTTCATTTAATTTTATTTTTTAACCTATAAATTTAACTAAAATCTTAGATAAGTTAATAAATTTGAAAAAAGATGCAAAGAGTAAACATCTCTTTGTTATGCAGAACATGCCTTAAAGGCGAGGGAAATATATATCCTTTATCATTCACTTCGACGGGACATGAAAACATCAATTTTGCCACTATGTTGATGTCTTGTACAGCTGTTTGTGTAAGTTTCTTACTGTGTACATTTAATATTGGTTCAAAAATATAGAACCATTTATTATGGCTTTATATAATCATTTACAGATTCAACCAAATGATTCGCTACCATACCAAATTTGTGAGAAATGTCTATGTATATTGATTATGGCTTATAATTTCAAGGAACAGTGTGAGAAATCTGACCTTTTTCTTCGTAGGCGAGACAGAATAAAATTGAAAGAAACAAAATTAGATGATTTGAAGATTACATTAACTGACACAATAGGAGGTGATACTACCGTTGCTACTAATGTTAAAAGCAATGATAAAGTGAAAGCGAAGAAAGGAAATGTAGAAATTAAAGACATCAGAAATGCTAAACCTATTGAGATGGTACTTATTAAACAGGAACAAAAACAAATAGATACAATGAAATCGACGGCAATTAAAAAAGAACACAGTTACAATAGCAAAGAGGGCTCCAAACGGAATGAGCTAAAATATAAACGAAAACCTGGGATTTACAAATGTTCTAAGTGCGATAAAATACTGACAACCCGATATGGTTACATGTACCACATGAGGAATCATTCTGAAGGCAAGTCATTTGCTTGTCCTGTTGAGGATTGTAAACGGAAATTCTCTTGGAAACCAACATTAAAACGACACATGTTGGTCCATTCGAACGAGAAGCAGTTCCTATGTTACATTTGCGGCGTAGGGTACAGTGCAGCCGACTCATTCTGGTATCATTTGAAGAGTCATCAGGATCAAAGGCCATATTTATGTACATGCTGTGGAAAATCATATAAGCAAGCAATCCATCTAAAATATCACATGCACTCCCATACAGGAAAACGACAGTTCAATTGTACTAAATGCAATAGAGCATATTTAGGGCCAACACAACTCCAACGACATTGGAAAAAGTTCTGTGGGATTGGAAGGGATCCTCCGGCTGAAAGGCAAAGGAGACCACTGAATTTTAATTAAAGTTGTTTCTGTTATAGTTTTATATCGTTTCTGTGAAATAAAATCGGTTTATATACCTACAGTCTTTCTTCTTCAAATTATTGACTTTCTTGGAAAAATATAATTTACAAAATGGTTCAAGTAAAAATGAAAATATAATGTTTTAACCAGTAACTTCAAATAGTATAAACATCTGTTTGTTCTAATTGATTCTTTGAAAACAAATCCATTTTTGCTAGTAGCTGTAAAGTAAAGACTCTTAAGGTGCAAATAAACGATTACTAATGGTAATTCAAAACTAAACTAATTAACTGCATTATTATTATTTATGATAATGATTAGAGAGGCCAAAGGCAGGGGGAATTATTACTGTTTTGCAGCAACTAGTTTTGCAGTTGTGCAGCAACTAGTTTTGCAGTTGTGCAGCAACTAGTCTTCTAATTCGTGTTTTGTCGACTCTCGGAGGAAACTAGTTGGCAATACGAACCCCTTACGAGACGAATAAACACGAGTCTGTCTGCCAATTTCAACTGCCTTTGCCTTCTCTAATAACGATGATAAATAATAATGATAAACTAAAATTTTGTTGTTCCTTTACTAATTAATAAATATTTAATATTTTATAATACAATAGGTAAACATTCCCTCAGTAGCAACTATGAGGATGATCTTGATGACATCGCGCATGCTTCTTGTTCGTGGAAGCTTTTGCATTTCAATATCCTTTTACCGTAACTATATATGTGTGTTTGGTGTCTAAAGGAGCTGCTCCCAAATAGCTACGGAGTAACCATTTATGCATGTCACAGTAAACTATACCACATTGTTATCTAGGCTGTGGTACAAGTGAGGTGTAGATAAGAATAAGGTGGCGGGTAATGCAACGCGAACATAACCTACGAAGAGTAAACACACTGTTTGTTGTGGCAGCAGAGGTGAAAGGAAGCAGAAACTATAGGAGTAAATCTGATACGTTAAGTATCAGTTCCGGAACAGCTCCAGAACAATATGGCGAACAAATCGAAAGCCGCTGATTCGTTTCCTTACCTACGTTTTTTTCTTTTCCCTCTCATTCTACAATTGCAATCGAATTTCGATTTTTTTTAACCGTTTAAAACTGTACATTTATAAGTGAAGCCTTCAACTTGACATTAAAAAAGAAAAAAATATGCAGAGATCAAGAATCACCCTTCTATGTAGAACATGCCTAACATCACAAGGAAATATTTATCCTTTGTCGTTTACGTCTACTGGACATGAGAAAATTAATTTTGCCACCATGTTAATGGCCTGTACAGCTGCTTCTGTAAGATTTTTGCTCTATAAACCTTGTAATGGTTCAAAAATTCGACTTTGAATGCTTGTAGATTCAACCAGACGATTCATTGCCATATCATATTTGCGAGAAATGTGTATGCATATTGATTACCGCATATAATTTCAAAGAACAATGTGAGAAAGCCGACCTCTTTCTTCGTCGACAGAATAGATTGAAACTAACACAAGCGAAATTAGATGATAATAAAATTATTTTCAGTAATACAGCAAGTGATATTAATAACGAAGCTGTTAATAGCCTGACCAAAGTTAAATTAAAGTGGGAAAAAGATGAGATTCAAAACGATAATGCTATTGTTAAGCCTATTGAAATGGTACTTGTTAAGGAGGAGTTGAAAGAAATTGACGGAGTAGAATCAACATCGATTAAAAGAGAACATAGTTACAATAGCGAGGAAGACTTTAAACCTAAGAAAGCAATATACAAACGAAAATCTACGATTTATAAATGTTCAAAATGTGATAAAGTATTGACAACCCGATATGGCTTCAGATATCATATGAAGAACCATTCTCAGAGCAATTCATTCGTCTGTCCTATTGAGAGTTGTGAACGTAAATTTTCTTGGAAACCAACTTTAGAACGGCACATGTTGGTACATTCTAACGAGAAACGTTTCCTATGCTACATTTGTGGAAAAAAGTATAGTGCAGCCGATACCTTTTGGAAACACTTAAAGAACCATCAAGACCAAAGGCCGTATTTGTGCACATGTTGCGGGAAATCGTTTAAGCAATCTGTCCATCTAAAGTATCACATGCACACTCATACAGGAAAACGGCAGTTTGTATGTGCCAAGTGTAATAGGGCCTATTTGGGACCAACACAGCTGCAACAGCATTGGAGAAAGTTTTGTGGGATTGGAAGGGATCCACCAACCGAGAGGCGAAGACGTGCATTAAATGTTGATTAGAGTTGTTTTAATTAAAGTTTAATATAATTTCTTTGAAATAAATTTGTTTTGTATATTTGTAGACTATTTTTCTTTTTACTACTAGTAACTTCTAGTATTTGGCCAGAGTACATTTGTAACTGTTATGTTAAGTCGTTGATGATTCTGTTCATAAGTGAACGACTTTTGTACAATCGGGTTTTAAAGTAGTTGAAATCTTGAAATGCTGAACAAACTCTAACAGCTGACTTTTATGTCGATTGACTGTTTAATTTGGCTATAGGATGTGAGAACATAAGCAAGTATAATGACAACGATGTGAAACTAGGAAGGTGTTCCACAGGGGCAACCTTCACAATCATGTTAGCGAGATTTGGAAGAGCTTTAGAGAGAAACCTCTATAAACACTGTATTACAGAAGCGGTTTATTTGATAATTTCATGTAATGGGAAACTACTGGATTTTCTAAAAAATAGTGACCATTAATATATCAACATAGAGTTTCAATGTATTCTTCCTTTGATATTTTGAGCCCTGCAAATTGCTAATCATAAGAAGAAACGAAATATTCTACCTAGAAATATTTTAGGGATTGACAAATTTTTAGAATAAAGAAGCATGTACTACCATTCCGACCTTTAATAATTATCTTCAATAAACACAAATGAATAATATTAAAAGCCGTACGATATCTACGCAACACCCTGTGGGATATATTTGACGGAATAAGAACCTGTGCACGTCTAAAACTCTATAATTAACCCAGTGGTACCTCGACGCAATCTTTCGAACGTCACGCGAGGCCAGCACTAGCAGCAACAGCGTCTTTTTTCCACTGTAACTCCCCACTTCTTACTTTCCACTAGTTTTCAAAGATGACGACGGCCGGCAAGTGGTGCTTATCTTGCGTCCAAGTTTCCTGAAGATCTCGCGCGAACCATTAGAACGCGAAGATTTTGAAACGAAAACGCTGAGCGGTTGTGCGAGTGTTGAAAGTGTACGAATTTAGATAAAACGCCTTAAGCGATAATGAAATCGATCTCGGGGTCCGGTGTGGCGATATATTTATTTATAAATATCCGAAAAAGTGAGTAATGGGATATGCGGCACGTGTTGCTTCGGATGCCCGAGAATTTTCGCCATGATCTTCGAAGAAATCGATTGATAGTCGCGCAAGGAATCTATCATCACAAAAGAATGTTGTTGAAGGTAATATGAATAGCAACGAATTCTCTACGCCGGAGAAGCAAAACCAAATTGTATCGGGCACCGATCAACGCAATTCTAAGAGAAATAGCGGACTTTTATCATTTTTCAAATGGTTCAAACAACCCGGTACGTCATCTAGGGAATCCGTCGATAGTTCGTCCACATCGTCTCTAACGTCGTCCGGAAGTACGGATAGCGTAAATTCTACGTATAGTACGGGAACGGTCGCTTCTTTCTCCTTCATAACACCGGATGCCTATAACAAGAAGCACACAACTGAGAAGAGCATTGTACCAGGTCCAGAAACTGATACTTATAAAGCTAGATTAAAGCAACGCGAGAAATTTCGAGAGAAGGATAAGAATATCACGTTAAGGAAGAAATATAATTTATTTTTCCATAGAGACACCTTACTTAAACCAAATAACAACGTCGTAGAAGAAGATAATAGTAAAAGTTTACCGCTGATGACAAAGAAAAGCCCTTGCGAGGAACCTGAAAGGTTACATAGAAGAACTGCAAGTGAATCTTCGAAGATACGAAAGGCAGGGGCATATTGTCACGTTAAAGGTAAGAGGAAGGCGCCCCAACCTCCCAGTAAAGAAGACACCTTCAGTTTGAGACGGAAAAAAAGAGCAGCGCCAGCTCCACCTATTGAAAATCAAGCTGTTGGTGAAAACACTCCTACAGACTGCAATGTTCAATTGAAAATGGATAATAATCCTGAAGAGGATGTGATATGTAACGATTCTTTGAAGTTAGATCACGGTATATTGAAACCAGCGAAAGATGAACCCTTACAGATCGATACCAGCTCGCCTAATTCAGCGAGGTCTAGTTACATAGAAGCACCGGTCTCTCCGAGGCCGTGGTACAAACGCCATGTCTCTTCGACGTCAAGCAAAAAAGAGAAGCACGATCCAGCAACGTCTGAGCGGCTTCCAGAGCTTCAATACTCTCGCAACAGTACGGCCGACTTAAATATAGACGATACTAAAATAGAGGTGAAGAGAAAGGACGATAAACGCAAATCCGGTATCTCGTTTCTGACGAACATTAGTGAGCTAGACAGGGAGGCCACCGAACTCCTTAAGAAAGATAAAGAATCTGTCGTAATCTGCGAAATGCCGGCGTTTATGCGGCCGAAATCCAATGAGCAGGTTGATACCGATAGCCTTGTATCTCCTAAACGGAAATCCACTAAAGATCTCATCGCGAAATTCAACGCCATAACTAACGTCACCAAAGTTACGGTTAATGCCTTCCAACGTGATAAGCGTGAGTATTTCGGAGGAAAATCTGCGAAAGCTAGCCAAGATACTAAAAAAGCACCCAAGAAGAACCAAGCGGAACCGTTATTGAATCCGTTAATGAAATCCGAAAGCGCTAGCGTAGTAAAATCCAAATCGGAAGTAAAAGAAACACCAAAACTGGATAGGATAAGTTGGTATTGTCCAAAATGTCACTTGGAGAACGACTATTGGAGGATAATCTGCCACGTTTGCTCCACAATCAAGCCATATTTTGATGATTTATCCGCTCCACCAACCCCTAAAACTTCCAATAACGTATGCGAAGAAAAAGCAGAACCAAAACAACCTGTTAATCAAGAAAACAAAGTTACTAAACTTCAAGAAACGTTTATGGAAAGAAACTTGGAGCGTTCAAAAACGCAAATAGGGTTCTCGGCATTATCACGCTATAATAACGAAATAAAGGACAAAAAAAACGTCAATAAGCAATCTGCTTCTGATGCGAAAAATAAGGAAGGATCGGAATCGAAAAAACAAGAACGCGAAAAACTAATCAAAATGTTGATTGAGATGAAGAATTCACTACCGAAAAGGAAAGTTAACGCTGCTAAAGAAAATAAACGCACAAGTATAATCGAAGAAGGCCTAGAAGCATTAGATTGTGAAAATAAGCTTAAAGAAGTCAATAAAATGGGGGATGCTGAAGACGGCAAGAAATTGGGAATTACATCTAAAGAAAAGATCGTAAAAAGGGATGGTCAAGTGAATCTAAATATGAAGGAGGAGAAAGTGGATGTCGTTGCAAAGGATAAATTGGAAACTAAAAACACGCAAATAATTAAGGAAGCTACTACAAAAGAAAATATTTTTGTAAATAAGGAAGTAATTCTGACTAAAATAGAAAGTACCAATTCTAAAGTTACTAAGGAGACAAGAAATAATGTTATCACTGATAAAGAAGGATCTCCACTGAAGCAGCTCAAAGCCAATTTTCTGATAAACCAAAAGATTTCAGATGCAAAACTTAGCAGCAGTAAAGAAGATCCAAGTCAACAAGATAGTTCAAATAAAATTATTAAAGAAGATATATCAAACAAAACTAATACAACTACGGTAAAAGAAGAAATAAGGCAAGATGTAGCTAAGAATTCAAGCAGCGGAAATCAAAAGGAACTGCTTTTAGTGACACAGAAAACCATCTACGAAAACATCAAAGTCCAAAATCAACGGCCCCAAAAAGTCTCATCTTCGGCGCAAACCAGCGCCATCATTACGAAAACGCCTTCGGTAACAGGCGCTATAAAGAAAGACGGCAGCTTCGAATTGATTAAACCAAAAGACTTCGCTGATATCTACAATGAGAAGATGGGAAAATCGGACAACGAACATCTGTACGCTAATTGGGATAAACCGAACACATACTCTAACGAATCAATGTCAATTTTCGTCAATATTCCGAAGAGACTTAACGATTTGAAGAACGCCGACTTCACCAACGCCCAAAATAACATGGATACATTGGAAATTAACAGATTGCTACGAAGATTAGAGACTGCTATCGCAAAAGGTGAAATGACGGATGCGGCCGTTTTTGCGAGAGAATTAGCACAGCTCAAGGTCAACTGTTCGGTGATCAGACAAAGGGAGAATAAAGGTCAGGAACAAAAGAAAGGAACTGAATTTACGTAAGTTTTTTGTTTTTGGAAATAGTTTTGTTGCAATTACAAAATGTCTTCTTTATTTACTTAGAAAAATACGTTGTATGTATTATATCCGTTACTCCCTATGGTAGTAGGGGAGTAGAAAGCACGTAGTGAATAGAATACATGTGTATGTCATTTGACACATTTAATAAAGTTAACTACATAGACATGGGCTATTGTTTGACAGTTACGGTTAACATATTACACGATTTGGATAAAATCAAGGTGACCAACTTAAAATTTGCAAAAAAAATATCATTGCTGCCAACTTATGTAAACAAAACTCATGTTATGTGCATATATTTTCCAGATTCTAGAATAAATATTTAAACATTATTTGCTATATCCTTTCATTTGATTCCAATAATCTTGCCGGAAGATTCGTCATAAGCATCTGTTTCGTTTCATTCACGTTCCGCTGCAATTATGTATGGAAAATATTGGCGAATTTATGCTAATATTAAGAACTCGAAAGCATCAAACCCAATCCGTTTGCTAATACCGTAAACACAGGCGTGATAACTAAAAATACATAAATCTAAAATGTTCCGTTGTGGGAGCACAGGTTCATCGAACCTTTCGAAATAATCTTTAGATTTTTTTCTCAAACGGCGTGAGAAAATAACTATGGTCCGTAGAGTATTACCGCTTATTTTGAAATGTTTACAACTCTCGCGTGCATAAATTTTACATGTTTCAAAAGTGCCTGGCCTAGTGATTCAGTTTCAGGACCAAATGTGTTTGTAACACTTTACGTTCGACCGAATCTATTTTTAATTTTTGCCTATAATAAAAAAAGGAATAAAGCAGTTGATAGAATTAAATTATAAATATGTCCATTTAATTCTAAAAATACTTTAGCCTTTAAGTACCTCGTGCTTTGAAATTCTTATAGATTCCTTTGAATCCGATGTATTTCTTAAAATTACTTGTGAAATATATGTTTTATATGAAGAAATATTAATTTCATCATGAATTAATTTCATTAATTCATTAATCATTTAATATTTCTTTATGGTTCCGTCCGAAATTGTTGGCTTATTGAAGCGGCAAGTAAAGGAAGGAAAAATCGGCGTGTTTAACATTTCGATAATGTGTATATTATCTTATTAAAGAGTGTTTCCTGCTGTTCTTCATCGTTGCTACTTTAACTGGTTTTTAATTAATATTTAGAAAATTGAGAAAATCTCAAGCCGGTCGGTTTCATTCATTTTCTGGAACGTAATAACTTTAATAACATTGATACTTTTACTTCTAAACATGATCCAAGTCCAGCATTTTGGATAGAGGTATTACGTTCTGGTATAAGAGAAATCTCCGTTCTTGAAGTTTTCCAAACTAGTTAAAGAAGACGCCAAAGTAGCAACACCGACGAACAGTAGGAAGAAGACAATATGCATATTATCGCAACGTTAAACACGCCTATTTTTATTTCCATTCCCTGACGGCTGAAACAATCCAAGACGTACACACATACATACACACAAAAACGGTATTGATTGTCTCTTCTTTCCATAAGAGTTTAATCCGATTATTTTCTATGAGATTACGATGTTTTTATGTTTGATTTCCCTGGTAGATGTAATTCTAATAAACAATGCATATTTATTATCTCTTGTGTTATCTTTATAGCGTAAACATGTTCGTGGAAGACAGGTTATCCCACAGGGGGCCATTCACAATTCCAGTAACTGCCGAGCAAACAGTTGGAAAATTGAAGCAACAAGTGGAAAGGGATTTTGAAATTCCTGCCAATGTACAAAGGTGGATTTTGGGAAAGGAGTTGGCCACCGACGACAAATCCACGCTTAAAGATCATCACGTGACTACTAATGGGTGCCCGGTTTTTCTATACTTAGTGGCGCCTAATAGAGGTAACTACGCCGCCTTTTTTTCTATTTTATTTCGGTCGATTAAACATCGTTTCGTTTACGAAACGCCAAGAAGAAACGTTTGTATAGCTTCTGTTAGGTTTACAATGCTATTAATGTTGAATTAAGCGGTCTTCACAGTGTGAAGGTGGCGTAAGAATTAAGGTATAGTGCCCAATTTTGCCTAATGCAAATTAAATCAAACTTAGCCGATACCACGGACTATCCTAAGGTGATTCGCTCATTGCAAATTTAACTATCGCCAATGAGAGAACTTAGTGTATATACAAGCATAGTACAACGTGTCTACTTAGTGCGAGGATAGCAATTTATTAAGAAAGCTTTCAACAATATTCGAGAAATGCTGCATAACATAAACGTATACTCGAATGCATAGGATGTTTAGTTGCCTATACGCACGATACAATCGCTATGCCATTTGTCTTAATTTTTGAAATAATTGACTAAACTTGACATTTATTGCGTAATGCCTCTGTTTCTTTAACGGCCGATATCTTTGTTGGAAGGGTGATTCAAATTTTATTCGAATGAATATTTCTTGGAGTTTTCAGCGAGATACTGAAAATTTTTCCTATCGGCCCGATTCGATGAAAAAATCGATATCGTTATCAAGTTTTGCATCGAACAAAAAAAAATTTTTTTTAATGTTTATATATTTTCGAATTATTTTTCTTACTAACGGCAACGTTTCTCAATCACTACACGCTAGTAAGTGCGATTTAAAGGTTATTTATTTACCTTGATTGCCAGCGACAGCAATAGCAAACACGTTGAAAATGCGAAATTTTGGGTCGGCAGTGAGAAATACAACATGGCTCTCGGACCAGAAAGCACTTACGTCCTTTCTGACACAAATAACTGTTCAATAAATATCATCCCCTTGCTAATATTTCTTCCATGGAGGGGACAATCTTAAACTTCTTAAAAGTGTTAAAGCACATAGTACGCTACTGCAGAGACTGCTGCTTTCAGGAGCATTATGGTGAAAACAATTCCGTAAGTTCTATATAAATTGTTCAGACGTGTTTAGCCAATCACATATTTGTCTCAAGTAAATTTTAGCCGTTGTTCTCTGTTTGGCATTATAAATTCGGAACATCTGATTACTTATTTATTTGACAACAAGCTGATGTATTGATTTCCTTTGCCAAAATGTATCACATCATCCGTATGTATAGTTGCTCTAGGTCATATCCACATTCGTTTTTGATTATTCCGCCGGCCAAAATAATACTTCATGAGTCAACAGAATGGAAATATAGGTCTCCGAGGTGTCCGAAAGTCGATGACTAATTCTTAGCTTTCGATTTCCTGCTTGCTAACGCGTATGACGAATGTTTGGAACGACTTCCAGATGATAATTTCTATTCGAATCTATTTATAAAGCATCTTCTCCGCCGCTGGCAAGTGCAACGCTACTCTTCATAACTGACCGAATCCACTCGGTCCACTAAATTAGAACAAGGGAGACCTAAACCTGAACGTACGTACGCAAATACATGCATATGTCGTTCACGCTAACTGTTCACTGTCCTTGGGTTTTAACGCGACAGGAACACAAAATCTGGTGTAAGTTTTCGTTGATAAATTCTCGGTATGCACTCAGGGGTTGGCTAAAATTAAAACGACGTAGATTTCAACACAACGACGGAATTCGTTGTGATTGTTTTGGTTGTAAGGTACTTGCACTTTTGATACTGTTCACCAAATATCGATGACGCTGACTGTTTCTCGTCGGCGAAAAGTCTATTTAATTTCTTGTCGGAGAACTTGCAGTGTTTTTTTTTTTTTTGAATTCTTGAGTAAGTATCTTAGCTAACAAATTATTTTCTTGTGATATTTGTTCGTTTTTAAGCAAACTTCTAATTGTGTTGGTATCCCCAAGAGAAATATTGAAGGATGCAGTGTTGTAGATGGTACAAACAACCATTTCATGGAAAAATATTTTTCCGAAGATATGAAAGGGAATCGATTATAGGCGCAAGCTAGAATTAGATCATTTTAGCTTCCTTTTTTTTTTAACAAATATTCTTTTTTTCAGTTTTTGTTATATTTTGGGCATAATGTTGCTGTTTAGAAGTATCACGTAATTCAAACTCGTGTTTTGTGGACTTTCGTGTAGCTTGTCGTCTCGAAATATTGTGGCAGCGATACAACGTAGAGGCAAAACGCTCTCGGAACCACGCTAATGACGCTACGTAGGCACAAATATATCCGTGGGTAGTGCATTTTCTCGTCTTGCATTGCGTTGGCTGTGAAAGATTCTATCAACACCACGAGGAAGCTATTTTAGCGTGATTTTCTTTTATTATTATTTAAAAGATATTTTCTGACGTGCTCTAAGATGTGGCTAATCACCACGTCGATAATGGGCAAAGTTTTCAATCAATTGAATTACATTTTTTCGCAAAGGGTCACATATATCAACAAATCATAAAGAATGCCCAGAATGTAACAAGCATCCGAATTAAGAAAGACACAAAAAATAGAAGAATCTTCCTAAAAATAAGAGAATTTTTTACGAGAATAAATTATTTTCTTAAATAAAGCTACCAAAACCAAGGGGGCTCAATATTGAACACCAAACTTTACTTTATATTTGATACATAACCTATCGTTTCCCTAAATAAAGATTTTTTTCACATCAACACATCAATTTTAATTTTCCAGAATCTAAGCTTCAGGAAAAACCAAAAGAATTCGAAAATTCACTACAACAATCCAAAGAATCAGAAAGTAAAAATCCTCAGACAATACAAGAAAACATCGAAATCAATATCCAAAAGACAGAATCCCAACAAACCAAAGAAAATGGCAAAAGTTTATTGTTGGCACAACCTTCGACGAGTCAACAAGAACCCAGTAAGACTCCCAATAAAACCGTTGTTCGAGAAATTTTAAGTATAGTCGAGAAGAAAGTAGAACCGCCAAAAGCAGCGTTCAGAAAGTCATCTAGCTTCGATGAGGATTCTGGCGATTACGATTGCAAAACTTTAAGACCCCAAAAATTGGATTGGGAATGCAAGATGTGCACTTTATTAAATCCTCCTACAAATAACGTGTGCGCTGTTTGTGCTACCGTCCGCCAGAAAGAGCAAACGACACCAATTAAGGCCGTGAAGAGAAAAGCTCCCCAGCCTAGCAAAAAGAAGACCCCAGAAGCTAAAGCTCTTCACCTCCAATTGTTGGACTTAGATAATGGAGATTTGGTCAGTAACAGCGAAGCTTTCGAATGCATGGTTTGCCTGATGGAAATCGGAACGGGCGACGGTGTAACGCTGAGAGAATGTCTACATCAATTTTGCAAGCAATGTTTGGCTTATACAATCGAGTTCACTGACGATGCTGAAATCAAATGCCCTTATAGAGACGACCAATATTCCTGTGATATAGCGTTACAAGATCGTGAGGTTAAAGCACTTGTGGCGCCGAATATCTACGAGCAATACCTCGCTAGATCGGTGATGCAAGTCGAGAATAAAATTGAGAAGTCTTTCCATTGCAAAACGCCCGATTGCAAAGGCTGGTGCATTTTTGAAGATAACGTGAACGAGTTTAAATGTCCAGTATGTTTGAAATTGAATTGCTTGACATGTCAGGTAAGTTGTGAATTAGGAAATGAGAAAATTTTGAAGTAAATATTCAAAGTATGTATATCGGTTTGACCTATTTTTACTTTCAAAGAAACTAGCTTGATTTCAGATAAAATTAGTCAATCTGCTCTAGAGAAGAATAGCAATCTTGACAAACGTATTTTTAATTCCTTTTTTTCGATGATGACGTAGTTATTCAAAATAGAAAGCATAGAAATATCAACCAAAGAACTTACTGTAATAAAAGTAGCATCCCCGCGTGCCATGTTCATTTTAAAACGATTTACCCTGAATATCTCAATAACAAAAAGAAACGGTTGAATTCGTTTCAAATGCTAGCAACAGTCGAACTTGTTATTCGACGATGACCGATTGATCCCTTCACTATGATTAGCCAATTCCAGACTTCAATACTAACGTCTTAAAAATTAAAATCGAAAAACTTGAATTTTGAAGTTAAAGAAAAAGCTTCTAAAAATTTTTCAAATTTGAAACAACGACTTGAAGCTTATTTCATCGAATTTAATCATTAAACCCATATTCACTAACAGCAATCTTTTCCATTACTCTATTAGGCCATCCACACTGGCATGAATTGTAAGCAATATCAAGAGAAGATGAATGCCGAATCGGACGTTGACGAGAATGCGAAAAGAACCAGGGAAATGTTGGAAGAAATGGTGAACAAGGGTGAAGCATTGACGTGCCCCGTCTGCCAAGTGATTCTGATGAAAAAATGGGGCTGTGATTGGATACGGTGTTCGATGTGCAAGACGGAGATTTGCTGGGTAACGAGAGGGCCTAGATGGGGACCCAGCGGGAAGGGGGACACCTCCGGCGGTTGTAAATGCGGTGTGAACGGTGTTAAATGCCATGCGCAGTGTAATTATTGCCATTAGCAAAGAGGAAAATCCATTTTTTTTTTACCTTCGAAACTAATATTAGATTAAATTGGAGAAAATATTTAACCGTGTGACAATCGTGAAATGATAATTCTAACCAATATGAAGTCTAAATGGTGTTCTGATTAACCTCTTTACCTTTCGAAGTGAATGATGATAGGTTGTTATTTATTAACTTTAATAATATTTTACCGCGTGTTCAACGTTGATACGATTTTTACCTCTAGTCTAAACTAGTCTGTAGATGTAGAATAACTACGTGAAAGATGTGTGTAATCAAATACAACAGGATCTTTGTATGGAGTGCTTATGTAATTATAAATAAATTATTTGAATAAATAAACTTGGTTTTTATCTAAACACTAATATTCCGATATATACTTTATTAAAACTTATTGAATGAAACCAAGGCATTTAAAGGAAGTTAACGACTAATTTTATTCATAATTTTGTTTTGAAAATAATAATTATTAGAGATAACAAAGGTACGTGGATATTCATTTTCTGCAACGACTAGATAGACTCGTGTCTATTCGTCTCATGAGAATGGATTCGTGCTGCCTACTGGCGTCCCCGAGAATCGACAAAACACGAGTCTATCTAGTCTCTACAAAAAAGTAATGATTACATTCAGTTCGTTCAATTTAAACCTCGTTTTACGGGTTAGCTTTCTTGTTTCTAAAGATACAAGGACAAAACACTTGAATATTTTGTAAAATCAAACTTTATTGAATATCCTCTATACCCGCCCATCTTAGGTTTTGAGATAACTGCTACTTCATTGAATATTTCTTATAGTTTTCGACAATATATCGGCTTTTCTGTTGTATCAGCTAGCATCTACAAGATGGCCGTCGAAATCGTTATTCTTCCAGAATGTGACAAAGAAACTGTTCCGAAAAGGTTCAGCGTTGTGCTTTAATGAAGATATGCTTTTAAATGATGCAACGAGATACTACACAGTTTATTTCGTTAAAAACATTCAATAAAACCAATTTGCAAACAAGCTATTTTTCACATAATTTCAGTATCAGTTTCGAAATTATATCATTTTCTTACACATTGTCAAATTATTTGGGAACAGGAAACTTAGCCACAATTTTGTAATTTTAATCTCGAATTAGCCAAAGCCAAAATGATAAATTGATTTGTTTTTAAAACAATACCAACGGTGTCATCTAATAGTAATTTTATTCCTAAGGAAGAATGTTGGTTGTTCTGATGAACCATAGATGTCCACAATTAACAAGATTCAATGAGTATTCAAAAAAATACAATATGAAGCAAGATTAATCAGCAAGAAGAAGAGATCGCAACGTAGAACAAACTTAAAATTTATGCTTCAACAATCCAACTCCTGTTAAAAGCTAAAACGCGGTCATATAAACCAACGTTCCAAAGTAACTAGTTATTTTAGTATCGTGGAACAGGATGCACTGTTACTACTATGATAAAATCCCGCTTTCAAAATACAGCTGCGTACAGTTACTGTGTTTTAAACCTTTATAGAGGTTAGGTTATTGTAGTGCGTATAGTTTACGTTCTTGTTTTTTCTAATAGAATTTATTCAAATAACTTATCCAAAATGGTAAGTATGCAATTATTACTTTACTAACTTTTTACTTAATAACATTTTTGTTTGCTAGACGATCGGAAAAAACAATAAGATGATCCAGCACATAAACTACAGGGTGAGAATCACTCTGCAAGATTCTCGCACCTTTATAGGCACGTTCAAAGCATTCGACAAGCATATGAATATGATACTAGGAGATTGCGAAGAGTTCAGAAAGATTAAACCAAAAAACTCAAAAGTTGAAAGGGAAGAGAAGCGGGTGCTCGGTTTTGTGCTTCTTCGAGGCGAAAGTATAGTTTCTTTAACGGTTGAAGGACCTCCCCCGCCCGAAGAGGGCTTACCGAGAGTACCGATTCCAGGAGCCGCTCCTGGCCCTGGAATTGGCCGAGCTGCTGGGCGTGGAATGCCTGCTGGTATAGGGGGTGTTCCCGTTGGTTTGCAAGGGCCTGTTCGTGGAATTGGAGGTAAAATTATTAACTACATCATAAGGAAATGGATGCTGATATTTTGTTTATTTAAGGTCCATCTCAGCAAGTAATGACGCCTGGTGGTCGAGGACAAGTCTCGGCACCACCACAAATGAATCAAGGACCTCCAAGGATGGGTGGTCCCCCCCCTGGTATGATGGGACCACCTCCAGGAATGATGGGAATGCCACCTGGTATGGGTATTGGGCGTGGAGGACCACCCCCGCCAATGGGGATGCGTGGACCTCCACCGGGTATGATGAGGGGTGGTCCTCCTGGACCACCAAGACCCCCATATTAAACGTACAACAAGGAGAATTTCATTATAACATTTCGTTTAGATAGGTGTATTAACTATTTTTATAATCCTAATGTCGCTCTATGAGATGTAAACATAAAACATTTTTTTCGAAAGAATTGAATTTATTTTACATTTCACAAACCTGAAAAAATAAAGAATTTGCTTGTAATTACTGTGTAATTTGTGTAGAATATGACAGCTACTTCCTGTATGCCTGATAGAGCCAGATTTTCAAAAATATTTTATTTGAAAAGTACATACACAGAGAAAAGTATTTTTTCTGAAGCGGTACATGTTAGCTATAATATTACTGCTATGTGATGGTTTTTGTTCTTGGTGTAACATTTTAGATATTACTGCAAGCTTCAACTTTAATTTCGTTACTACCAATCTATGATTTTTTTTAACAAGATTATTTTTTTTTATTATTTTGAAAAGTTAGTGTACCTGTGATGTATAATGTAGTATTTGTTTTTAATAATCGATTAATTTGGTCTATTTGCGTCGGGTCACTTGTTTTTATATATGTGTGTAGATATTTTTTAATAAAACTAAACGTGTTTTTCTATTTACTTTCCTCTGTATATTATAATGAGTAACAGTTGAAGTTATGCTATGAATGTTCGTAGTACATTAATGTCTCTTCACTTGCTTTATACACCTGCACACCTCGTACAAAACCTAAGCGAAGTCTCCCCATCTGCAAATAATTGTTAATATGCCCCCGCATTGAAAGGCTTCGCTTCAAGAAGATATATACGTAAGTTACAAAGGTAAGTACACAATTATATAGGTACATTACAAATGTAAATATGACTATTATTCCAGTTGTAATGAGCAATCTTGCGAAATTATTTCAATTTTTTTTTCAAATTTCGCTGCCATGTCAATGGGGATGATGCCGATGAGGATATCTTTAACAGTTATCTATTTTCAATGCCCTTTCATTCTTATCTTTGTTGAAAGAGGGATATTCTTTCGACCACCTTTTCCCACATAGTTCGATCACTTACTACCCTGTAAACGAACGAGATAATGGACAAGAAAAGGAAAGTGATCGTATATTTATTAAGAATTTCGTTAATAGAAATTTATTAGATGAAACGATCGTTGATCATGTAATATGCAGAGTGTACTACTCCACGGATATTCTGTCGAACCCATATAATTTGATCATTTGCCATCCCGTAAAGGGACGAGGTAATGCGAGAAAAGGAGAATAAGCAAATATGTCTAAAAAATCTCTTGGATGAAATGACCGTTGACCAATAAATGTGACATGCAGAGTATACTACCCCATTCACATTCTACCGAACCCGTATCGTTCGATCATCTACCCTCCCATAAACGAAGGGCAGATGATCAGTCAATGTAGTGGCTATTGCAAATGCTTAAAGAAGTGTTTACATCAAATTTATAAAATATTTTTTTTTAACTAATGAATCGGTTTAGGATGATTCGGCGAGCGTTTGTTGCGCCACATATGCGTATTAAACTGTAATACGTTTGGGTTTCAGAACCTACGAATGCACATTGTAATTGATAGTAATGTTTTTCAAATCTAAGTTTAGTTTTTCAAGAACTAAATGTGAAGCAATTATTTTAAATATTCATCCACCCTTATGTATAAGATACCACTGATTCTTTAAACGGAAAAGATATGTAACTAGCACTTGTAGTCGTAATATTGTTCGAATCCCGAACGTTTTGTTACATTTTATACTTTTAGATGTTTTTCTTACTGGCGCAACTGTAAAGCGGGTTGCATACACCATCGTTTTTTCCACTGAGAGAACAGCGCAGTCCCTTGAAATAAATATATTCAAAATAAATAATACTCATTATCAGCAAAAAAAGTGTCGTGTATGCATTACCGCTCGTGTATTTGATTATCTATTGTTAATTAGTTGAGTAGTTATCGTTTTCTGTTGAAATATACACATATTAGTAATTATAGTTGTTATGCTTTATATCCATTACTGAGGAACCAGCGCGCATTTGCGCAGCTTGAATAAATCAGAGAGAGCTCTGTGTATCAGCGGGTCTAGAATACAGAAAAAAATGCGGGTAGCACATTTCTTTTTTTTTTACCAGCAAAGAAAAAAGTGTCGCAAGTGTAACTTCAGAAATACAAAAACTAAAAGCAATTTTTCAGGACTTTAGATAATCGTTTCATTCCACAAGGCGCGAAATTAGGATACGCCCGGTCATATAGTATCTATTAGTATTGTTTTTCCTTTTAAGATGTTTAGGAACAAAAGTTGTTTTATCATGTTACTCTGCTGTAAATTTTATGGCTTCGAATTTAAAGCTGTCGTGGACAGCTCTTTCATTCTCGACTAATATTCAAGAAATCTATAAATCTTCAAAAACATTTAATACGGCACGTACGTAAATAAAAAACGATTACTTATTGCATATTTATTTTTATTTTCATTTTACTCATCATACTTCGTACATAGATTGATTAATGAGGAATACAATAAGTTATTGCCATTAACGACAACGGCTCAGACTTAGAAATACAGTACAGTAATCATCTTTTAACTTCTTTCCTATTAAAAACGAAACAGTAAAAAGTTCATTTTCAAAGAAAATAGAAACGCCAATTTAAAGTACATACGTTACAGGATAACATTTTTATGGACGTATCTACTCATTCACGCAAGTATGTGGGAAAGTAAAATCTCTCTTAACTATTTTTTAAACGGTAGAATTCATCACCGGAAGTAACAGTATAAATAATAAAATTAATTAAATAATAACAAACGATTCGTATATAAAATAAAATAGCCTTCATATTACGATTTTCCACATAGGGACATTTGCTTTTCATTTATTTTACTAATTGGTTTGTGATAGGGGCTGAAATAAAGTAAAGTGTGAGAGAATCGAACAGAGATGATTAGATGAATTATAATGAAAATCTAAGAAAATAGAAGGCGGAATTGTAGGGAGAGATGGGGCGCGGGCATGAACATTGTGTATGCATTGTAATGATTACTTAATTCTTCTTTTTATAACAAATACAATTTACGAACACGACAATAATTTAAATATAGTATTTTTAATCGATAATGAGGTCATCTACGGTATAATATGTGCTCTGCACGTTGTATCCAGCTTATCATTGATATTATCTAGACGAAAGCTTTCGTTTTCCGCGTTTTTCTTACTTATTCATCGATTATAGTATATAATATAGGTAAATAGTAGTAAATAGGCACGAGGCAGTGGGTTTAAAAGGTTTAGCTTCAATGCGAAAAATATATTATGTATGTCTGTATATAATATTAAAGAAGATATTGCGTTCATATTAATTCATTTAAATGTACTAACACTATATTTTTACACGTTACATTTTGTTTCTTTCGTATTTGTTTGTTTCTTTGCTTGTATGTAAATTGGTAATAACTTCGCATAACTATTAAACCTTTCTTAGGCACTGCATGAGGTAATCATTGAAAAATTACATTAATAATAATCATAGTTACAATAATTATATTAATATTTCAGTAATAACATAAACTAGTAATAAATTTCCTAAACTACCAGTCTTATCACAGAAACCAAATTAAAATTACGAAGAATTAATTAAAACTAAAGAAACTGTAAAATTGCTTCAACACCTGTTCCTCTATTACGACAAATTATTGTTCATATACATCTCGTACTTTTGCAGTTTCTTTTCTTCTTTCAAAAACAGTTTTTAAATGCTCTCAAATTTCGCGCGTTTGTAATTGAATATTCCACGTAGTTGTTTGAATAGTTAGTTGCAAACGATTTTAAAGAATATCCATTAAATTTTATTCCATAACTTGAGGAGATACAAACGACGATAAGATTAGGGGTATCAATACAAACTTAAAGCTCTCGCGAAACTTGAAAGCAATCTAGTTTTACTTCACTTCTAGTATTTCTTGCGAGTTTTTCCCATTTACGATCATATAAATAAATCTTTCCTTACAGAATCCGTCTGTAAAATATATTTGTGGTTATAACGCGTTCAACGTTCAAATTCGTCTTATCACGCGCACATCTACAAAGGAAAAACCATAGGATTACGTGTTTAATACCATTATTTCACTCTGACGCGTTTTATTGCAAACAAATTAATTTTTGGGACATTTTCAGCGTCGGACGTCACTACGAAGCTTTCGCGTATCTTATAACTGAGTTATACCTAACCGGAGACAAGTCTTTGACGGATTCCATCGATTTGGCTATCATTTTCGAGCGTTTCCGCGGAGGTAGGCTAAGTTCAGGATCAGGCGACACAGATGGCGCTGGTGAGACGGGGTTCGAGCTAGGTGGCGTCAGCATGGGTTCGTCTTCGGACGGTAGATCTCCCAAAGCGGCTTCGACTTGTCTCAGGGCATCTCCTGTGTTCAAAGGATGAGATTCGTAGGAGGGGAAATAGGCCGTGTGTCGGAGATTGACGATGTTTTGAGGTCGCGAGATTAAGTTTACCACTTCCTCGACCGGGGATTGGTGGAGGTAATGGTGGTCATTATAGACACGTTCAGTAACCGTCGCTGCAGCCGCCGCAAGGAGGTCAACTCCAGTCTGAGGATTCGGCTGCCTCAAATAGGGCAAAGGAGTCACCCTGTCCCTTATTATACAGTAGATGCCTGACGACTCATAACTCATAGGTTCTTGATGAATCGGAGAGTCTTTGTTCTCCTTATCGCTACTCGAGGATGAGCAGGAGGACTCACTTTGAGTCGAAGAAGATGGCGGCGATATCGGAGGGGCATTATCTGAATGACTTTTGATATGGGCCTCCATAGATTTCTTGGAATTGAAGGTTTCATTGCATATAGTGCACTTATACACTTTTTCTCCGTAGTGGGCCACTTGATGGAGTTTTAGAACGTGGTTGTAGCCGAAGGATTTACCGCAAATCTCGCACGAATACGGCTTTTCACCAGTATGGGTTCTTGAGTGTACCTTAAGCTGTTTACTGCACGTGAATCCTTTTTGGCAAACTGTGCAGACGTAAGGCTTCTCACCCGTGTGCGTTCTCATGTGGATCACCAACTGCCCCGACTGGATAAAAGTTTTAAAGCAGACAGCGCATTTATGTGGCCTTTCCCCGGTGTGGATCCTCATATGCCTATGCAGCTTCCCTGAGTGCTCAAAAGCACGCGAGCAAACATCACACTTATAGGGCCTCTCCTTAGTGTGGATCCTTCTATGGACACTAAGATTCTCCTTCACACTAAAGCTTTTGTTGCAAAACTCGCATCTGAACGGCTTCTCCCCGGTGTGCGTTCTGAAGTGCCTGGTTAACCTCGCCGGCACGGCAAAAGTCTTTGAGCATACGTTGCATTTATACGGATCATCGGATTCTTTCGAATGCGTCTTTATGTGAACCTGGTACGTCGACTTTGAGGTAAACATCTTATTGCACTGTTCGCATTGCATAGCCCCGCCGTTCGCAGGGTTTCCGTTGAGTTGGAGTTCGACTGGTTGCGGCGTGGTATTAGAAAAACCTCCGATCGGTAGGTCGGGACTACAGACGACGCGCTTGATGGCGTGACGGGCTTCGTCCGATGTCTGGACAGGACCCATGGGCATGCTGTTCTCGCTATAGTAGCCTACCATATCCGGAACTTTAGGCCAGAGATCGTCTGAAATAAAAAGGAGGGGGAATTATTAATTATTCTGCGGGAAGGAATTTCGAACGAAACGGAGTTACAATCACTAACTTTTTTCTAATATACAAAGTAACTTCCACCGAAAAAAAGTCGGAATAGATTCAATGTTAAAAAAAATACATACAGAGTGTATACGAAAAGGTAGTTTACTTTCGTATTTTCATAGAAGTATAAATAAACATGTTTTATTTTCAATTATCATCTCGTTGCAGATCATTTCTTATATTATTGACTTGATATTTCAGAACGCACAGTATGTAAGCACCCCTCATCGTTTACCAAACAAAGAAAAACAAACTAATAAAATAAAAATTTAAATATAACAAAATTACTATTAGCAACTATTTGTGAAAATTTATGGTTGAATAATATTCAAGATGAAACTGCCTAATTAGTCGCGAAATTTACATAAAAAAATTAGCAAAATATGAGCATATAAAAGCACAATGTTACTCCAATTAATTAATAAATAATCAAGTTATAAGTGGACGACCTTTTCTTGGTAATTTTAAGATTCATACACAATTCACTATAATGGATGAATTTCCAAAAATATCACTAAATGACGCAAAATATCAGCAGGAAGGCATTGCATCAATATCAAAACGACATTAAACGATATTAAATCTAGCACTAAAGCGCTCTTTAATAATAAAAAGGAAACTTATACATCTTTGTCAACCAATTGAAAATGCTTAAAATACCCAAAAATGTGCATAGGGATATCTAACAAAATAGTCAAATTCATTTTAGGTTAGAATTAAACGTTTCAAAATGAAGCAACGAACATCCTAAGATAGTTTCATCATTCTAACGGTTTCTTCCACATTATGGTTAGCCTAGTGCAATCATCGAAACCTGCGAGTTATAGTGAAACACATTATAACCCATAAATCCATCACCTCGTAATTAACTTTGAACACTAAAAGACTAACGCAAAATTATATCATCACAATATCCCGAACGCGATCTCTATATTTCTTCACAAAACATCTTTTGGGCTTATAAAAAACGATTGATAATAAAAATGTATTTTTTGTTTTTTGCCTAAGTATATTTTAAACATTGTAAAAAAAATAAAAATAAAATATAATTCGTTATATTATTTTCAATTTAGAACCGAAGTTTTTGAAAATTTTCGAATAATATTCAAACACAAAATTAATTAAATTTTTAAACGCACCGCTTGGCTCACTTTTACACCTCATGAGTAGATTTTTGATAAAAGTTTCTTGGACCTCGTCAATCTTAATGTCGATTGACATTTTTCAGACACGTTCACCCACTTGACAAAAGTTAGAAGACACAAATTCTACTTAACAAGCGGGCAAAATATCTCCCGAAGAAAATTCTCGAAAAAGCTTCGCTCCTGTAGCGCGGGTGATACACGCGACGCCCCGGCAACTCACGATGTGAATCCCCGAAACTGCAGTTGGACAATGTAGTGCCACCGAAACTCGGAAGAGCATGACAAGTGCCAGGTTGCGTTCTGGGCCGTTTTCGGCTCCGCCCACTGCGTGTGTGCGTCTTGTTTTGTATGCGGCGGCGGCGGTAAGGAGGGGAGACATCTTAGGTCGGTTTTTGACCTCTGCAATACGCAACAAAACGCCAACAAACGGGCGGTCGACGTGAAAATGAAGATACGCACCTAACAAGCCCACTAAATCATCTTTTAACATTGGTGAGAATTTACTTTCGAAAAACCATACTGTATACGTATGTAAATTCTACGTTATTGTATTAATGGTGTAGTCTTTTTCAATAAACTAAATCTACAAAGAAACATTTTGTCTTTTTCTTTTAATGATGTGTAAAGAATGAATTTGAAGATTTATCTTTCAAGATTTTAGAAAGAGAAAAAGACAACTATACATTAGTGGATGTATGTAAAGTGGTACAAGGATGGATATGTACATACATACATACATACACGATTATTAAATCTTGCGATTTATCAATGCTTATTATTAGTTTCTCCTATTAATATATTTATGTTTCTGGACGTTAGAAGTTACAAGCAGATAATAATAATACGTAACAACTAAAGTATCGTGTAATTATGATATGCAATGCTTTAGAACAAAAAGGAGCTTGTTTTATCAATAATTTGATAATGTCGCGAGCAAAAAGTATTAACCATCAGAATTTATTTGCTGCAAATTACAAGATAAAAATATAAAGCTGAATTGGATGATAATCGCCATTGCATACCAGGGATGATATATACAGATATCCCGATAAGATAAATACGAAAATTATGATTTTTTTTCCAATTAACCCGGGATAACTTGCACTATGATAGATTCGATAGCAGATTTTAAAAATTGTTGATAGCTTTGTAACGTACCTCGTCGAGGGCCTATACTTCTTGGAATGTTTCTCAAATGTGTTTTCTTTCTCTGTTTCTCTACATCTATTGCACCAAAAATGTTTCTTTTTTTAGAACAAATGTTAATGAATTTAACCTTTGAATAAACGTCATTATATTCTTCTAAAAGGAAATTTGCCAAATTGCAGTTAAATCGGTATATCATTAATTAATTGGAGTATAGGAAAAAATTGACTTTAAAACACTTCTTAAGACGCTGACTGTTTGATCGGCAAAACACATTAGTGCAACTTTCTAAAAACACTATTTCAATGGTCTCTAACCCAACTAAAAAAAATGAAAAATAGGTTTATTTATTATTGGAATCCTAATTGGAAATAATCCAATTAATCATTTTCTACAATGATTATCCCTAAATTCACGCGAATAATAAATATTAACAACCACTTCTATATGATCTCGACCATTCATCTCGTTAATTGTTTACTCATTTAACACCTACATATACATACATTTGCTTACGCAAGTCTTCGCGCCGTTGATGCTTTGATTTTAAGCAGTTTATTATTTATGTACTGCATTTTGTATATAAAGGAATGTACACAAAATTCAGTAATTTATTAACATCAATTTTAGCTTTTTATCGCTTTATTTAAACATGGATCTACGCGCTATCAAATTCATTGCAATTTGAATAGAACTGGAAAGTTTTAATTACATATTAGTCACAATACTCAAACGTGATCTGATATTAATCGACAGTTAATATTCTTTATAGATCCGTTAAATAATAGGTAGGAATAACTGCACAAAATATTGTTTTATAAACTTCAACATGACTTGAAAAAGAAAAACTTCAAGAAATAAATAATATCAACATAAATGTATTTTACGGTTGACATTGTACGAGATACGGAAGAATTCTTTTACACCAACTATAGTAATTGATAACTAACAGTTACTTCGAAAATTGGAAGAAAATTAACTTAAAATCAATTAAATTAAAATCGCCACCTAACAAGTATCGACTTTGCGTAAAGAGGTTTATACTATAACTTTTCTTTTGTTAAAATTAAATGACCTAAATGAATGAATGTGTTATCGTTGCATCATTAACTTTTGTACCAAGATAAGTTGGATTAAATCGGTCCATTTCTGATTGCGAATTTGCGATATCGTTTTGTATAGAGCTTTCAGAGAGAGGCTCTATTAATACACAGATATTTAGAGCATAAAAAACCTTTATTACGCGCGAGTAAAAATTTCTCATTATAGAATAACTGCCACTAGTTATTCTATAATACACCTTCTTGTTATAGGTCAAGAATAACCAATTGTATATTTTTGCATATGCTATTAGGAAGTTTTTTAAAACATTTCAATGTATAGACAAACACACGTACATAGATTAAAGTTCTTTCACTGAATAAAAACGAAAAGACAACTCACCTTTCTTCTATAATTGTTATTGTAGCGACTACTTTTTGCGCGTTATGACAAAAGTCTATTATTGAGTAACCAACCATAAAAGAAAAACATAAACAGAAGTAACGCTGTTGGTATGTCGACAATGTCATTTATAATGTAACTAATTGTACGAAAACGCATAAAACATAAACACAAACTAGAATAACGTATATTTAATAGTCGTTGTATTTTATCAACGTACATAAAAGCTATCACACGCAAATGTATGTGTATTATATTATGATGAAAACAACAAGCGCTCTTATCTAAAGTGCCACGGGTTGTGCGTCGAGGCGCCTAACCGCGGTTTTACCGAGGACTCGTGTCAGCCAAGCTGGATGTTTCGCCTTGTGTAGGCACGAGTTGGCCGGCCGCGGTGAGTCGCCTCCACGTGGAGGTTAGCATGAGGTTAGTGTCGCCTTTTCTCAACGATCACCGACCTCGACAATCTGGAGAAACGTAGGTCGGCATTTTCAGATTCCCCCGCCACTTCTACATTTATTTTACGGTCGTCCTTTTTTCTTTTTTTAATATATACGTATTGTTTGGGAGTACGATTTTCTTTTTTTTTTGTTTTGTTTTTCGGTTTGTTTTTAATTTTGGTTCGTTTTCCAAAGAAAATTTCGCGAAAATAATTTGGATCTTGGGAGGTGCAAATATCTTTTTTTTGATCAAATGCAAGCAATCCTATCGGGAGCAAGAATGGTGGGGAAAAAATAAAAATAAAAATTGGTGGAGGAGGATCGGCTATTCGAAATTCACAACCTATCACAATAATTTTATCATTTACTCTTGTTAGATTTGCGTTCAAGGATGAAATTGAGATTACATTTTTTTAACAGAAAAGATAAAATACTTACGTTCGTTCTCGGTTCTTCCAAAAGAAAAATGTTGATGAAAATGATGATACGACAGGATTTTCTTTTAAAAACGGAAAAATCTTCACTCCGATTACAATCCTATATTACCATTTTTAATTAACCAACCCTTATGCACGCACATTCCAAATTAATCGATCTACTCAAAAGAAAATCTTTATAAAAACGAAAATTCGCCTTTCATATTATTTTATACGTGTCTAGCCCAATGTAAGTCCCAAAAAATCAAACAACACTGACGTATACGTATTTTTTGACTATACGAGAGGCGCTCCAAAATCAAACTAAATGTTTACCTCCTACACGGTCGCGTACGAGGCAGGCCGACGGCGACCGAACGTTCCTCTTATGCCCAGACCACGCTTACTCGATTAACCCGTGTTTCACAGGCACGTGGAGGCCGGTCACCGCGGTTTTCGTGGAGTGTCCTCACTCCGTTGTCGCGTTCGGCAGCCCAAGTAACAATTCGTTAGCGCGGGGATTGCGAATTCTCGACGATAAGGCGACTGCGAAACTTATTATTTGTGCACGTTTCGTTTTATGGATATCTATTATCGGGGACCAATACATGAGGAGATTACGCATGTTTTCTTTTTATAATTAAGGCCATTTTTGCAAAGGATTCCGATAGGCATTGAAGTGCTGATTGTTTTTTTTTTTTAATTACTTAGGTAAATAAAGATTAAAAAACAGAATGTTTCTTTTAAGTACCTATGATTGGGAATTTTAATTTTATCGTATCGATTGTAATTATACAGGGTGAAGCAATAACGCCAGACTAATTTATGTACATATATAACAGAAAAATTGAAATAGTAATAATAGCAATTGCCAGTAAAATGGATCGCGAGAAAAAAGTCGACAACCACTAATGGCGAAACCTAGCAAACCAAGAACAAAAAAAGGAATTAATTAAAAATAATCAAAGCATCAAAGCGTAGAGCAAAATTCACCTAAAATGAGATGAGATATGTGCGCAGTCTTTGTGTACGTTTAACGCCTGCGCACGGTGACCAGTAGTGTCAATTCAAAAATGAGTCAAGTCAGAATTCAAAAAGAGAATAAAAGAGGTTGTGACTGAATAACTAATCACCAGATCAATGAACAAGTGAATAATCACTGCACAATAGGTTTGCATACATAAGCTAACCAAAGCGATGCGATTCAAATTCCCTTTCTAATCCACAGCCTATGTTCACATCTCCTGATATTTTGTAAGGACGATCTGCTAATTTCCTCCATGTATTTAGCTTGAGAAATTATAAAAAAAAGGTTTATGTAATATTCTGATAAGTGTTCAAAAAGCAAGAGACGAGTATGCAAAATCTGACAATAGAACTTATTAGCAGGCTAACATACTCTTATTTTGGTGTTAATTTATTATTAGCTATTTCATCCCAATTTTTGAACAATTCGGCATTCTTGTTTTGTTTGCAACCCAATAATTTACATTTCTATAGTTCAATCAGCCCTAAAACAAAATTTATGGGATTTTATGCAAACAAAACAGCAACGTTCTATTCGCTGATTCTTTACATGTAGGTTGATTTACAATATTTCAGCCATTTAAAAAAAAATCCTGTTGATATTTCACATATTCAATGTAAATGAAAATGAATTTATAATTAAGTAGCTACAACCACGCTGTATACGTCAATTACTTCATATACAATCTCACAATAAATAATACTCACTTTTATTTGTAAATTATCGCCAAATTGATAACTTACTCCAAATAGCAATTGCTTATTCGTTTTCTGCTATTTTTTTTTACCGAAAAGCAATCATCAAATCGTTACACGTGTAGAACGAGAAACCTCAGTCAGTCGCCTCCTTGCGCCAACTTCGGTTTCGTCTCTCCGACTAACCGCTCGTACCCCCCGCCCTGCTCTGCCGCCCCACCAACGACCGCTCACTCACCGGTCCGAAAAAACAATTGACAAACATTGATCGCGCCGTTTTTTAATCGTACTACCCGTGCAATAAACAAAAATCTATTTTCGGCTATATCCATGCTAAGCCGTCTCCTTTGTTTGTTTTTCCCTTTCACACATTTTTTTCTTTTGTTTTCGTTGCGGTGAGGATCGACAGTTAGCTGGAGCTTTGAAAAGAAAAAGAAATAATTGCAGGGGCGTTTCGGGTAGATAAAAGGGTCATCGGCGAAAAGAGAAATTGGTGAAAGATATCTTGCCTGGATACTTATCTTTTTTCGCGAGACAAATGCATTCGCAACACGAGTAGTGTCGATCGAGGTTTTCGAAAGAGAAAGTTCGGCTACGTTCCGAGGTTACACGAACGCTCTACCATCCCGTCCAGGACCCGAGCGTCTACGTTCGCCGTTCTACTGTCAGGGCCACCTTGACCAATCTCAACGTATAAGTTGTTTTAACTGTTTCACCGTGTGGCGCGGCTGACTGCTGCTATTGCCGCTGCATCGTCCGCTCTAGATGAAATAAGGCAACGGTCTCGCTCTCTGGGAAACTTGTTAAATAACGATCGGCGGTTGTTTTATCATATACTGCGTGTTAGAAATATAATTATTAGTTATAATTAGATACGAAAATGAAGTATGTACGTAAATATTAACTATTTATATAATATGAATTTCATACGATAAATGGACGCTCTGAGATTATCTTTTTTGTTGAAATTTCAAACATAAATACAGAAATTTAGTTGAATAATAATAATCATAGCAACAATGCCGTAGTATGGTAAACAACACGAAAGTATCGGAAAGTATCCGTATCCTCGAAACGGCCGTTCCGGATCAATTAATTAAACTTGTGTGGTACGGAGGTTGCGGATACTTTTGTGTTTAGATATTTAGTTGGTTTATTTGAAATGTTCAGAAATTTACTTTGTTCTTTTTTTCTCTAACCACACCTTAAGTTATCGGCTGTCCATTGGTCGTTAAAATCGATAAAAAAAAAGAAAACGAGATGTAAAGGCTACAGCTTTTTTTGATTAACCGTGACATTGTGATCGCTTCTAGAAAAAAAAAATGTGTGGATCGATTGCGATTAATTTCAATGGCCTTTACAATAAATTTCGTGTTTGGCAAACTTGGCAACCGATAATGGGCGAGGAAGCTGCATATTTTAAATTGTTAAGCGCTTATTGAAAACTTTCCAGAATATCCATACTTGATCCGGTAGTACCAACATTCAAAAGCGAAAGGTATGACATTTCATTCCTTTGGTTTTTAGAATTTTGAACACTTGGTAATACTATTCACCGTGCTTATATTCATTGTTACAGGTGTTAAAATTCAATATCAACATCAAATTTGATACTTTTTAGTTTAAAGCCCTTTTAATTAGACTGAATCTTTCTGCAAATATATTGCTTTAATTCAAGAACCACACCTTATGATATACGCTATTTCATTTTATTATTCTTTACGTTATTATTTGTAATGAACAATTTTTCTTAAATATGTATGTAAAAGTTACACATATATTGTTCTTGTATACAGCACGTTCGCGCACCCTACAGACAATCGATGATACCCGATCGCGTTATGAGCTCGCTCGCCATGCATCCGCCATGTCCGAAAATTGCCGACTACGACAATCATAAAAAAAATGTAGTATGTTATGATATAGGTATATACGTATATATTAAATAATTCAGTATTTACATAAATATATCGAATACCTCTAAAAAATTGATAAAATTAAAAGCTTTATGTGCGTATAAAAGCAAGGCAAGATTAAAACGTATTTACATTACATTTGCATACTTTGCACCGTTTTTTCTTTTTTTTTTGTATCTGAACGGTTAGAACTAGAAGATAGCGTGTTTGAAAATTGGAAAGTTCTTGCCGTGTTATTTTGGAAATTGAGAAATCACAAAGTTCGATTTGAGATTTTGCTGTTAATTATTCCCCATACGCCCTAGTACGCTGGTATTGATTGAAATTTATGAACGACGGTATACGTATGCGTGTATCTATTTTTGGAATGAGAGTACTTTCATTTTCGGAAAGGGATGGTTCGCGCTACTTCTCCGTAAGCGCGCGTTTTGGGGTAGGGGAGATTCGACGATAGAATGAAACAGCAATAGAAACACGAGTAGTCCGTGTGTAGGGCAATGTTGGGCGTTGATCCACGTGTAAGGTTATTGAACCTCTGTATACAAACTGCTAGTCGTCCCCTCTGTGCCCGTCGTACCCCTTTTCGCCGCACTTTATCTTCCCTCCTAAACGTCTCTTCTGTCTCACTTGTGATCAAAAATTGATATGCAACAAGGTTTGGCCCGGGCCAACCTGCGCGCGCATTTCGACCGTCCTACGTGACCAAAAATCCGGAATGGTAAAGGAGAAGCGTTCGAATTAGCGATGGGAAAGACCAGAAAAAGAGAAGAGAAAATAGCTGCTCGTTACTAGAACCACTAATAACGTATGGCTTGTTACTTATTGCGTAACAGCAAGTTCTTTTTTAAAGGATGTGACAAAAATGGGGTAATGTCATCTTGAATTAGGCCAATTAACAATAAAATCGAAATTAATAACCTGTTTTGTTTAGATATTATTAAGAGATTTTACAAAATTATTTAAACATGCACATTTCTGATTTAGTACAAGGGATTTATTAATATTTTATAGTTGTCATAGTACTTATTTAGTCATATTTTCATAATATTTAAATAATTTTCTTAATGACTAATTTGGAGACACAAAAGTTGAATGATATTTTAAAAAACTACGTAAGCTACATTCTTACTCTCTTCTATAAGGAAGAGAAAAATAAGTAGTTGCAAAAAATAAATTTGAACACTTCCCATTTGACGCTAACGTAATATTTTATTCTGGAATATGATGTCTAGACAATGCCCGGTACTCCATATATGAGAATTGATCTCAGAGTGGTAAGATAGAGCACGTCAATGGTGTTAGCCTCTTATAGGGCACCAGCTCTAGGTACATGGCCGATGTATCTCAAAGGCAACCAAATCCAGCCGATGATTACATTATTTTTATCTCAGAGCTAACCCCTTATGACTCTAATGAGCCTGGCAGTTATTCCCAGCATTATTAACTTACAGAGGTACACCTGTATCGTTTTCTCTCGGCACATTGCGTCTCGGATTGCCTCCGTACTTAATGTACCTGTTACAACATACCGATTAGTTAGAGAGAATTCGAATAATTTGAATTACAAATGGTCAAAATTTCTGCAACTACTTGTATTTATTTCCAATAAAATGTTTTATGTTAATATTAATGTACACTCCACCAAAAAAGTATCGCATAAACTAAAAAAGTGCATTTATAAACCAAGATATTTTTATACGTTCACAAAAAGTTTGCCTCGTGTATGTGAAGTATAAAAACACTAACAAAATCATGGAACGTAGCTTTTTTACTTTTTTTTTTCTAAAAGAACACATTTAGAAAAATGCATATGCGTAAGGTTTGTTCAGTTGTTTATTGAAAGTCTTCCTATACGGACAAAGTTTAAAGTGCGAAGTCAGAGTTCTGTACCAACGCTTTTAAAACTAAAATGAGCAATTTAACTTCAGAACAAGTGGCTGCTATAGTTGCTTTAATCGAAGATGGACGATCTCAAGCATACGTTGCTAATTTGATGAACATCAATCGGTCAAGTGTTTCTAGAGCCGTAGCCAGATATAGGGAAATAGGCAATTACAGTAGAAGACCTGTACGAGGTCGTCCAAGATGCTCTAGTCGCCAAGATGACCGCTATTTACTACTACAAGCATTACGTCGAAGACATGCAACTGCGAGACAATTGCAGAACGACTTGGCTAGAGTCAGAAATACTCGTGTGAGTACTCAAACTATTCGGAATAGGTTCCGACAGAGTGGATTAAGAGCTAGAGTAACTGTAACAGCCCCTCGTCTCACTAGGAACCACCGAGTGGCTCGCTTAAGGTTTGCCAGAGAACATGTAAATTGGGACATTAATGACTGGGCCAATATTGGTCTTTACACCTCAGATAGGCGTATCTCAGTGTACAGACGAGACGGTAGACCTAATTTCGCTGGTGGCTCTATTATGGTTTGGGGAGACATCTGTTTAACAGGTCGTACAGAGTTAGTACCAGTAGACAGAGGTACACTGACTACCCACAGGTATATAACGGACATTTTAGAAGAACATGTAGTACCATATGCGCCAATTATAGGAAACGAATTCATGTTAATGCACGATAATGCACGACCGCATGTTGCGATAATCGTCCAGGAATACCTTAACCATGTTGGTATTCCAGTTTTAGATTGGCCTGCGATAAGTCCGGACATGAACCCAAAATGTTGCCCCGGCGGACCTGCATGGACTAGAAAATGCTCTCCGTGACGAGTGGGAGAATTTGGATCAGGCTTATATACGGAGGTTAATCGAATCTCTGCCAAACCGTATGCGAGCGGTCGTAAGAGCCAAAGGTGGCAATACTCAGTATTAAAAGCTACTGTTATGACATTTTTCTTTCCAAAATTATAATTTCTTGTTTTAATAAAAATCTCAAGTATGAGTTCTTGTTTTTATTTGGCCTGTATTTTATTTAAACAATCATAGAAATTATATCTTAGAGCGCATTAAAGTATATTCACAACTTTATGCTACAAACAAAGATTATGCGATACTTTTATGATTCAAAACTAAATTATGCGATACTTTTTTGGCGGAGTGTATATACTTAGTTACGTCTATCACCGGAAGTAATATCACCCTTCTGGAATATCCTGTATATTTTTACGTTAAGAAACCATCGGTAACATAGGTATTTTGGCTTATCGGATCGTTTCTTGCGATCCTTTATCTGGCGGAAGACAACTAATAATTTTTACTATAATTACTTTTCTTAGCGTATTAAATTGTTTCAATTCTCGTACATTTTGTTATCCTCAAAATTCGAATAGGTTCAACATTGCTGCTGAAGGTGATAGCTTAGCTATCGAAACGTGCGTCCAGTTTCAGAGAAGTGTTTATGGTAAGAGGTGATAATGAAGTATTTCAGTGCTCCAGTGTTACAATATTCGAGTACATGGTATATCTTCAAAATTTGTTAGGTCTAGTGGCTTTGATATGACTTTAATTTTCATACTTGATTTATGACATGATCTAAGATTGTAACCTCTAAATTTTTTTTTTAAGTGAGCTTTGTCAAACAATGTAAAAGATATGGTAAGTTTTCCAAAGAAAGAACTTTGTTGCTGGCGCGGTAGATACTAAAAAAACAACAAATCCACTCACGAACTAGTAATAAAAACATTATTAAATCACCCCGAAATAAGTAACAAGATTTGAAATTTATTCTCATAGATATAGCACGATTTCGAAGTAATACAGATTTATATATCTGTAATAAATCGATATAAGCAAAATATTATTGTTTATCGTTATTACATCATTTTTTTAAGGAGAAATGTGCGAATAATAAACACGCGGCTTACTCTTACACACCTTCCACGTGTCGCTGATTATACAGCACATATTTAGGTCATAATATCAAATACAAACGTTTATTATCTTGAAGGTGAACGTGTTCGTAGGTATATACGTAAGCTGTATTATATTAGGCGTAATGAATGGCAAATTTTCTTTGAAAAATTGCAAGATAGCACGAAAGGTATTATTATTATAACCTGTGCAACATAAAGAATCTCGAGGAAGGAATACGAAGCGTAACTACGTATATTCAGCAACTGCTAGGCGGTTCCAAAGGCTGTTAAGGCAATCTAAAGCAATAACCGTGTTACTTTGCGAAAGCTACCAAGGCATCAAAGGAAAGAAGAAGAAAAGAAAAGACCCAAAAAACATCGCGTTATCAGGCAGACAGGATTTTTGACATGTCATGAATCCCTAAAATATCAATTATTTAAACGAGGAAAAATCGAATATCAAATCATCTATGCAAAAAGACGGCAGAACACATTCTGTATTGCTATCAGTCGTATCCAACACCAACATTTGAGTAGGCCATTTCTTGCCTGTAATAAACTGAAGGAAGGAAGGAAGATCCCAGAGTAGCTGAAGGTTTATTACAAGCCTACATCTATTCTAACACACAGAAGGGTATTTTGTTACAATAGGTCTATTAAGGTCGCGGTGATTAAACGCATTTGTGCCATAATAATAAATACAATTACATTTTGATACCATTGAGCGTCTGTAGGTTAAGCACTTAATTTGTAAATAATCGCATTGGTTACTGCAGCAGAGCCCATTTAATATGGATGGGGTTAATTATTATTATCATTTTAATCAATCATGGATTAACGATATACCAAATTGGATAAATGTTTCTGCATTTTATTACTACAGGTTCCTTTATTATTATCATATTTTGGCTTTGCCCTAAAAAAAAAAAAAAAATGGTAAATTATACTAAACTTAATAAACAACACATAAATATCGGTAACCTCCGTACCACACAAGTTTCCACTTATGTATTGTTTACCATACTACGCCACAGTTCTTGCCATCATTATTTATACTAAACTTGAATTAAAGGAATGCAAGTGTTTATTCACAAATTTCAGTAAAACAAAAGATGCAGGTTTTAAATTTTATGCGCGTTCTTGAGGTATATTTCTTAGTAGTGATACTTGATATCTGTAGGTAATGTGCACAAGCCGATTTGTAAACAAACTTAAAAACCGACATTTTAAACCGTTTTAAAAATTATTCTTCATACGAACAAAAAATATTCATATTTTTAAGTTAAACTCCGCCTTTGGCAATTTTTCAGAAAAAAAAAATGAATGTCTCAAAGGATATTTGAACTTGTCTTTGAATCGTCGGCCCAAAGGATTTTATAATGCACAGAGTATGTCATTCGAAGTAACCAACTTGATATCTGTTGCCGGTTATTAAATTGTTATTAAAACCGCTTGATCTTAAGGTAATCTAATTACAATAAGCGAGGTCCACTGTACAAACATAAAGTTTCAATGAATTTATTCAGGACGTTGTTTGGATAACAACATCGGAAAATAAAAAAAAAAAAAAACTTTTTTAAAGATCATAGTAAATAAATTCGTTACAATTTCCATAACTGCCACGCTAATCGATCAACATACGATTCTTCAAGATGTTCATAGAGCTCTTACGTTTACAGGATATATAATTTTTTACTCTAGCAGCTATAATTAGAACCTTATATAACCTTATAATACTTAAATGCAGACGCTTCAGTTGCATATACGCGATGGAAAAAGTGTAGAAACGTTATCGGCGGTATTTTTTGCATATGCAATCCGATTTGTCACGTAGACGTTATTAAGCATATTTTCATGCGTTGTACAATATTTTTCGAGTTGTTTAGCAATCTCGTCCTTATTCTGAAATAGAAAACTGGTTTTTACCCCGTTGTTTAGGATAGAATAGCTACGTAAGTTCGTTGATCAATAGCTTATATTCGCATTTTTTTTGTTGCGAGCAGATGAATGGGGAATAATAAATTAAGCAGCGAAAATTTTCATATCAAAACATCACGTTTTTTGGGGTGTTCTTAGGGCAATGACCCACCATAAGAGATGAAGGGTTGTTTTGTATTAAAAAGTTCTGTTGCAGAACATATCAGCGTTATGTATTAAAAATTTATTCACGGCGATCTTCTTTCAGATGTTTGAGATTTTCTTTACTCACACGCCACTTTTGTGTAATTGTTCACAATCTAGTATCTTTGCTTCTGCGCGTATGTACATTGGGATAAACGGTTATGATGTAAGGTTATGTTTACTTTAACGCATTAAATCACGTTATTGTAGAAATAAATTGAAAAACTTCGAATTTATGCTTTATGCTCGATATTTTTTCGAATTCTCATGTAGGTTTCAGTGCAAAGATGGCCGAAAGTAAGCCTAAGAATTACGAAATCATCTAAACTATCGATAAATTAAGGTTGTTATTTTATTTATTTTATAGAACTATATCCTCTATCCATAATTTATCCAATCAACATCTCTTAAAAGGAAAAGTATGGCCAAAAGAACTATGTAGCAATAAAATTCATCTTGTGCATGCCGAATAGAGCAGAGTCGAACAAAACCAGGGGTCACTGGCATCTTCGATGTGCCTTGCCCAATAGGTAGCTGCGGATATTTTGGAAGTTCCTCGCTATGTAACAGTGATGTGTAACGTGTTAAATCGTAGCCTTAGTAATGCGTTCCATAATCTTAAACATTCGAACTCGTAACGCAGAGTCAAGAATTAGAAGATCCTATTTTGAAAAATAATAAATTTACTAAATGAACGTTTCTTCTATTGCACTCTGTTAGTTTATTACAATTGCGTATATACAGAGCCGTTAGAACATTCCTTGTAAAACAAGGAAAATTTCTTTTAGAAATATTGGCAAATATCGGTCTCTACTTCCATTCGTACCTTTAAATTTTGACTAAAATCATCCAGGATCTTTAACATCTCCAGGTAAAAAAGATGAAATTGGTGAATCGTGATCAAACACAATAGCATGCTGTGGTGGACATTTTCCCGAAAATAAGTTCAATGACCGCAAACGACCATATCGCAATTGAGTGCAACAAATCAAAGACGAACACCTTCTTCTTCGTGTATTCTACACGATGCACTACGGTCCATTCGTGGCTTTCAGTAAGTTTCGGAGGACTCGTTTCGTCCTCTATTACTATTCCGGTGGGCAACTCCGCACGTGACGTCTACGATATTTATGTACAATTCGTGTGTAAGAAATGCTTAAACTTAAGAGGTCCGATTCCGTGTGTTTTCGTGGAGGACCGGGGATTAAGAGTATCTTTTTGTATGACCGTTGGTATGGACACTGTGGATTCCCAGAAAAACGGAGGTCCTTATTAAATTTATCTAACTACGTACGTATGTTACGTTTGTGGCCGCGCATGTGATCATGTACGGTCGTATAGATTGACATCTGAATAAAATGATCGCGTTAGTTGCCTACCTATGTATCTAACGAGCTAATCTATATGAACGGCGGTGTTTGATAGGAGTTTGGGACGTCTAAGTTGTAAGATTTTTTTATGAAGATGTCTTCCTGCTTGCGTTATTCTAGGAAACGCTGAAGCTATGTGAACCGTATGTTGTCGGAATACATGAAATATGTACATTTTTAGTTAAAAAATTAGATTCTTTTTGGTATTTGAGGGACAGTTCTGCACGAAACCAGTCGTATGAAAAAGACATAGTAAAACGTTAAAAAAGTGTTTTTTCAAACATTTAATTATGGATATGACCATTAAAAAATAGCGACCAAATTTATTATCACTATCACCATTTATGGGATAAATTCGATATCAATACCCAATCAGAGACCGTATCCTTTACAAAGGATAAGAATATTTAAATATTTATTTAAAATTAAACCTACGTTTAAAGGTTGCCTCCTATTTTCAGGGCAATTTTCATTCGTATTGTTTAGGGTGAATTTAGCTTTACAAAAATACATATGTGTGTATATGAAAAGGTTCCCTCAATTTAGCAGCATTTAAATCACTAACCATGTGCAAGTTTCGCAATACCTTCCCCGGTGCATATCCCTTCGATTGATATTCGTTAGATGAAAAAAATCGACACGCGCGTTTTTCGGGTGATCGTCGGGTGCCGTATACGCGTCAGTAAAAATATCCGACAACGGTCAGTGCTCCTTTGCCGTACTCATCTGCCTTACAATCTTGCACAATCGCATAACTACGGGATCGTTTTCGGCTGCGATATCAAAGCTGGAGCGCACTAAACGACTGTACAGTCAGCGTAAACAGCCAAGATGGATCGATTGTTAGGATGCTATTAACGTTTAATAGCACTTAATTTATAGCGTTGGTTCAATTTTGGAAATTGCCTGCGTTGTTGGCGAATTTTCGGTAGATTTCAGTAAATTCAACTATACAATTACGAAGAAAGAGATATTTCGTAATCGCAACTGGATAGTACGAGAATTTCTAATGAAATATGCGACAACCTCATAAGTTCCTATTTATTACAACATTATTAACAAAATTAGTGAGAAATTGTATCTATTCTTCTCCGTATAGTAGTTTGTCTAACATCTAATATTTTTGTCTAACATCCATGCACACATCCTCTTTTCCTTTTTTTCAAAATTTTTAGAAGGAAACTTTGCTTCAACAACTGATTTTTCGGAGAACCTGAAGGAATATATATTAATAAATGTTCTAGTACAGCAATTGTTTAACATCCATATCTTTCACAAAGTATAAATATATTTCTTTCCGTTGAAGAGTTCTTTTAAATAGAATTATTAAATTCATTGCGTCCATATTGAAAATGGATAAACATTTTTTTTAAGACAATTAATGAGTTAGAATTTGCTTTGTTTGCAGACCGACCAAAGTCGAATAGCTTTGCAATGAACTTCGCAAATTTGACAAACGCAAAAGAATTAGCCAAGTTAAAAATGAAAGGTTAATATTTTTAGAAGGTTTCTTCCTTTTGTTGGGTATTATATACGTAGAGGGAAATAAACACGACTGCTTAACTAATCTCAGTCACAGGAATAAAATTACCCAGGTGATAAAAAGAGTTACTTCTTTCTTTCGGGATAACTTTCACTTATTCTTGTAGAAAAAGCTTTCGAATCTACTTTATGCAAGTCAATATATCCTCAGATTTTTTTTCTTGTTTAGTGTGGTAACGGCCCAACGAGGTGTCTTTTCTGTGTCTAAAGTGTTCTATGGCTTTGTTATTATTATCCTCTTGCCGTAAAGGGTGAAGCACAGTTAATTGCCTTCCAAGTGTGTACTGAAAATTTTATCCTAGCCGGACTGGAATACACAGCGCCTAACTGTGCCCAATCATTATAGTTAAGGAGCAGTATGGTTTTGTTGATAAAAGATCGGGCGTGACTAACTTGCGTACCTTCCTTCAGTAAGCGTCTGAAGTCATCAATGGCTCATATCCAAACGTTTTGACTACATACATCATCGTATTCTTATAAGAAAACTCCATGACCTTAGTTTCGGTAACTCCCTTGTTTTAGTTGTTCCGATCCAACTTGCACCAGCGACAATATTTCGTATTTTATAATGGCTTTACGCCCAGCATATATTACATGCTTTTAGTGTTCCATACGGCTCTAATATTGGTCTTTCGTTAATATTTGTTGATGTTGAAACATATTGATTGCAATGCTTTGATGTTCGTCGATAATGTTAAATTGTATGTATCTGTGGAGGTTGCATTAAATTCAAGCGAATTTGATGTCTATTTCCAATTGATGTTCTACAAACAGATTGGACTCATATTTAATAAGCACGTTCAAAGTATTACATCTTCTGCAAATTGAATATTAGGATTTGTGCTGTATAGTACTCAATCGCTTTGTGATATGCCGCCCATATATTCACTTTCTCCGTTTTTCTTTAGCAACCCTTGCATGGAATCCGTACTACGTTACATATAGAAATAAGACAGAAAAAGTTGCAAAAAGATGCAATACCGGAGTAAAGGGTTCTTTGCCGAGTTTTCTGTAACATCATTTAAAGTACGATGGGATAAAATCGGTCTATTTTTTTTAATTATTAATAATATTACTAAAGAAATAATACTTAAATTAAGTATTTAGTAGCATTTCTTCATATAAGAATCTATAGTTATGTTAAGTAAGTGGTAAATTTCTTATTTCGGGTTAATACAATGGTGTTCGTGAAATTCTGAAATTCTGAAATTCTTAAATTAAATAGATGAAAAATAGTGTTTATTTTATTTCCATCATGTTATCCGGTATATAAGTTTGGGAAATTTGAGAAATCAAGCGCTGAGCAATATTTTTATATTTGAACATTATCTTATCATTGCGCCCGATTATTTTGGCCAGTATTGCAAACGTATTGGTGCGAAGCTAAAGTTAATATCTCCGCTGTTCCCTTTTGTATACGCTTTATAGGCTCATCATATACATCCCTCTTCTCCCCTTTTTCCCGATGTACATATATGCTATGCGTTCCCATAAAGAGAAGACCCGTCGCCGTCGTCCCAAAACAATTTTTCGGGACGCCGCCATCACCGGCTGGGCCAAAGTATTGATCAGATGGCTCCTCTCTGCGAAAGTTCGTTGAACCTGCACGTGTTGCCCGTCCGACCACGTGCCGAACCCGGCCATAGCTCGACGACTTACCCTAGTTTTGGACGCTTGAACTTCTGTAACCTCCGCGCGCGAAGCAATGCACGCGGTATGATGCTACAACGCGGTAGACGGCAGGCCTCTCTCTAAGAAATAATGTTGTCCTTTCACGCATTCAAAACGTATAGCCCTGGCCGTTCATGGCTGATGCTTTCCAGTTGCGAGCTTGCAAGTCTACGGGTTGTCTTGTTATGGAAAAAGAGAAGGGGACAAAACAAAGAATGATACGTATAGTGAACAGCTTTAGTTGTAAGGGCTTTAATAACTGTTAATCGTAAACCTACATTCGTATTATCCCGATGTGTTCACATTAACGCAGGTATTTACATAGGTTTTAATGCGAGGTTTTTACCTAACACAATATTGGTCATTTTTTTGTCATAAATTCTATTTATAACATGTTGAAATTAAAAGTTCGTCGAACAACAGTTTTTCGTTTGAAACAAAGCGAATTTTTGGGCGAAATTCTCCAACCCTTTGGGTGATTTCAACGCTCATCCATTAACTATACCTCCCCAATGGAAAAGCACTCAATTAATGGAGAAGCACTCAAATTTGGAGGAAGAATAATGTCAAGTGGCGTTGAGACTTACATTTTCGTTAATTTTATAACGTTCATTCCTAAATTTTATTCATCTTCCATGTTGTGCTCATAACGAACTGTAAACGACTGTTTATCCAACGAAACCTCATTCGTTCAGTGAACGTGTATGAATACCCTTTGGAAGAAAGAATTATTGCTGAATGCTTCATAAGGAAACTTCTCAACGCTGTAAATTCATTGATAGAACTTCTTTTAGAACCTGTATCATTAAAAGTGATACAGGCTTTAAAAAGTTTTCAGTAGTACCGCTATGGCAAAATATGTAGAAGAAACAACGATTGATGACCAAAAGATTTGCGTTAAAATACAGAATTCCATACATACCTGAGCAATTAAGATATTGCTATTCAAGTAAATAAATTAAAATTAAAAATTACCTTTAACAACACCTGAAATAATTGATTCTAATAAAATATATTTTTACTGCGCGTACATCTGCTATCGTGCATCAGACATGGAGCGTGGAAAACGCCGAAAACGTGCGTCGTCAAAAATTGGGATCTTAACACTACTACTTCGACTAGCTGCAGGGTGCATTGACTTCTCGTCTGCTTGTGCCCTCTGCTGAATCGTGCTTTCGGCGTTGGGCAATCTGGCCGACGACATTTTAATGCGAGAAGAAGTTCGATAGTGCGTCTTCGGCGGCCGGTAAAATTCAACAGAAAGAAAAAGTCAATAACCTGACGGATCTTTGGTCGTACGTATATGCGTATACGAAGAAAGACAAAACATGAACTTTCGATGGGCGTCCCGAACGAATTTCGATGAGATTATGACGCTTGAAAGTATCGTGTCTCTGTGTGCATTTACTTGCTGCCGCTTTAATATTGACTTATCGAAAGAAGACAAGTTTATTAAATATAATTTGTATAACTCATTAATGATATGTGGAAATAGCGTATTGAGCGCTTAGGTTCAACAATTCGAGGTTACAACATTTTTTTTTAATCAAGGACTTTTTTTGTTTTGAGGGCTTCCAGTACATGGCTTTTCTGCAATTAACGTCAACAGCCACTGTAATACCATATTATCAAGTTCCTCAGTTAAATCAGTTTTCCATCGCTTTTCTCAATTTTTTATTGACATTGTAAAAGCGTTTTCTATATACTTATGGTTTACGTATTAGATCCAAATAAAAAGATGAGACCTAGGAAGATATGAATGAAAGAGTAAATGAGAGTGGCTGCAGAGAAGAAGGTCATAAAATGGGAAGGGATTCGAAAAAGCGCGGAAGGTAGATACAAGTGGAGAAGCCAATAAAAAAGCTCAGCTTCACATATTCCTGGCACCAAATTAGAATCTTGGGTCTAAGGTCCAGAGTCAATAATACAAAGAATTGAGCTCAAACTGAGAATTGGAATCAAATGTTCTAATTCTTCGGCTTGATATATATCATCTTCGATCGATTTGATCGAGGATTTGCGCGTGTCAATACTACCAAAAGAAAATAGATCAAAGTACAGAACCGTATTACTTTTTACATAGTTTTCCGTTAAATATTTTCTTTCAAATGTAGATATTTCTAAAAAGTCTTAATCACGTTCTTCTGAAATCAACATCGATGTTTAGAATTCCTTTTTTTTGTAACTCTAATTAGTTGATTGTACTTGATGCCGAAGTTTTCTTCGTTTATCGGCGCCGTAGCAACTTACCTACGCCGATGGATAAGCGGAGCAAAGACGCCAACCGTTGAACGCATGTATACCGACGCATTTTCCGAGATCTACACGTGTCCACAGGTCCTCGACCCAACGACCTACAAACGTGGTTGCGCATACACAGGCAGGCACATTGAGGGTCCCTGCCATGTCCACGCTCACGCTATCCACTGAAATGAAGAGAAACGGAGAATGCGGGGAGCTTCATACGCTTTGTCGTAGATACTAGTGGTTAAAGTTCGGGAACAGTAAATCTATGTTTTAATTCCTTTAGGGAAAATATGATTTTTACCCATACTTGTATTGAAATTTCTAAAGGTACGCAACTAAAATTATTTAAGCAACATTGTTAATCTGTAAACGCTCATATAATGACATATTAAAAAATGAGGGAAGCAAATTCAATAAAAAAATTATCGACTAGTATTCCAAATTTGGTAAAAGGAACGTGCTAAAGTACTGTAATAATGGGATAAGAGTTCTAGAAGGAAGAGGTTGATATCCTATCAATTATATAAGTACTTCATTATTAAGGTACCACCATCACCAATTATGAAGAAAGCTACACCTCGCGATATAACAAATTAAAAGGACGAGGAAAACCGGGCAGCTCCAATTTTTGTCAAAATTGTTTTCTTTTTATTGGATTAATGGCGCAGAAAGATAGTTCGATGGTGTGGTGTAAAAATTATTAAAAGTATAGGTGCTCGCTTAACTTTTCGTTTACTGCAAGAAACAAAGTAGCTCCTGATTCCTTCATCTCTTCAGCTCCGCCACTGCTGGAATTTGAAACTTATGATAGGTGCTCATTTTCTGCAGTTTTGTGCTGAAGAAAGAAAATTTCAAAATACAGTGGTGGCGTGGCTGGGAACATGCCAACCTTCTCAATTATATAAAAAATGAACACAAAATGGTGTAAATGCGTACAAAACTTCCAAAGTCCAGTGGCTGCGGGGTTGGGGAATTGCCATGCTGAAACTAGCAGTCTAAGAAAGCAATCCTTTAATATTTCTATTGAAGACAAATTTGGAAAACGAAAATTGATCGTTATTTACAACGATATCACGTAAATATTTGTTTCGTAAAATTAATGTTACAAGGCATGGAAGACATAATTCCATATCTATCTATTAGAGATCTGCGCACGTCTATTAAGGAATATTCGGTTCGAAACTTTCTGACAAGTACGTATAGCGTAGGAGGTGGTAGTAAATAACAGAAAGGTCGTTCGGCACTTTGTCCACCCCCGCAGTCGTACACGCACGATCTAACTCTGTCAGGCTAATGCTGGAGGTGAATGTATAATACAAGTGACTCCTACCAGAAAATAACGGTTGGTATTCCTTACAATTACCGATAGAATAATGGCAATGTAACAAGAAGGACAACAGCTATAATTTTAGTCCCGTGATGATGAATAATAAGCAAGTGCATGATAGTATTGATTATTTGAAAATCAAATAGAAACGGGCTATCATTCGGATTGCGTCGGATGGAAATATGTATTACCAATTTTGCCCGGATTTTTTTAAAATGCGTCAAAAATGATTTGCTTATCTGGCCAGTTTGGCCCATCAATTACATTCGATTTCAAAAACTTGTTTAATCTTGCAAGATCGTTCAAATTTATTTTTAAAACGAACGAATTAATATAAGTCTACATCCAACTTAGGTGGAAGATACTTCTCCTTCTTTGTGTATTTTAAGGATAAAAATAAAAAAAAAAACTTAAAAAAACAGGACGATTGAACAAGAATGTACAAGCTAGATTTTTCAAAATTAAACTCTTTTTTTTTTAATGTTGTGGGTCATTATAAAGTGTAACTAGTAAGAAATATGGTCACAGGAAGAAGGAGGTGGTTTTGACAAAACTTACCTTCTGCATTTATGAGACAGTTTAGTTCAGTTAAGGAGGTTAACATGTGTCAAGTGGTTTTCTAATAACGATATTTATGATTATTTTTTACATCATATAATGTACTTGTCAGAGAACTAGTCCATTTAAAATCCGTGAATAGGCAAGGCGCACAGCAGATGATTGGAGAATGATCAGCTGAACACCCAAGGAGTTGGCCGAGACAGATAAGTAAATACATTATCTGAAGAGATAGCAATAATCAAACACCACTATCAGCTATTGGAGAATAAATAAAAAGAAAAAAGGACGACTACTAATTTTCGCCGACACATATATTCGTTGCGACGATCATTCTTCTCTTGGCTTAGTGCTGATGTGGCTTGGGAGATGGAGAGGTGACTTAGACTCGTTGCCGAAAAGAGCATAGCCACGAAGTTCAAGGGAACCTACGGACAGTTATGTTGTGTTCCTAGAGCTGTATGGTTAAGTACATATTCTTACTTAGGGAGCTCACATTAAAAAGATATTCTCGGATCAGGAACATTCTCATAAGTATGTACCTGATTCACGCATAGAGCCACAGTTGTATTTTGCAGAAAACAAACGACTTTAAAAAAGGCTTAGGTGATTATCGCTTTGCAGCATGTAGTAATACTTGATCCCAAAGAGATATGAATAAAACCTTTTTTTTTTTTAATACGCGTTTATCTAGCGAGAATAATTCGCATTTGGTGATTAATCTGTTGTTCTTAACGGCACGTGTCTCAAAATGAAATTGTTTTTCATCAACAATATGATAATCACCACTTGTTTAGGTTATATTTTATTCCGTTCGGCGAAATCGAAGTGCTAAAATGGATTCTACACGCGATAAAAATGAATTTAATGAATGGCGATAACAAACAAGTTGACCTTTTTGCGAACTATGGTGGCATTCTCTCAGCGAGGGAAAAATATTTACGTACCTGCACACGCATGCATATATGAAAGTAAATGCGTAGGTTTGAGTTACACGTGTACGGATGATTAATATTTGAGTGAGCTATCCGCGTAATAAACGTTATTTGCTTATAAAATTATCTGGGATATCGTAAAAATACACGCTCGATATATACACTACAGCTCAAAAGCTTAGAAAGATTTTCAAGAGGCAATAAGTATATTTTTTTTATTTCTTTCAGAAAGGTATCGTGGTTGTTCAAAGTCTACTTTTTTGCTTGAAAATATGAGCCATGACGTAATGCTCATATCTACTGTCACAATATTTGTGACTTTCTGTATGAATATAGGATCTTTTTTACATATTTTTACGGTTAAAATGCAATCCTGGAGTCTGGTTCGTTCTTCTCGACTCACACTGTATAGTACTGCATATTTTTCTAAAGTTTTTTTAATTTCCATGTATTGTTTTTAATGACATTGTACAGTGGCCGGTATATATTTTGTCACCCCTTATCTTACGTGTAGCAAGACCAAATACTTAAGTTTAGCAAATAAAAGCACAGAACTGCGATTATCCGCAATATCCAAAATGGGAGTAATAAAATCTACCTGCGAATCTTATAATAATACAAGCGCACGTCTATGAGTAAGTAGAAAGTTTCTCAGGGGGAGACAAAACATAAAAATGTCACTGTACATAGGTTTTGTTATCTAACATCTATTTTTAGTGATGTTTGTAGAAGTTGTAACTTCCTTAACTGTTTTCTTTTTTTTTCTGTATTTAGTAGTAAGTAAGTAGTTTACCATAAAAATTTGATGGAAGGTAGATTAGTATATGTAAGTACTTTTAATTGAATATTCAGAAATATTATCTAACAAAAATCGACAAAAGCGTATGATTCTAGTAGAAACGAGCAGTATCACTCGATACCGCTTGTTTCTACTAGAAACGAGCAGTATCAAGCAGCATCTTGCAAACGATAAGAAAATGACAGTGTGGGGTACCATTGCATTCGGAAAATAATAGAGAATCAATTTTTATTTGAAAGGATGCGGATACGAGAATGAGGATCTCGTGCTTCCCCGAAATGGCCTCCTAAGATTAATTAATTAATTAATTAAGTAGGTGTGCGCGGAATGTGCTGATGCTTTTGTGTTGTTTACCACTCCGCAGTCCTTGCTATTATTATTAGGAAATATATATGCGTTTGATTACAAGAGATGACAAACGTAGGTGAAATTATTACTTGTTTGCAGTGACTAGACAGACTCGTGTTTTGTTTGACTCTCGGGGAAACCAGTAGGCAACAAGCATCCTGTTTTATTAGACGAATAGACACGAGTCTGTCTAGTCGCCGCACAAAAGTTATAGTATCACTTAGATGACCAAAATCTCTGATGATTACTTTTGGAGTCGACGAAGAGTAATGAAGAAAACAGTTTACAAGAACAAACTAAGTAGTTAAGATGGACAAGTAAATTTAGTTATTTCGACGATTTATTTCAGTTATTTGGATTATTTGAGATTATATCCGAATGAACCCAACTATTTGCTTGTATGTATTTAAACGTAGTTGATTGATTAAATTTTGTTTAAATTTACTCGATGGTAAACGGATTTTTTTAGTGTTTTACATACATAATAATTGTACTCTTGTTATCCATGTTAAAAAACTCGAATGAGCGAATGATCTAGCATTAAAATCACAAAGCTGGGCTATAAAGTCTGCGCCAAAATATTGATTTCGCGCTAAACACCGCCTTAAAATAATTCAAAGCTTTCGGTTTCGCTGATAAAAGTTCTCATTGCCGTCTTGAGCCTGCTAATTAGATCTAAGTTGCTTGCTAAATGCAATACCACAAACAAGAGAATATACAATATTAACATTTTTCTGCGATGATATCTATCGTTTCATTGTTATTAACATTTTATAAAATTTAATACTTCCCTAACAGTCATGTAAGTACCCCCATCTATGAAATAATAGCTAAAGTACCGCGAAAAGTATTTCCGTAGATAATAAAGTATTTTATGTTTACAGACATGTCTGCTAGATGTCTGTTTGCCTAAACGGACACCTAGCGTTTAGTTGATATAGTTAATACTATTAAAAATGATCAAACTATTTGATGAAGTACAACCTAAGCTGTCTAGTAGTAGTAGGTGTAGTTCACCTAGCTCGTGTATTACACTCGCGACTCTTCTTTCTTTACAGCAATTCATACGATCAAAGGCCGTTCCCGCTAAAATACTCGCAACTTTCTTTACCTATAGTATTTCCAGTACTGCCCAAAAAATGTTTTTATAAGTATGGACAAACAAGTAATGTTGTTGATCTCAAAGATATCTTTTTTTTCGTTAACTTAAATATACTTAGTTCAATTATACATTGTCCTTTCTTTCTTCATAGAGAGAAGGAAGTGTACAAGACGTAGGAATAATTAAAGACTGTTACCTACACGTATCTGCAATTTCCGTACGAATATTTTGTTCGAATCTAGGGCAAACTAAAATCATTTATCCGTAGAAAAATGTTAGTAGAAACATAGAGAAATATATAAAGAATATTTTATGGAAACATGAATAAAATTACTTCATTCTAATGTACTTTACGAAGAAGAAATAATCGTCTAAAGAGAACAACAATATTCTATGGAATCCGAAAAGCTTTGAACAAATTTTAGAGGCATTCCGGCAGCGGGACTTACTAAATCAGATAAAATTGCACCAAAGTGACCGATTTCATTCACTTCTTAAAGTTGTTCTATTCTGTTTCTACTATGCTATACGTACAGTTCGCCACTTTCCGTGCGCTTCATAGGCGTCGATATGGGAGTAATGATAAGGACGAGCGATTTATAATACATGTCCAAATTTATGCTGCACATATGAAACTGTGCGATGGAGTGAGGACGCGCGTAGAGTGATGTATTCTATCCGGATATATACGAAAAATAAAAATAGTACATATGATGACAGCGTTGTATGTATGAATAAAATAGATGATGTATGAAATCGGTGATCCTGTTGTTAATGCGATGGCACGTTAAATGGGACTACATCAACCAGCATCTTCAATTTTGCTAGCATCTAGATGAATAGAACATGGTGATGCCGAAAACATTTTAAAAGTAGTAACATTGGAAAAGTTTCTAGGAAGAAAGGAAGGAACTTTCGAGAGACAAAGCTTGACAAATTCGAGAGACAAGGTAGAATAGATTCGCAGAGGTAGATGCATTAATAGCGAGTGCAAAGGCGGTATTCTTCAAATCCTCCAAGACGTATTCCCAAATTTTAGGAATTGTGTCCTCATAGAATCATCACAGCCGATTGTTGGGGAACATGGTTGCAGGCGTGGTTTTACTACCATAAACATTTTAAAACAATAATGGCTTTATTATTCCATCGGAAACAAAGTGTAGCTTGCAAAGCAAGCCAGAAAAAAATTCAAGCTGCTCAGATTAGGCTTGGGTACCTTACATACGTATATTGTTAATACTAATATTTTATTTCCTATCCCTCTGCAAGTATCTACCTAAAACACATTTTTATTGTAAATTTTTAACAGTTCAACTATGGAAATTAAAAAAAAAACGGCTTTCTTCAACATAATTTTTAATAAATTTTACAAATATGTTACATTAGCATTTAGAATGTAAATAAAAAATCCTAGACATATCTATTCAGCAATAGTATAAATTCTACAAAAAAAAAGTATCTATATAGGAAATAAAATATAATAAAAACTATATTACAAATCTCTTTCTCTGTTTTTGTAGTACTAAATAAAATCTGTTTCTCACTCTCTCTCTTTTCCGTTCTTCTTTTATGTATAATATATATAATTTTTTATTCATTTTATGTACAAGAGTATATTTATATGTATATTTTGGGCTTTCTCATATGTGAAACTTGTTCATTAAAGCTCTCTATGTTAATATTTTTAAAATTTCTAAACGAAATTCGGGCATTAACATGGAAAACTTTCGACAAATAGGTTACATGAGCAACCCTGTATTTTGATGTCTATGAATTTGGTAGGTAATAGGATTTCTTTTTTTTTTTAAATTTCGAAGTGGCTAGAAAATTACCAAACATTAGTTCAATTAAGTTTGTTTTATTGGTAAACTTAGTTAAGAAATAAACAAGCGCTTATCGTCTTTGAAATATACAGCATATCCCAAATTAATGGATGAGTAAGGTAGACAGAGAATTATCGAATAGAAATTTAATCTTTGAGAGTTTGGCTGTGCTTGAATAGTAAGAGATGAGATAAGACGGTTATTAAAAAAACAATGTTCACGGTAATAAATTATGTTAGTACTTAGTGCGTATGCGCTTTTCCAAATATTTTTATAATTTTCTGTTTGCTTTACCTATCCATTCGTTATATCAAGGGTCACGTTGTATTAGCACATTAACAGGATTGCAGTGCGCAAAGAGCGAATATTAACATCGACTGTCAATCGGAAATGCATAACAAGTATATGTATCTGCAAACAACGGAGGATCTGCCTTTGTTGCATCGCCAAGATTCACACACATTCATAAGCTGGCAATAGTGTTAAATTAGCTCTCAAGTAAACAGTGTGAACAGTAATTAAGACTAGTCACATCTATATCACTACAGGTTAATATCGAAATGATATATGTACCAAAGATCCTTTGAATATGCAAATATTAATGGAGAATAAATATGGAAGTTGGCTTATAAGGTTATATGTAGGATAAAACATTATAATTGTTCAAAAAACACTCAGAGGTAGGAATTGAAAAAAAAGTTATAGACTAATTCAAAATCATTGTCGTAATTAAAGCAACAGTCTCTGTTTGTCACACAGTCCAAGCTTGACAATATTGAATTTAATGAGCTGAATGTGGGTAACTTATAAAGATAAAATATTATGGCTGCTGACGTTATAACAAGCTTGAAAAAGTCATCACACTTAGAAAAAAGGGAATCAGAATATTAATATTGTAGGAACTTTTTAGTTAGATCATTAAGTGATTGTTGCGAATTTGTTTAATGTTAATTTTCGTCTTAGAAGCTCTATCGAAACTTTATCAACAGCAATTTTTTTTTCTCCAATAAATCCTCTTTCCAACACAATTCATAGACATAATCTAAATTTAGAAGTTTAAATTTTTTGTTTTTAATGTGCTGTTCTTTAAGAATTGTAAAAAAAAAGGAAAAAGTAGATATCTTTTTTTCGTGTTGCACACTTTACCCGATTGCAATAATTTTAAAATTAATTCTCTTTTTGCAAGGTATAAATCAACAATATTACAAAAAAAAAAACAACAAATGAAATAACATTGCGAATGAAGATGAAACAATTTCAGGTACACTTTTTTCCGAAAAACCGATGACTGGGGTGATGTTTACTTTACACGCAAATATTAATAGACGTGTGAAGGTGAAGCCAACGAAATAAGATTTAAAATGCTTTCTTTGATGATGTGTGTGAGGGATTTTCCGACTTTTTCGTAGAAAAAAAAAGAAGAAATCAATGCACTAGAACGTCTTTGTTGTCGGACGTGGTGCCTTGCCTGGTGGGACTTAGCAATTCTTGTCTGTCACGTTCTCTTTCCCTGCCAGGCCTGAATGCCTCCAGAAGGGCCTCGACACGCTCTTCTGTTGGTCCCCATCGGGAATTTCCCGTCGCGTTTTGCAACCATATTATCACCGTTCCGTAGATTGATTTTATATTCATTTCAGATCTTTAAATAAGAAACGAGAATTTAATAAATATTTTGCGTCAAAATTGGTTAGTAACAAATACCTATTTAACACGTGCTGTAATCCGTGCCTGTATTCGTGTTCGTAGGCCGGGATCGTCACTTGTTTCCGCTTATATTGGCTAGCTTCCGCTCGCTGTAAAGCTGTCGGCGTTGGATCTCTATAATCCGGCAGTAGGATTATGAAGCTAAGCGCTTCCGGACTGTCGGTAAGTAATTTTTCGATATGATCGACCGCAGCTTCCATTAGTTCCTCGCAATATGGCGGATGAACTTCAAACGAACCGGATACTGCTTTCAGTTGTAGAAAAGGCCTGGCAAATTGTTAAATTAACACAATTAAAATAAATATATTATTATTATTAAATAAATTTAACAATAAATTAAATTTAATAATTAATAATAATTTAAAGTTTATTATTAAATAAACTTAAAGTTTTATTTTATTTTCCGCAACAGTTACTTTATTAAATAAATCTTAAAATTGAATTAGATATTCACAAGTGTAATTATGTATGCAGTGTTCCATTTAAATTAACAAAGTTGATAGTTATTTCCAGTATAACCGGGAGAGTCAAATTATTACAAATATATTAATTCAATAGCACATGTATCGTTTAGTATAGTAAGTTTTCAAAATTTTCCAACGTGTACTCTATCATATGTGTATCGATCGACGCAGTTTTCGGTAAGACATTCTGTGCGGATATATCCTACTACCAAATCAATGTAAATGATGTGATAAATAAAGTTCTACTGTGGCTTTCAGACTTTTTCGAGACCGTTTTTATCGTAAATCAGACTTCAGTTATTAGAAAACTTAATCTACTCACCCTCGGCTGCCAAAATAAGAATCACAATCAGCAAACGCCGAACAGTACTGCCTAAAATAACAGTTCAAAGGTGACGCGAAACATTCAAATGTCACCCCAAACATCCGATGCAAACACTCAAATACGGTAACTGGTAAAGATATCTGGGTGTCATGAACATCAATGGTGGCATTGCTAGATGACGGATTTACGCCTAAAAACGTGGCGTAACGTTTGAGCAACACCCATACCCTCGGTATGAAGAATTCGAACTTCCTATCATCAAAACAACTGTGCCTGTATAAATGTTCCTGCAATTAAGATTAAAAAAAATACAGATCGGTAGTGTTTAGAAATCTAGGCTTACAATTTAACATTTAGCAATTGACATCTGTTATTAAAATTATATTAGCATCATACGAATTACTTTCTTATCGAAAAAAAAAAAAAAACAAATATTGCAACTCTAAAACAAATAAGTTAGTTATCAATATTTGATATTAAAAATTACACGCTTTTTATTTTGACATGGTACGAGGGTGGTTCAAGAAGTCCTCGGAAATTCCAAAAGGTGGCGCTCGTATTATTGAAACTGATTTGTTTCTAGTAAGGATTATTAGTAATTAGTAGAGATGACAAAGGCAAATGGAATTATTCCTTTTTTACAGCGACTAGATATACTCTATTCGCTACATGAGAATGGATTCGTGTTGTCTCCGAGAGTCGACAAAACATGAGTCTGTCTAGTCTCTGCAAAAAAAGTAATAATTTTATCCGCCTTTGTCCTGTCTAGTCATTAGACACCTTAAATGTGGAAATGTTAAAATGTCAGTAATCAGAGAATTTTTGTTTATGTCGAAAAATGGAAAAAAAATAATTTCGAGCGCTAATTAAACAAGTCTATTTAAAAGGCTTAACACCGAAAGCGATCAAAAGTGAGTTGGATGAAGTTCATAGTACCTCTGCTCCTGTGCTAGTAACTGTTCACAGTTGAGTAAACGAGCTTAAGCGTGAGCCAACATCGACAAAACTTGAACACCGTTCTGGACGTCCAGTGGAAGTGATTACTTCCGAAATGATTGACAAAATTCGCTATATAGTTTTGAACGATCGACGACGAGTCAAAGTGCGCAAAATAGTTGACACAAGCATATCGCAAGGTACAATGTTTTCAATTTTATAGGAAAAATTTGGCGTGAAAGAATCGGCAGGATGAGTGCCGCGCTTGCGGAGAATAAATGCAATTGTGTGAATGACTCTGCAGTCGCTTTGACGTTGTTCCGTTGCTATATAACTATGACGAAACATGGGTACAGTTGTCACACTGTACACAAAAATAGATAAAAACTGTCGAAAATATGTTTTTTTTTTTTTTGTTTTTACAACTTATTGAACGACCCTCGTAATTTATATTTTTTTGGGAGTTTTCGGGCAATATACAGTAAATTACCTACTGATGTTAACATTTCTTTACCATTTACAAAAATGTTATATATGTTATATACTCATTTGTAAGCAAATTCAAAAGAATATTATGAAACTTTATAACAGCAGCTTTATAACGGCAGCTAAATTAACGTGCGCTATCTGAAAACCAGCATTAATTGTCAAATATAGCAAACCTGAACAAAGCAACATTTTTATTTTACAAGGGCCTTAGAAGACATCATAATTATCGAAGGCGAAGGTCAATTGCTAAAATAAAAGAACAACACGTGAAAAATATTGCTGTACTTACCAATTTCTGCAAGTGAGTGGCGTTTATAGCAAGCGTATCGCCTTGAAATCTCAGCAGAGCTTGGTCTCTATCTGGAAGATATTCTATCACTGGTAATCTAGGGCAACCAATTTGAAACTGAATGGGGTAGCACCATACTTTTCGGGTACTGTTGTTTGGCAAGGCAGGTGGCAGTTCGAGACCGTGTTCTTTGAGAATAAGATTTGATTTTTCTCTAACTTTTCGCGCATATTCGACTGACAGGTTGTAGATTTTCAAACAGATCCCTTCCACGGATGATTTAACCTGTACAAAGTATTATCTTTAAACACTGTCTACAAGCATGTATCTACTTGAAATAAACAGACATACAGTAGCAAGTACTATTTTATACCAAATTTCGATAGAACGCGCAATAAATTATTGAATGTAACATTTAATTAGTATATTTCGTTAGAGACAAGTACATTACGTCATTGGAATATAATTATTCAGAAACGAAACCAACAAACGCTAACATCAATTTCAACATTCCATGCAGTAATTGCAATAGGTAACAGCTAAATGCACAATACATGGTTTTGAAGATTATCATTGAAAATGAGCGATCTAAAGATAAAATAATAAAAAAAAATTGGTAAACTAAAACTGACCGTTTCCATTAGATGAGGTTGACATTGCTGTTTGAGATGCGCTAGCCTATCTTGGAAATCGTCGTATGTGGCTCCGACTGTTCTCCTCAACCACTGAAATGTTTCGTCCACGTTCCACTTGACCACCTTCCGGCTTTCCGCTTCCGCGTTTCGGGATTCCATGATTTTTTTGGCCGCCTCCGCGTACCTACTTAGTTGCTTTCGGGCGTCTCCAGTAAACTTCGGTCGTACTAATTTGATAGGTATGTCGTTCATTATCTCTTTGTACATGGACATTGAGATTTCCGGATAACAATTGCTTGGTAGTAACGGGTCACAACCTGCGGATAATATTTTTCAATATTTTAGATGGATAGAATCACAAAGATTGAAAGAAATCGTTTTTTTTTGTGCTTTTTTTCAGCGACAGTAAAAGTTTTTGTATCATCGTATCTACTTTAGTATTATTTTTATTGAACTAATATGTAAATATTTATCGGATCAACGTTTGAATATTCCTAGTGGGATCTCTTCATTCAAGCTTTTCAGTTTTTTTCAGAAACAGAGCTCACACTTTTGAATGCTCCTGTGACTACTTTCTTTTAATCAGTTTATATTTATATAAATTTCAGGGGAATAGTATCTAGGGCATCTTCAAGTTTTATTAAACGACAAAAATTATATTACTTCATCTTTTTTTAGCTTACATTAAAAAAAGAGTAGTTATCTGCTCTACCGACAGAGGAAACATAACTTGCGCAATAGCACCGTAACCTACCAAGTGATTTTGAATTGATTAAAAAAAAAGATTGTTGCTCTTGAAACGAACGCAATAATGTAATTTTATTCAGAAAAAAAATAAATTCAATATATGATTAAAATATACAATTTCATTGACACTGTAGTAGCACTGTCCTATGTATTGATGGTGGCAGCATTGTAATTGCAGCAATCATTTGTTATTAAGCATAGATTACTAGATTAGTATTGCGTAAAAGATAAATTTAACCGCGAAGTTAAATTAAAACAAATGATAGATAATTAAGTAAGACATATTATTAATAAAATAACAAAAGAAAAATAATCATATAACAAAATTTTAATTATAAAAAAAAAATTAAAATAACTTGTTAGGAAGTCACAATCATAGCATAATTCATACTTTCTGTCATAAATCTCTGATTAATCCATGACAACTACCTGTATCGAGGACTTTACGTTCCATTAACCATCGATTAAAGGAATCTTTAGGAGCATCGATTGACTGTCTCGAGTGACATAGCTCCTGATAGCACTGTCTTAGTTTCGATAACAAACTACATCTGTACATCTCGACTTCTGGGTGAGAATGCATGTAATTACAAGGCGGTCGTTCTATTATAATAACGTTTGTTTGAACGTCAAGATCCCATGGACCAGCTAGTACAAATTTCTTAGCTTGTGGACCAACTAGTTCCTCTGATGGTCTTCGTTTAGCAACTGGTAACGGGCTTTGTATTGGAATAGCTGGTGGGACAGCTGCACAGATTCCAAGCGGGTCGGTTATTGGATCAAATTGTGGTTTAATAAGCGGCATTTCCCATAAGCTTTCTCCAGTGAGTTTATTCCAAAAATATGGTCTATTCTCGCGTTTAGACCAGAATTTCTTCCAACCCTGCTGCGATAATTCGTAGGGGAGCTCGTATTCGGCGAAGTTGCCAGGATTTACCACTGGTACCCCCTGTTGTGTCGGGGACATCGTCATATTGCCATGCTGCGGTACCAAAGGACTTAAGTTTACGTTATCCATGGGCGGCCACATGGATCTCTCCTCGGAAACCTTTAAATCCACTTCTTCGTTCATTGTTTATATCGTCTTGTTTGTAAATAACTGTTTGATTGATTTACGCTAGGTAAAACATTATTCGTAAGCAAGCGGCACACACATATTTTATTCATTAATTGAACTGACGGTGTTTGTGCTTTCTTTTTATACGTTTTACACAACGTTTAGACACGACGATACATTTCATTCATGATTTACGTAGAAAATTTACGTACACTTCCACCCAGACGCCATTTGCTGACTGAGAAGAAATAGAAGCGTTTACATCTCGCGATATGCAGGTAGGAGCGCACCAATAGAATTTAAGTTAATGGCGGTCTATTCAAAACTGAAAACAACAATCACTCAACAAAATCGACATTGGAAATTTACCATAAATCAGATAAAAGTTGAATCTAATAATTCATATATGTAACACGCGATTGTTTTACGTGATAAATTATTCTCTATTTTTTTCTTTTTATTTTAGTCAGATTTTAGTAAATTTTTTCAGTCTGATTTTAGTAAATCAGACTGAATTGTTGAATTACGTTGGCGATGCCTTGTAATTGAGCCGTAGTACATACAAGTAATCACAGAATAACTTTATAATTTAGACTATTGACTGGTATGCCGGTATCGATGAATCTCTGAAGGTAATCAATATATTTGCTTTGTACTGGAAAATAAATAAAGTACTATATAAAGTAATCTTGAAGTAAAATTTATATTTATTGATGGATTTTGTAACATATACCGCATGGAGCGAAAAGTTCGCATCAATTGGGAAATTTGTTTATTGTTAAAGAAAATGTAGCTAAGATAAAAGTTCGTGGATTCTTTGAAACCAGATTTTACCGTCGTATGTAAAATTATACTTATATAGTTTAGCAGAAATATTATAAGACGCGTGGTCCAGTCAGTATGAATAACTTTTTCAAATAAACCAGCATTACTTTGAAATCTTTAACTACGTGTATACTGCCAATCACAAAAAAATTGATACAAGTATGGTTCAAGATGTCATTAGAAAATCTAAGAGATGGCGCTCGCTGTATTGAAATCCGTTTATTTTTAGTAAGCATCATATATTAATCATTACACAACTGCCAAAATCTCAGTTATATCCATCGCATGGTTTTATTTTTATTGTCTATTTAAGCAAAGAATTTTCCTTTAATGCATGAAAATGAAGAAAGCGATCTTCGAGCGATGACTAGCTATTCATATAGCACCAAGAGAGATCGAAGCGTTGTTGGATGAAGTTAGCAATCCTGGCGACTTTCTCCGTCGGTACGTAACTATGGATACACTACTGTAAAGAGACAATTAAACCTTTTTGAAGGCGAGCGGGCTACGAAGAAGATGAAGACTCACTGTCTTCGTCTTCTTCGCCGGCAAGGTGATGGTCTCGATTTTTTGGGATGCACTTGGAATCACTTACATCGATTGTTTGGAAAGCGGACAAACAATAACTGGAAAGACACTGCACGGATGCACACCTGCGCAGTTTCGATGACCAAAATTATGGAATTAACCCTCAGTGCCTTTTTATTATTTCCAAATTTGAAGAAATGGTTCGGCGGACAACGGTTCATGTCGAATGAGGAAGTCATTGTCCAAACAGATGCCTATTTAGATATCTTCCGAAATCGTACTTTTTAGAAGGCTTAAAAATATCGGAGAAACGCTTGAAAAACTTTATAGAATTAAATGGAGATTTTGTTGAAAAATAAACAAAAACCTACAGAAGCTACCTTGTTTTTCTACTCTATCCTAAGGATGTATCGATCCTCATATTTGTACCCAATACATTAGCTTTTATTATTAGAGAGCAACATTCTCGCTTGCCTCTCAGTGGTGTGCAATCGCGAAAGGTTGGGGGGATACAGCGCTGCTTTGTTACATATCGATACTTCCCGGTGTCCTATGCTGTGTGCTATGTGCAATACATGTCGCAATGCGAAGTTGATAAGTGTCGGAATTGAATGGAAAGCATTAAAAATATTGAAAATGCGTCAGCTCGTGTGTTTGCTAACAGTCCAAACACGTAATTTACAGGATTTCCATGATGGCAAAGTAATCAGATGTTTAGTTACCCATAAAAGTTTAATATGTTGGAAACCACGTAAATAGCGCAACACACAAATTTGAAATAACCGGAAGGATACCGTATAAGTAATATAACGATAATGTTAAGTGCGTGCAATATACCGTTTGCAAATATCGAATAAACGATGTTTCGTCATTGGTAAACGTAAGTATTTGCCATCGGTGCGCGAGAAGATTGAGAGTTATATGAAAACCGCAATAAAAAATGAACGGCTGCGGCTAGCTACACTCATTAAAAAAAAAATCCGTAGTATTGATTGTAGCACGAACAATGATCTCGAAGGGACCATCTTGCTATGCACATTGCTAGCCTGTAAAAGACAGCAAAGATGTACAGCCGAAGCTACTCCGTAATGTATTAGTTAGAATACAACAAAAAGTGTTTCGGTCAGAGAAAAATTTAGTGCTATATTACGAAGAGATTTAGATTTTTTTAGATTACGCCATCTTTTTAACAATAATATTGCTGAAGATCCGTTATACAAATTATATAACAAAAGACCACTTCAGGTATACGAATATTTCATCGCTAGATGTAGAATGATCTTTTTCTGATATATATATATATATAAGGTACGGTATGATACGGGTGTTTAAACATATTCGGTAAATTATTTACTATATTATTTTTGTGTTTTCGGTTAGCTCAGCGCGGTGACGCTACTGTTAGGTAATCGACTTGTTGCGCTCTATTTATTATTGACCTATTTTCGTCGTAGGGTTCTTACTTAATGTTTATTCTGTAATCAAAGATTTTGAAAGTCAAAAAAATCAAACGCTAAATATATTTATATAATTTATTTATTTTAATGTATAATATATATTATTATTATAGGAATTATGATCACATTCTGAATTACATATACAATAATAAGTAACTCTATTATTTATAATAATAGTAAGAAGTAATAATAATAAATGCTTTTGTACAGAAATCCTAGGACAATTAAGACCCGTTAATATGTATTTGATTTGTTACATACAAAGTTTTTTTTTTTTGTTAATGCACCATAGAATATGGCAATTAGCATTTATTTCTAATTACACTATTTACAGCGTCTTTTACACATAAACAAAAATTTCCCTCGCACACTTAAAATAAACTAGATCATCTTGTTAAATACAAAAGTGTGTAATACATAAGGAAATAAGTAGAAATCACTAGAGATTGTAAAGTGAAGAGCAAAAAAAGGGCAACTCAAGTTTACAATTTAAATAGGCAATGCTAGTGATCTAGTACAAATTATAGGAATTAAAGGCGTACAATACATGGAGTGTCAGTAAATTCAGGGCGTCAATATAGGTACACAAAAATACATGGAACTTCTGGTTAATATGCATTATAATCAATTTTAAATACAAGGCTCTCTGGCAGTGTAGAATCCTGCGTGGTGTAATAGAAATGAAAACGTAGTTTCTTAAAAAATACGATCAAAGAATAAATAAAAGTTAATGTGATGTGCAAGAGGTAATGTGTTTAGTATTGGAATAGCATAAGATCTTGAGGAGAGACTATTTTACAAACAATATTGCACGAACATGCGTTCATTGTTTATTTTTTATTGTTTGTTTAAATAATATCAGGCAGTCTTTGGGCGTATTGTCTTCTTATAAAATTTATTGAAATAATTTTCAAAAACAAAAACATCATTATATATTTTGCTTGTTTGTTTTTAATGTCTTCTTTTTTTTTGATCATTACAATACTTTTCTAAATTTTTTTTTGGACATCTTTTTATTATTACACACGTTGTTTGTAATTATATACAGCTCAGTCAAAAGTTGAAGTTCGTTACAAACTGAACAAGTTCTAATTTAAGACGTATATTCAGGGAGATTGTTTCTTTCTGGTCTTTACGTTAGTGTAGAATATTTATTCCATATTAAAGCATCTCTTTGGTGCAAGTGATAGAAGAAATGATCATGGAAACGCTACACAGCACTTTTTGAATTTTGCGGATAATTTTGGTAAGTTAGTAGGCAACAAGAAACTTCTTTAAGTAAGACGAAATATTAATTAATGTTGTTATGTCATACAACTTATGAGAGATTTATTATAAAACTCTCAATGACCTTCTTTCTTACAATGAAATAATTTAGTTATTTAATTAAATTAGTTAAAACTTAAATAATTTTAAGAATTATATTGACGAACTTCAAATTTCAAACGAAAACTCTTCATATCAAGCACCTTTTTTATATTACACTATATTTAAATATATCTACGTACCTAACTACAATATAGTTAAAGCTTAATTTTTTGTTATTTCTTTTTTTAGGTCGTCTATTTTTCAACAGTTGGCAGCGGCTTTTTCGTGTATTAGTATATAAATTTGGTGTTTTTTTTTTTTTTCACACAGGAAACATTTTGAATCCATGATGTCACATACGTACATATTATATAATACAGATTCTATTAAACAAACTATCATGGAATGGAAAACGTGCGATTGCCAATTTGAGTAAAGAGCAAATTTAGATTTGCATTTAAAGATTAAATAATACTTACTTGCCATATTAATTTTAAAGTAGGTAAAGTAGGTAAGGTAGGTAGTAATTAAATATCATTCTAGCATTATTGTTGGTTGTTGGAATATTGTAATTTACAATGCAGATAGATCGTTTAATTTGCTTACCTCAGAATTGACCGCGTTATGGGCAAATTTCTCTGTCAGATTGCGTCCGATATACAACGGACATTAATTTGAACGCATTATTTATTGATACGTATTGTTAGCATGGTTTTACAAATTAAGAAAATGAATTTTCTTGAAAAATTTTGTGAATATATGAATGAGATTACATGACTATAGAGTAGATAGAAAGGCTGTTTCAGATTGTGGGTTAAAGATTGCGATTCGTTTCTAAAGTACTCTGTATATTTTGGCAAGATTGATAAGGTGAATCTGGCAACTAAGCACGACTTGGTGCTGGTATACTTCAATGCATATGCAGCCAGTTGAGCAAATTGGCTCAGAGCTGGTGGAAAGGACTTACATGCCATAAACATCCTGCATATTCATCTGTATTTCCTCATAATCGTTTATTTACATTGTTATTATATGTAAAGAAAAAAGAAAATAGGAAAAAATTGCTGTAGGTAATGCTAAGTAATATTGTCATGCGAGTGATATTTCATCGTTTTTATCAAGCGAATTTTTGACGTCATAGATCGAAAATGTTTCCTAACGTATTGAAACGATAATTTCTTTGGAAAACGTCATCCATCACCATCTTTGATATGTAATAAAATAAATAAGTACATCAGTCCATTCAATTCGATTCCATCTGTTTCCATATTTGTATTCGATTCTATTTCATATTATACTTCTATGCCTTCCCGTATACAGCAATACTTGTCCACTAAAACGTCGAGGACTTGCTCGAACTTGCTGTACCTCTCCTGAGCAGGCACATAAGCGCCTCGGCTACCCCAAAGGAACTTCAGTTGGAATTCTGTGCGAAACATTTCCAACGTCAGATCTTCCATTCTGGCTTCGCCGAGTACAATTTCGGCGTTTCTTTGGTATATGCCGTTCAGGTTGAGGCACTTCCTGGCGGTGTCCAGATGCGCGAGAAGAATACTCAGGCCGAAGTCTTGCGTGTTCGTTTCCCATAGGCCGAGGCAGTTCGTCACTAGCGAACTTTGATTGGCGGTATTGATAAAATCGTCGAGATTTCGTTCGATTAATAGCAAAAAAGGTATCAGATGTGGTATTGTGGTGTTGGGGGCTTGAGGATTTGAGCAACTGTTCATGTTTTTCAATGTAGGCCTTAGCTTTGCTTCGAAATTGAAGGCGGAATCCGTATATTTTTGGCGGAGAATATGCCACGTTGTGTCTAATCTCTCGATCTGCAAAAAGAAAAAATAATTTTAGTATCTTGCCGGAAATACAATTTGATAACTTTTATAGAGACTTAAAATTCATTATTTATATCAGAGCTGCAGAATTGTGCAAAAGATTAAATGTTTAAAGCAATACAATTTTATTCAATGTAATTTTCTAACCTCTAAATGGTTAAAAAAATCTTTCGTGGGTGTCTGAAATTGGTTACGTTTTTATAATATAGAGAAAACTCAACGGTTTCATTTATTTTAAGCAAACGTTGTGAATTGCTTTTGGCATTTGAAGTTAACCAATTTTGATAATCAATATAATCGAGAATTTCATCTATAAAGGATTTGAAGCGTTATTACGGCTAAAAGTGACATACCTGAGGTATACAGAGACCCAACATGATTCCACAGAAACCATACAGATTTCCAAGCGCCGTTTTCGTATCTATGGCGACTTCGATCCATTTATTTAACATTTCCGCTCTTTCATTTTCATCGGTACAAGTAAGAATAGTTACAGCTACCATGAGTTTTAGACATTCGGTTCTGAAAGGATGAAAAATTGATTTAATCTTTTAGAGAAATTAGTTTTTTAAAACGATTATCTTCAAGAATTTTAGCGAACTTGATTTTGGACTTCATTTAACATTATCTACAACACTCTAGATAGCAGCAAAAACCTTAAGTATATTGTGATTAAAGTTCGGTATTACATTAGGATCATTTAGAAGCATGAAAACACCTCTCACCTTTCTAGCAGGTCTTTCCTAAACTGACTACCATGGGGCAACGTACAAAGTTCTATGCCATTGCCAAATTTGGCAGTGTAATTGTCCTTACAACCGAAGATCAGATCTAAGTCAGCTCGTGTTAGGTGATTGGCCAAGATTCGCGACCCAGATTCCTTTAAGGTCAACTTGATCCCGGTCAAAGTACTGCTGTCCAGTGGTTTGTTTTCGTCCATAGGTAACAGAATCGTGTGAAAGTTGTCCAGGTCAAATCTTGAGGATACGTCGATCTTAGGCGAAGGTAATTGAAGCAGCTTCTCCTCGGCAGCTAAATAGTCAAAGTCGAAGTTTTTGAGGGTCGTTGTAGATTCGGAAGTCGTTAAATGATATCTAGGATTTTTAATAATAACACCTGAACTCCGGTGGGTTTGCTCTAGCGGCGGATCTCCGGCGGCCGAACTCAGAGCGGAATCTCCGGATCCATTACCGGAATCCGATCCTGAAGCATGGTACGAGGTCACCCTCTGCAAAGAGCCGTGCGTTATGAAGGAGACATCGATCTGTTTTTCGAGATGATCCGTATCCTTGGATTCCATACGCATTATTGAAGGCAATCTTGAAGGTTTCGGAGGTGGAGATTCCGGAAGATTGCTTTCGTCTTCTATACTATCACTGACTAACCTTATGTTGCGACCTAACGTAACAGAACTGGCGGAAATAGTTAATTTTGCGCAAGAATTCCTCGGCAGCGATGCAAATTTTGAATTTATCGTATCTGACCCGGCAGATCTAGTCATAAGGGGTTGTATAACCCCGTCGGCGCTGTTACATTTTTCCTGCGAGATTCTATTCACTTCAGAGGGCGTTAGCGATTGGGACCTTTGTTTTTTCGACGGTAGTTTTGGTGGAGATTCTTTGTTAAGTCTTGTAGGCGACGAGGAATATTTAGAAACCTGCATGGGGTTATATCGAAAATGCGCGTTGGCATTTGGCGTACTCGCAGGTGAAATTAAACGGTTACTAGCTTGGATGGGAGGGGGATATTTAGAAGCGTAAAAGGATAAAGGATACATTCGATTTTTTGGGAAGTGTATCTTCGCACCGGAGGCCGCTGTGATGGGTTTTCCAGATCCAACGTAAGATGTGATCAAATCGGGAACCGTGTCGAACGGATCATCCTCGAACTGATATTGCACTCTCTCGTAGACAGTTTCCGGTTGCAAGATAATCTTTTTGATGACGAAATGGAGGGCTTGGGATTTCGTCTTGCATGTCAAAACGTAGTTGCCAGGTTGGGAAGTACAATCTCGCACCAGGAAGCCGCCTTCTTCTCGAACAATTTCTTCGGCTCTAGATCGCGGGATAGCCCCATGGTACCAGGCGTGAGAACGGATATCCCTGCTATCCAACGACAGTTCAAGTTCCAGAGCCTTTTTTAGGGCAGCCGCGTCCACTGAAGGATCCGCGCAAGGCTCCTATAAGATTAGAAACGACGAAAAATTAAAATTCTTGTCCTGGCGAATGAACATTCTAAACGAGAGAAATTTAGAATAAACGAAAATTTAATTACACAATTTAATAAACAATAATAACAATAATGAATCATCAAATAAATAATTCTTTATTTTTTTTAAGTTGATTAAATCAAAATGACTATTCATTGAATTAAGCTTTATAATAATAGTAGTGTACCATATACATACATCAATTACTACCGTTAACTGTAGTACTATACATACTTTTGTCAAGCTGTACGTATCTATAGGAACTGTGATGTATAGAGAGGACAAAGGCGGATTAAATTATTACTTTTTTGCAGCGATTAGATAGACTCGTGTTTTATCGACTCTCGGGGACACCGGCAGGTAGCACGAATGCATTCTCATGGGGCGAATAGGCACGAGTCTACCTAGTCGCTGCGAAAAAGGAATAATTCCACCTGCTTTTGGCATCTCTAGTAATGTATGTTCCGCTGCTATTGAAGGAAATATACCAATGAAATAATATTTTACGTTGTTTACAAAATCTATTTGAAACATTTAGCATATACGAGCAGAAATATTTATTATTCAATTATTATGTAAAAATATTCGGACATTTGTAAGTTTCCTTTATTTAATCTGCATTCTTTCATTCGTAATATACCATCCAACTATTTATATTATTAATATGTTATTATTATTGTTGTTGTTGTTTTACTTATTTCTTTTGGGAGTTATTTCTTTGTAGTTAAAGTGTACTACTTTATCATTTGCATCGTAAGAAAGTCTTATATCTATTGTTCACGTCCAAAGCTTTATTTAAATCTTTGGATTAGTTTTTTATTTTAATAATATATAATTTGCTTTATTAGATAATTTCGGGATTAAAACTATGTACAGTGCCTGTCAAAAAGTTTTCACTATATGGGAACCTTTTCAATTTTTTCAGTTTTAAAGTAACTGTGTTTATAGTATGTCTGTGCATCATTAGAAACCACAAAATGTTCCAAAAATATTTGATCCATCGTATTCGCATCGATACGTAAATGTCATTTACAAGTTCCAATCGTCTAAAAATGTTGATTATTGATAGTTGGAAGTCAAGAGTTTGTCTTAAAAAATTGTTTTTATTAAGAACGTTTATTTTCCTAAATTAAACAATTTTGTACAGAAAAGTTAAGGACGCTCACGAATTTTCGTAACTGAAAATGTTGATAGTATAGTTATATCGTTTAAAAGTTATAAAATACATTTTTTATAATCAAGAAATTCAAGAAATGTTTTTATTTAACTGTTAATTTAGTTAATTGTAACAATAGACAATAATGCTTTCATTATTTGAATTTGAAATAACTTCTTAATATTACGCAACTAGAAATTTATAACATTCTACGACATTCATTCGAATTGTTTTCGGGTATCTGTTAACATGCTTCAACACGCTTTGCTATTGAAGAAAAACGAAACGGGAAAGATTCAGATCTGGGCATCGAGAGAGCCAAATCCATACCAACCCAACGGTCAGTGAAATCTACAAATACTGCACAATTTTTGCAAAGTGAGGATCTACTCGTCGTGTATAAAAAACATATTTTGCCCGAGATTTTGAGCCACCTCATCCAAGAGGCTTAGGTAAAAGAATACCCATCTGTCCACAAAATGAAATTTTGAATGCTCAGATTGTGATTTAAATACCATTCACAGAACGCTTGCCAAAGTACATCGTTACAAAGTCTTTGGTTTCTGTTTAACCGCTACCAGAAGACATTTCTAGCAAATATTAAAAAATGCTTTGTGATGTATAACAATTAAATAAAACTTGAAATGTTTACATTGCATTATTTTTCATTTAAAACGTTAAGTTACAAAATATTGATCAAATTAAATAATAGTAAAGCAACATTTATTTCAGTTTTTGTTGCTTGCCGTCATCTATTAGAGCGTGTTTGTGAATTTTATAACACCTGTATAAAGATGAAACTAAATTTCTTAAGATCGTTAAAAAATAATTTGAGCCAACTACTTAATACGATCATCTATTACGAAATTAAAAAAAATATTTTCTAGAATTAAGTATTGGGTACAATTTGCAATTGCACTGCAAGGTATGACTATTAGAATGTTCCCGGATATATTTTTCCATAAGACAACAGGTGTGTTACATAAACAGTTTCAATAACTTTTTGCATCAATTTTCGATTGATTCATAAGTGGCTAACTACATTAATAATGGTAATATTTTGGATGAATCATATTTTAGCCGAAGAGATTAAATGAAACCGGTTCCTTATGGTAAATAACCACCGCAAAAATTGCCCATGTCGATGATGTTTTATAAATATTTTGCGTAAAGATAATAGTTTGAATAGTCAAGATATGATCAAAACTGTGTTCAAGATCAGTATCGTTCTCATACGACATTAACGTATGTAATTTAGACAGTTTCAAAATCGTCGCAATGTTTACAATCGAAAAGATGTAGGCACGCTGAGAATTAGAAAATATAAAATTTTTTAAATTTTCAATTTTTACGTTAGTTGTAATCAACTCGACTACGTTTTTTTTTTACTATTTTGTTAATCAATGGACTTTAATCATTCACATATTATAAGTAAATCGTTTTACAATCTAATCTTGTAGTTTTTACGTAATTAACTTTATTAATTCATTAGATAGCTCTGATAAAGGCCACACGTACGATCGAAAATTTGGCTTATTAATAAAGGAGTAAAATCTAGAAGTATTTTCCTACTTCTTCTCTTCAATTTAATTAAAAATCAAACACCAATTTAGACATTTTACCTTCTACAAAAATTAACTTTACTATAGTAACAATATATAACAACATGAATAGAATAAGATTTCCGATAGTTCGTTAGTTTTGATAACAACTTACAGCTTCAATTGTTCAAGTTGGCCGATGAGTTTCATACACGAAATATATCATGTTTAGGATGCTAATTAATTGTATCCATGAAGTTTATTAACACCACATTAAATTACAAAGATGATATTCTAAAGCAATGGTTTTTTTATTAGATTTTACTCGATTATCATAGCTTTAGTAATAACGTTTGTTTGTTATTGAATTTTTCAGTTATTAGATGTTTATTGCTATTTTGAAGATGTTATTTGCATTACTTAGGAAACCAATCGATAATTTTTAACAAACTAAAATAGTTGACGGCTGACGCTTTGACTCAAACTGAAGTTTTGCGCCTACATTAACATTTAGGTATATAGTAGTAGTGTTAAACAAGTTAATGAATTAGCAAAATCCGGTAATTGCTACCGTGTGGAATGCGGCAAATGTCTCAAATTAAAACTGCCGATAAACGAAGTAGATATGATTTTGCTTCCCGAGTGCTAGTAGTTAATTAAAAATAAATAAATTCGCGATGATCGGACAACGATTTATGGAACGACGAAAGAATTCCTTGTCAATTCATTGGGAGTGCTAATTTTCAACATTTTTAAATTTGGTCCGCAAACCGTTAAGCGAATACTGTGTAATTTAAAAGTTACTGTGCGGTGTGGATTAAAATATCAGCTTTCACTCTTTTTTCTTTAAAGAACCAAATGGTTACAATTACAGGTTAACGTTGTTTTGGCATGCTGTATCTTGCTGAATATTGTTATATTAAATTAATGAAGAATTGATATTATCTTCATGCATTAGAATGATAATCTAGATTAGTTGTAAAATGTTTTCGAAAATCAAAACTTTATTCTATTAGAATGTATAAGAAACTGAAAAAAGCGAAATCTATAATTTCTATCTTCAATACTATTTTTACATAAATGTATTACTGTTATTATATGCACGGCATATATTGGATAATCTTTCAACAGATCCTTTCAGAAATCTAAACCATTAAATCCCCCAATTCGACGTCTTAAAAATAAAAAGCTAGCGCTTTCGTCGCAATCGCAGTTAGCTGGCGCAATAATATAGCGAGCCCATAACATCTCCTAACCGTTACAATATCGCATCAGTTTCGCATGCACGGGAAACCTTGATAAGAGGGTCCTCCGTTGCTAAAACAGGTCATTTGCGAAATCAATGTCGAGTGAAAAAGTGTCTATGCGGTGGCCCAGGTTGGTGGTCTAAAACGAATAGCAGATTTTTGGATTAAGATGGAAGCGAAAGGTTGGTGATTCGATGTCTTTCGTGAAAAAGTAACGTGATTAGTGCATGCCTACGTTTAACACGTTAGTTCTCAATAATTTATAAAATGTACAGTTTACATTTTAGACGAGAAGTTCACACCAAAAATGGGGAAGATGCTGGAGAAAGTTGCTATAGCAGCGGCGGAATTTTTCGGCACGGCTATTTTAGTTTTTATTTCTTGCATGGGTGCCAGCAGGTGGATTATCGGTGAGGACTTTTCGATTTTGCATTCGAGTTTAGCCGCTGGTTTGGCTGTTACCATGGCAATACATGTAAGTTTTCGTATTTTTCTTATGAATTCTGAAAGAAAGACTGTTTTCTAACCAATGGGGCTGGTATCTAATAAGACTAAAGGAGTGTGGAGTGTATCAAGGACTACTATGTACCTGGCCAGATAAAACATTATTTTTCAATGCAATGATATTGGTTAATATTTGTAAAATAAAGTAAAACATGGACACGACCCAATCCTTTTCACGAAAGGATGTTTGCGCATACAAATCGAGTTATTATGTTGTACTTACACCTTCAGTGCAGCTTGTGTTTTGGTCAGGTGCCAGATAATTAAGAGACAGTGCCTCCTTATATTAATATAAATTATTATAAGGGCAAAAAGTAATATTTCTTCAAAGCGCTTGAAGCACGTGTTTCCTTGCTTTTAACTAACAAACGTTTCTCGCGATCTAGGCTTCGCCGATTTTCAGTGTTCCTGTTACCGTGTAGCAGTGAAACTGAAGAAGATGCCTAAAAGAACTTGAAAGAAAATGCACCCAAAGAAAAACTATTTGATATCAATCTACGTGCACAAGCTGTATCTTTGTTTCCTAACGCAACCAACTTGCTTCAACAGACGGACCAGGGAGCGATTAAAACATTCAAGGTTTACAACACACGTTCGTTTGCATATCTAAACGAAACAAAATAGCGGGGTAACTGTTAGAAACTTTTGGAAAAACATTTCGATATTATGCGTGTCGTAAGAATCGTTGAAAATCTTGAATCTAAATTTTCTCTAAAACATTGAAAAGTGCCGGCAAGAGATTTTGCCCAGTTTTGGTCCAACGGTGATGGATGGTGAGTTCTCATAGGCAGAAGAAGATGCACCAGAAAAGCAAATAACAATTATAAGCTTGGCCCAAGGTGAAAAGGACTAATTTTAGATAATAAAATAGAAAGCATAAACCTCAACAAAGTAGGTATTATAATTATAATAAAGCAAGGAATTAAAAAGAAAGGAGGCATTGTGTTGTTAAACGAATTTGTTAGATTTTATGAATACGAGAACATGAAAATAATGTTACGTAAGTAATTTATTTCTTTAGTATTTGAATATTCTTCTTTTGATCTTGTGTGCCAATTAAACGTATACGTATTACTTTCATACGTATTACTGTATATATGTATATAAGCTAATTAAATAAAAGACGACAATAAAATAGTATCTTATATTTTGAATAGGTGTAAAAAAAGAATTGAGATTTAACCGAGATTAAACGATGTTATCAATTTACATCAATTAATGTTAATATATGCTTAATTAATTATATTTGACATCGTTTGCAGATTAAATATTTAGCTACCAACTTAATTGTTAAATAGTTCATAAAGATAAGTCAGATATACATATGCAATATACATGCCGTATGTGATATCTGTTTTCGTATATTCATATATAACGTCACTGAAAGATAAACAATAAAAATTTGGAATGTCATACTTTTACATGAATACAAAAAATTTGCCAATTCTTGTATCTACGATCGATGTTGTCAATTTCACATCCAATTAGGTGCTATAATTGTAATTGATAATAACGAATTGTCGTAAATCAGATTTTATGTAGCACGGTATAAAGATTAAAAGATATAAAATAAGATTCGCTAATTTCCAAATTGAATCCGTACATACCAATTGTACGAAAACGAGAATCTTTTGGAGATAATTTGTAGATTATATAGGGTTTGGTAAAAATCCGAATGTTATTGAATGGTTGCATCGGTTAACTTGCCAAGATTTTCTTGAAAAAAGTATCGTTACATAGTAAGAATAACGTAAGAGAGCAATATAGTTTCCATCGATTTTCGTTTATCAAGTACTCAATTAATTCGAAACACATGTTCTGGGAAACTGCACGACCGAAATTCAATACACGAATTTCCGAAACGTATGCTCCGAATTAATTAAATAGTTTGTGTGACCGACAGTCGATATCGTAACGTTCCCTTAAAGAAATGTACATTTCGTTTAAGCATCGAAGTATAGACATTTAAAGCACTTATCTAGGCTATTTACGTCATTTATGGATCTTCGTTTCTTAATTCTATGGGTCCCAATTCTGGTATCTTTGTCATTAATATTATAAGCCAAGTCAATACAATTTCAAGCGGGACACTTTTCAAGCTTATCTTTATAAACTTATAGAGTGTTTTCCCTTTATTATTGTTTCGATATTGACTTCATGCAATTATAATTAAGTAGCCTAGTTAATTGTCTTTTCTGTAATTTTAGATTTTCGGACATATCTCAGGCGCCCACGTAAACCCAGTCACAACTGTCGGAGCGTTAATCATGCAGAAGATAACTTTGGATCTGGTTCCTTTTTACATAGTTCCACAACTGCTTGGTGGTGTCGCAGGCTACGGTTTTGTCATGGTAAAAATATTGTAAGAGTTACACCGCTTTAGACTTTTGTTTGCTTGGACTAAAAGTCACGTAAAGCAACGGTTCCGTTAAGTTCCTTTCAATCAGTTCAAGTGTTCGATTTCTCAAGCATTTTTCTTTTTCGTTTATATTGTGAACAGGATTTTCCAGTTCAATCTTATTTTTTAAAATGGGCATCGACGTCACTATTCAATTGAAAATGCGTTTGTTTCATCAGCGCACGAAATATTAAAATATCAAATCAGTCGGATAAATATTTTATCCTTTCCAAGTATTTTCAGCAATTTCTTCATTTCTGCATTAATTCTCTGAAAATCTATATGGCCATTATTCGTAAATGTTCTCTTGTTTTAAATTTTCTTTCGGATTATTGTTTTTTTTTTTTTTTTTTTTTTTTTTTAATACAGATAGTGACCTCCTATTATTCCACAATCGATAAAGTATATCTGTAGGTGAAGTTTTATTCGGTCGAGTTTAGGGCCAATTCTTTGGAAATTCAATTATGGAAGATGTTCTTTGCAAGATAGCTGGGATGAAATCTAGTAAGGTACTTGGAGTGTATAAAGCAATCTGGCTTGTAAGAAAAAGATCGTATTTACTCGAGTTTAGATGGAATGCGTCGAGTTGAAATAATTCATGTCCGGAGAAAGTTGGATAGTTTGGAGAAAATCAAATCAAGCTAATAATCAGCGTTAAATGGAATTCATTTTTATAACAATCAACCCAATCTATATTTATGATAAGTAGAGCTGTGAATCTTGTCCGGCTGGGAGTGGAAAATAACCATTGTTACTATTCTCTCGTAAAGAATTAATTCCGATCCGATAATAACTAAGCTGTCTCTTATTCGTGAGATTTTGTTGAGCTGTATATACCAAACTGCGTAGGGTGCTAGAGCGAATCGTCAGGGCTCAAGCAATCAAGTTATCTACGTGGCAACATACGACCTAATAAAATTGGAAAAAGGAGAAAACTGAAATTTAACGTTTCTCTGGGACCCTCGGCAAGTCAACAGTAATTTCAGTGCTATGTGATAACATATGAATAAGTTTTTAACGGTTCGGATAACATTGGTCCTTCGATCGATTGATTTTTTTATGTATTTCTAATTTGTTACTGTACTATGGACACTACTGAATGTTTAGGTAACATTGGAGGAACTGGTTGCGTGATTCACATAGTTCATTGACCGTCTTGAATTTTATTTGAGGTTTATAGTATATTTAATTAAAAGGAATTCCCTGGAACAAGGGTTAAATCCTTGTCATTGAGAGTGGTCGCCGCTGGACCAAGCGGCCCTTATATCCTTTCATTTCTTTGTGCCAAGATTAAACTTATTCAAAAATTTCATAAATTACGCAACAGGAACTACTCGAAAAAAAAATAAGCGTTTTATTAAATTTACCATAACCTGTAACCTCGAATTTATATTAATGTTACTATGCTTATAACACTAGGTAGTAACTCCCAAAGAATTCATGAGATCTCACAATATTTCCCTGCCACAACATGGAATCGGGATGAATATACCATCAACACAGATCTTACCATCCCAAGTAAGAACAACACATTATCTTATTGAGCAAATCGCGAAGATTACGTCGTCTTAATTACATCTGACGTTTATTCCAGGCTTTGGGCGTCGAAATGTTAATCTCTTTCGTGTTAACTTTCGCGAATTGCGCCTCGTGGGATCCAAGAACTAAACATTTGATAGACTCAGTTTCTATACGCTTTGGACTGACAGTTGCCGGTATAAATTTTGCCGCGGTAAGCTGAATGCACCTCATTTTTATTAAATTATTTGCGTTTCTTCCTATCTTTTTTTGCTTGTAGGCTGCGTATACCGGAGCTAGCATGAATCCTGCGAGAAGTTTGGGTCCAGCTGTCTGGAACAACGATTGGGAGTACCACTGGGTATATTATTAGCGTCGCGTTTGTTTATGGGATTCTTTTAAAGCTGTTTAACTTACTTTCCAGATCTATTGGGTTGGACCGCTCACTTCGGCAGTTCTAGGTTCAGCAATTTACAGATACTTGTTTATAAATATATACAATACTTCTAACATTAATCCTATTTCATAGTTTGTGTAGGAAAGCCTTGCTTATACTATAGAGAAGATTTTGCGTCGCTCGTTGTACTTTTAAAATAATTGAAAGAGTTAAACAAGTGACATTGGTAAAATACTTGGAGTTTGCAATTTATTGAATAAAACCCAGGAAAGCTACTTTTATATCTACATACGATGTATGCATAAATGTAAAGTTGGTAATCTAGTCTATGTATATATTAGTCATTTTTAATATATTGTCTGTGTATTTAACCTTCTATGAAGTATATGATATAAGAGATTATTTCGAATATAATTTGTTTTTATACTACTTCGCTAATTAAGAAGGAAATAAACACTAAATTCGCCGTTAAATAAGGTGAATGTGTTATTAACCGGATGTGGATGATATATTGCGAGAAGAAAGCTTACAATCTACAGTAGTAAGTTAGGGAGCACACCCAAAACGGAAACAAATTTATAATTAATTGTTTCTCGTTTTAGGTTATTATTAGGTCGATTGTTGGGCTCGTTTAAGAAACTGTGCAGAATTAACATAGCTTATTTCCTAATTAAAACAAAAACTTGGCAGTTTTAACTTCAAGTATTTTGTTCGGATACTATTGTAGTTGGCAACTGAATCTTGGCTACGAACGTTAATTACAAGTAACAAAAGAAAAGAGATGTTAAAAGTTTTATATAGAATACTCACCATAATTAGGTTGTTCAAGCTCTTACTCTGGACTGCTTCATATACAGCTTTGATATCAGATCTGAAAAAATATAAATATATCATATTATTTGCCGGTTCTTATTTAGTAAATAGTAACGAAAATTCAAATGGTTTCCACATTATTTACAAATTTATATATAAACAATATTTCCTCCCCCAAAAAAAAAACAAGTTATTAGAGGGTTACTCTAAATTTTGCCTTTAGTAATAAACGAGCCATGTCAATCAAAATAAATTGTAGAATAGCCCAATATACGAAGTTTGAGCGCCTACCCTAAACCGTACAAAATATCCTCATCCCTTTGAGACGATGTTCAAAATTCAAACACGTCAGCTTCAAATAAGCAGCGATGTACATACGTAAAGTACCTACATACATCCTTGAAATATTATGCATGCAAATCCGGAAACTTCAAGCGCGATATCTCAAACCACCATCGTTTTAATGACGAAGCGGCATTTCTCCGGCTTATTTGTAAAAATCGATTTTGTCGGAGGAATCGGATGCGGAGGGTTATTTATAAGAAGATAACATTTTAAAATCGTTATTATTTTTTTCTCTTATGTATTGTTTGACGCGGTAAAATTTAAATATTTATGATGTAACTAAAAAATAAAAACATGATGCGGAATTTTCATCCTTTTTATCTTCAGAATTAACGCATGTATATTGCTTTTAACAAAAAAGGGGCCTCCTATCCAGTGTATTCGTATTTGTATAATTAAATTTTTTAAACCATTATCAATTTGTTTTTTTTTTTAAATAATCGCTTACAAGTCAAAATTGGTCGGGTCCTAACGGGTATTCAAAGTAATCCACAGTGGTTGGATAACCTTTCGTTAACCCATAATCGGTGAGGTGAAGTATTACAGACTTGCAATATGCTGAATATCTATATACACTCGATATTTCGCCTCATTGGCTATACGTTCAGAAATAGTAGTAATTGTACTTTAAATAATCTTATGTATATCACCGTTCGCTATTCAAAATTCTAACAAAGACAATCTACGACTTGTGAGCGTAATTCCATCACTTATTCAAATAGCTCACGTCAATTTTCCGCGCAGGTCTCATACATATACATATATTCGTGGCGTGGTTTTAGTGCAGGTTGCGGTTAGTCATGCGTGCATGCAATTTAATTAAAACGGATAATTATCTCTACAATTCGTGAGAAATAAGCGTTTCTGCGAAAGGAATATGCGATAAGTCGTGAAAGATTTTATTTTTCCTTTTACTAACTCTACTCTACTCTTGAAATTAACCGGAAAAGCAGACGAAGTGATTGAAATTTAGGAAAAAGAGGTAATATTTTACCTTCTTTGAAATAAATCAGTGCCAAGAAATAGGAACCTTTTTCTCCCCAGCTGCAAAGATGGTACTGGTAAAATTCACAAATTTTGTACATGCACAAGTCTTTAAGTGTTAAGTCTTTAAAATATTTAAGTGTGTAAAAAAAGAGTACTATGGCTCCAAATATGAAAAATAGTCCTAATGAGCATTTCTTATTGTTTAATTTTTTTACGAATTTTCGGTGTCTTATTTTAACATTCAACTAACCGACATGCATTTGTCACGTCTGGTGGTGTTCATTTAGTTCGTGTTTTCATAATGCTGCACCAAAGATCGTTGTACCGGTTAATTTGGGGAATAGTTCCGAGAAATCAAGGTCGGTGTTCGGAATTTGAAAACGACTTTGCGAAAGTAAGAACTAACGCGCCTCTTGTTTGGAGATTCTTCCACGAGCTTGCGAGATGTGCATCGAGTACATCCACCTGATCTTGAAGTGTGTTTGATTTCTTTCCGCTGGTTTCTACGCAATGATGCTGAGGACCCCAATTTCGCTGCAAGTATTCTCTTTATTGACGATACCAAATAGGATTTTCTATTTCCACAACACGCAGATACGGGCCAACTAAAATCCCCACGCTATTATAAAATTCAAACAACAGGCACGTTTTCCACGAAATAGCATTTTGTCCGACAGATTACTTGTTCCGGTTGTCTTACCAAACAAATTAATAGACGCTGCTTACTTAAACTAACGGGTAATCGTTTGAATCGAAGGCAATGAATGCAGTTGCAAAACGAAGGTGAATTTTTTGATTTTCGTTAGGGAACATTTACGCGGAACTTTTGGATTTCTTTCTTCTGGAATATTGGAAAACTTTAGTGCGTGCTACGCATTTAGAAGTTATAACAACGAATGCCGAATCCAAGACCACGCAGCGATTTGCGAAAGAGGGCGAAGATGTGGCTGCTGTGAAATGAAGGGGGAGTTGTTTAAACATCTTATTTGAGTTTTTTCCTTTGTTGTTTGTTCATAAATTATACAAAGTTTGTTCCTTTGTACGTAAAAAGGTTGTGTAAACACAAGACGATTCGTATCTCCGAAATCGTCCGTTTGCAGACCTATGTTCCTGTATGTTTGTGGCGTTTCTTTAACACCTTGTATATGAATCATAAAGCTGTAATTGTTGAAAATCCTCTTATATATTTTAATGAGTTTGTTGTTTACCCACCAGGATAGAATCTTAATTGTTTTCTTTAATTTTATATGAAATGGAGGAAGAAAATCACAACAGAGAAAGTTGGCGTGAAGTAATCTTCTGTTCGGATAAAATTACAAATTCTTATTCCGTGCTATGCCCAAAAAATCGTCACGAGCTTCTTGCAACTAACGTAACTGAAAATGCTTTGAAAGCTAAGAACATTTTTATTGTAATTAATTTAAGATGCCTGTCCGCAGGCAGTTTGTTGATGGACTCTAAAACGACAACACAGTGACGTAAAAAGCTGAAGCAGGAAAAGGAAGGATAATATCAATGGGTTATAGGCTTCGTATATGGCATTCAAGTTAATTGCCGGTGCTCAATTACTGTATTTTCCAATTAGTTCTCGTTTGGTAATTATCGATGATGCACAATGGTCTCGCTTAATAGTTAATAATCTCAATGCTTAGCTTTAGAAGATATTGTAATAACTCTAAAAAATTGCGGGCGTACTTATATATTTATTTATTTATACATACATATCGAAGTCAAACGATAAATTAAGTACAGTATTGTTGCTTTCGTAAACAAACTACAATTCGCACAAATCAAGTGCTCATTCGTTACGCTTACTAGATCTAGGTTATTAAATTTAGATTAGTCTCGCTCTGCTTCTATAAATATTTGATCTTTTTTAAGTTATTTACAATTGTAATGACGCCAAGAACATTACTAGCAGATATACTATGTTTGGAGAATTATGTAAATATTTAGCAATAATAAAGAAAGAATTATTTTTCCTTTTTACGAGGATGTTTTGAGCTTCAGAACGAAAGTAGGCGGTGGAGATTGCGCTCTTAGTAACCTAAAACGTGTTAAATTAAAAACTTAGAGTCATTTTAAAATGAAAGCAATTGTTAACATAATGCGAAATTAATTTGTTAGAAAACATTACAACATATTAAATATCGATGTTTTGTTTTAACACTTAATCTTGAGTTTACATTTAAGACGATGGTCCACTCCCCGATTTGGGAGATTTACCGATAAAATATTATTATCGAAACTAGAATATACATTGGTAGCCTCATAGCTGAAATGAGATAAAATTCTTTTATTGTATTGCAATAACAGCTGTGCGCCCATATATTATTAATGTACATATATTATTAGCTTATGTACATATAACTTCCAGCATACGATCCACGTGTTAAATAAATATGACTAAACTTGGTAACAATCCGTAATAAGTTGAGTAATATTTCCGATTGAAAGAAATGTTCTAATTGTTGTCTGTATTTGAGAAACGGGAATTAACTAACTTGTATGATTTGGGGGAACAGCTTTTGTCGATTATAAATTTGTAAATATTGAATATTTACGGTAGCAAAAATTTAGAGCTGCCAATACTAAGTGATGAGTTCTTCCTCAACGAGAAAATGGTATGACAAAAATTAAATTCAGAACAAAAGTTGCTCCTCATGACATCAAAATACGCGGTTCAACTTTTATTTCGGAATATCGTCGTTTTAGGCGATACGCATTTGTTTGACTTACCATATCGACCCGATAAAGTCTTAGAGAAGCATCGTTAAGGCTGAAGCTATACGCTATATGTTTATTTTATGCGATTTAAACGCTTCCATCTATCGCGTACACATCGTACATAATTGGGAACAATTAAATGTACGGTTGTCTTTGTCGTACTTCAACGCGTTCGGATGTCCTTCTCCTTAATTGTAGCTAATCCGCCGATAAATTTCTGTCGGAATCGTTTGTTTGGTGGAGATTTTGCTTGAGGTTTTATCGTGTTTATCTCGAAGTCACTAGAAAGGTTGGGTTGTTTTGGTGAAATAAGTAAACGTTTCGATTGCCAATTAATCACTTAAACGCAAACGTAATTAGATCATCACAATATTTTCGCTGTTTTCTTTCAGATTTTTCGCACACAAAACGTCACATTTTCTCAACTATTCCGCATTCACGAGACATCGGTTTAGGTTTGCTTCAATTAAATTTGAATTTCACCATAAATTTAGAGTTGTTTTTCTTAGTGCTATATCGCGCGTATCTTACACTCGAAAAGGGAAACATGAAAAAATCGTCTTTCGTCTACTCTACGTGATCGGAGCGGGCTGTGGCGGCCTTGCCTGCCGTTTCGCGCTAGGTTCGTCGCGTAGCGTGCACGAAATTCACCCCCACTTCGCGCAACTTATTGATCGGTTATAAGGGCGCAGTCTCTTCATCGGAATCGGTTTGAATATAAAGGCACCCCGTCGCTCTACGGGAGAGCGGATAATGCCGAGGAGCGATTTGAAAAGAGAGGATAAACCCTAAAATGATACGTCGGGGTCTAACCAGCGAAACGCCACCCAAACAGAAGAGTACGAGCAGACGACAATAATCATCTAGATATAGAAAAGAGCAAAGGGAAAATGGCCAGAAAGAAAGGATAGTAATAATGGAAAAAATGCGCGGGAAAAATACAAATGCGGGGGAAATAATAGAAAATGTTTCTTTGTATTTATACAAGCCATTCAGAAGTTATTATTCCCAACCATCTCCCTTTTTATTCATGTCATACGGAATAATGGATTCTAAATGGCTTCGTGACGAAATGATATGTGATTCTTTAGCGAAAGGGTATACCAGACTGGAATCATTCTCCTCCGATGAGGCAGAAGTAATGGAGCTTTAAATCAACACAGCGCTATAAAGAATGTAGCAAACAATAAACGGCAAGAGGAAACAAGGAAACATGTTGTTGTTCTTTATTTCGACTTTCAATTCTTAATTTCACTGTTCTTCTACTATTACTTTCATCCAATTTTAGTGTTTTGTGGTAATCTTTCAACTTACTGAATTGAGATGGCTTTACGAATTTTTTTCGTTGATGTCCTTCTTAACATCGATGGTTCTTCCTCTTTGCTGAAATATTTTCAGTAAAGAATATACGATGCCAAAATAGGAAACGGCTCAAAATAAAGAGGTGGAAGGTGAACAAATCATGTTCTACGAAAATTTTCTAGAATATAATGGGTGATAAAACTTATTTACACAGTAACATTAAAAAAGAGATCTGTTATGGGCTTCTGCGGAAAGTGGATTGATATCCAAAGCGTAGCCAGGTTTACACACACAAAAAAGACAAAAATTTACCCGTTTAGGCAAAATTCATTTTCATTTTTCAGTACTTACTTGGAATCTAAAAAATATCTCATTTCTCTGGAAAAAGGTGATGTGCATTACAGTCATGTGAAAATGAAGAATTGTAACCAAGTTCTCTCAAACCTATTATTCAGGAAATATTTGCTTTATTTGCAATCCCAACATAGAATTCGCAAGATTGTCGTCAAATACCTTTATATTGAAATTCTTACGATAACCTTTACCCCAACGCAAAGTAATTTTTACCCTTAAAGGGTATCTACAGATGTAAAATTATCCGTATTATAAAAGCCGGGAAAGCTGCCTCCTAATTTTGGGGCCATTGCCCTAATCCGTCGACAATTACGTGGAGCGTTCTTTAGTCTAGTGAGTTTAGTGATGCATGCTACTTTAAGACTGATGGTCGACCCAAAGAAAGCTGGATGCAACTGACGGCGAAACCTCGAGAGACAGGCGCAGTTACACAACCCAGAAGCCAGTGGCAGCGCGGTGGTGACGTAAATGGAAAATCAATTACAGCGCTTTGATTTTTTCGTGTATTTCCGTTATATAATATAATGATAAGTACAATGTACAATATTACACGGAACTCCATGAGAAAATCAAAGTGAGACACAGTACACTAGCTGTCCCTGCCAAAAACCAATCTACAATGATCATTTATTTTAGTTGGAACCAAATGATTGCAAGATGCCTCGAAACAAGTATGTAAAGTTTTGACAAGGTCCATGTCCGCATGTTTGAGTTTCATTCAAATCCTAATAAATGGCGCTGCCGTTATTGTCGTTTGAATTCTCTCAACAGAGAGAGCTACCACTACTTCCAATCTCTCTATTATACTGATAATATACTATATTTACGGTAAGTGCGCCAGATTAGCTTGGCAATATAATTACAAGTATTTTTTGTCTTAGACTTTTGATAGAACAGAAGTTAAAGACTTTTTAATATATCGCTTTCGAGAAGTGAACTTTAAACTTTCGCCGAAGAATACTTTTCCTCCGTACAAGATGTCATCGTGTCCTACACACACCCATCCTGAGAGATATCCTTACCCTGCTTGCTACAATCGTAATTCTGCGAGCGAAACTTCGCCGTAGCGTAACCGATGATTTAGCCCTCGCCACTACCACCACACATGCACTCATCACACAAAAGATGTACATCGAACGGTACGAAAATCGTCCTCCTGTCGTGTGACAGATAGCTCGGACCCGCTTTGAATGCCGATGAACAATCCCACCCATTCGGCAGGCCGACCGCCCGAACAGGTGAACGGCGGTTTCGGTTTTGTGTGCGTGAGTAACCATCTCTCATCGTCATTGCCGCGGCGTGCTATTAAAAGATACATATCGGAAGTCGAACGCTCGACTACACAGTTGTTGCTGCAACAACTCTTTGCGAGGCAGCTGCGGTGAAGTTTCTCATATGCGGAGGAGACTAGGATATTGTATTCAAAAGGTTTTTTTCCTTAAATCTGGATAGACTACTCAGGAGATGTCGGTAATGTATAGTTTTTAGTTAGCAATCCTATAAAGATAAAGGTCCCTAAGTTGAGTAGTTGTATTGTTCGATAAAGCATTGGGTTACAAAAATACACTTCGCACTTCCAAGTATTGGATTATTATAATACCCGTTTTTTTTAATGGGAGGAATATTTTGATTTTTTCCGTGATTAAAAACTAACAACCTCGGCCGGGTTTTGAACCCGGTCAAAGTTAAATAATGCTCGTAGAAGAATCATCGGTTCAGTTTTCTTACAAAATGCAATCAACGCGGTTAGATCTGCAAAATAAAGTAACAAAACGTTAATGGGAATATCATATTCAATGGAAACTTAAATTGCCTTAAATGACTTTGTAACAATCGAGTAGACTTGCGAATGAAACTAAGAGAAAACAAAAGAAAAGCTGATAGTGAGGGTACAATTCAACATTTTAAACGAATAAGAAACAAGTGGAAAGAAGAAGAAGCAACAAAAGCAGCACTATTTTATGTCCATGTAAGACTGACACAAATACGATGCCCTTTCCTAGATGTTTGCAGATATTTTTGTTTCCACTGCTTATCGAAAGCTTTTATACATCGAAGAATTTGATTTTCGCTTATGTTATTTTAAAAACAAAAAATACTGTTCGCAACTATAAAACATTGCACGTTTTTACCATGCACGGCATGGGATATGGAGGTGATGAAATTTAGAAGCATAGAACAGCCGGAATCACCGGGTGAAGGTTGCTTTATGTTTTCTCTCTCTAAGTCTGTTGGTCTTCTCCAAATTGAAAAATTTATTTATTCATTTATAAATTTATAACGCTTCTTTATTTTATAGAATATTTCATTTGTTTCAAGAAGAACTTAAAGGAACGTGCCAGCGAGAAGCAGATAAGATAATTGTCGTATTAGAATAGTCCTGTTTCTTTTAGATAAAAACACGTATTTATTTTTTATTCCGTTAGGTAGATTCTTAATACGGTAGCTAAGTTTAATAGCAAGAATATGAATAACGAAGGACATAAGGAGGAACAGAAAGGAAGTTAAAGTTTTAATTTATTGGCGGTATCAAATACATAAATCAACCTTTTTTTATAAAAGACTCTTACTACGATGATTTACGGGTATACTAATATTTTTTTCGAGTGTAATAAATGGCTCCCAGAAATACGATATCTGGAAGACTTCAGACTTCTTTCGCGATATAGAAATATCGGATTACGGCACCCTAGGTTCAGCTTCTAGAGCTTGCCTGGGGTCACGACAAATACGGCTCTCAAATAAGACGAAAAAGGTTTATTGTGGTAGTAAAATTGAGATGGCCGAAAAAGAGAATACAATGTTAAGCATTGTACGGAATATTTAGTTTATGGAGTGTTCAAAAAAAGATCGAAAATATGGTTAAAAATCGAAGGCGGAATAAAACAAATTTATTTGAAGGCTGTTTCAGTAAGAAAAGAATAATTTGGGAAAGAATATTTGTTATTATTTAATGAAAATATAAAGACGTGTTCCTTTGTATAAAATAGTTACTGGTCTCAAATTATGGGTTTTTATTTTTAATAAATGCTCCACTGGACGACATAAATTATTATGCTTTATTGTTCGAACGTGATGCTCCTGAGCTTCGCAGATACACAACAGTCGCGATTAAACAAACCTTCATGTTCCAAAATTATTCTTTTTGCCTGAAGGTTTATTTGTTTTCCTACAGTTCGACAACCTTAATATTTTGTCTTTTAGGAACAACTCCAGCAAAATTAGCAATATTTTTAATGAATTGGTAGATATTGTATATTAAAGTAACTTTCATATAGGCAACGTATTCTACAATTTTGTATTTATGGTTGTCTAGGTAGCATTAGATTCGTTCTCAATGTTTGTAGATTTCTATAAATTTTCCTATCGGCAATACTACGCGGGTCAATGCTGATGTTGATGTTGAATGTTGATTGCACCAGTGGTAGCAGTTGCCATTGATGAATTCTTTGATAACTCTTCAAGATAGCTTGTGTATATTCTTTCGGCGCAACGTGTATGCAAACAACATTTTTACAAATAGTACTGTTAATAATTAGCCTTTATTTGGTTAATTTTAGTAGAAAATTAAATAACTTAAAAGTCACTAAAGACTTACTACTGGACCAATTTTATTTTCGTGGAAAATCTTACACGACTGTAAATGAAGTTTCGCTAATGTTTTCAATATACAGCGTTAGTAAAAAGTCCCGGAACGGTCGAATAACTTTGTTATTTGAAAATTATGATTTCTGAAATTTGGTATGGGGGCATAGTTAATATAAATGCATTTTATGCAATACAGTTAATATTTTTTAACCAATTTATTCATACCAAATTTCAGAAATCATAATTTTCAAATAACAAAGTTATTCGACCGTTCCGGGACTTTTTACTAACACTGTATAAATCTTTGTGATGACGCGTTTAAATTTTAATGAAGTTTCATTTTTATCTTAGTTTCTTAATAGCTTTGTATTTGCGTTCTATTTTTAAAAAGGTACTTACAATTCTTCTCGTTCAATTTTCCTGCGACTGTCCACAGCAACGCTATGTCTTAAATACCTCTCCCGCTTTACGGTTCCTGTAATAACATTTAATAAAATGAACAATAATATTTGTAATATTAAGTCAATCTAAGGTTCTATTTTCGTTTACAATTCTCCCTAATTAACCGTTTTACGAACATGCTTTACACGAATGTTTTCTTCGTGATTTTAACAAAAACAGAAACAATAATGTGAGTATATACATAGTTCTTAACATCAATTTACCGTAATAATTAGCCTTTAGCGTAATCAGATTGCTGACGATTCGAGCCCGGTGCGAGGATATTTTCACGCCCAATTCTTTGATGTCCCGTTCGGAAAAATCGATGATGTCTTCGACACCTTCGAATTTGCCGAAAAGAGCAGCGTAACGGTCCAGTTCGAGATCGGCTAGCCATTGTTCGATGTCGATATGCTTCCGTTTGGACTGGTTTTTGTTTTCCGCGTCGGCGGTTGTGGTTATCGCGATCAGGTCCGGTTGATGGTGACGTTGATGTTTCAGCGAGATTCTTGAACCGAAACGAGGCCACGTCATGTCTGAAAACATGAAAGCATTGTAGACTGATGATATTGTGTTTTCTAGTTGTAAGTACAAATAAAGCTTAAAAAAAGACTCAAGTTAGCAGGTATTTTGTCTTTTGTGTTACTGTTTTGAACTTAGGAATGTTGGTGTGTTGTTCAACACAAAAAAAGAATATATTCCTCCAAAAGAGACAACATTTTAGAAAATCTATAATTTTTCTAAAAATTAAAAAAGAAAGTCGGGTGATAATCTTGCTTTATTTCATTATTTAATTAAAATTTAATTATTAATAGATCACATAAAACGCTAAACACTTTACTTTTTTTTCCATTGGGAAGAAGTACAAATACTACAATTTTTTACTACAAACAGAAATAATGTACAGTGAGTACCTCGGTTTACGACGATACCTCGTTACGAAAGATTTCGATGAACTTTTGTTTTCACGAAAGAAATTTTGAAAATTTAAAAAAGGCAGTCATGCAGCTTCTGAAACAAAATACTGCCGAAATGTAATTTGCAGGTTTAGCTTACTGCAATGCTATTTCTTGTAATAAATAAATATAACTTAAGGAACTATCAACGAAATTGTTTATTTTAAACGCGCTTATTACGTTTCGGTCGCTAAATGTAATAAGCGCCTAAAACCCCTTTTCCACATCATACAGGTTGGGCACAACTTCCGCGCGACTCGTGTACATGCTAGAAAGAGATATTTTACACAATGAAATCGTCTGTCTGGTTACTATTCCATTTATGTTTTGTACCTGACTTGAAAGTTGATATTACTCATACTTTCTAATCTTTTATTTGTCGCGCATCTTACATGCACCAAAAGGAATTCTTATCAAAGGTATTGTATGCGAGAGTAGCTATCTTTTTTCATTTTAAATCATTAACTTTCTGTTGACATCTTTATGTAACGTTAGTTAAATTGTATAAATCGAGTTTTTTTCTGGTTATAGGAAAGGACTATTTCTATTTCCTTTACATCTTATAAGAAAATTTGATTCCACTTACGAAATTTCAGATTAGGATGTGCTTTTTGGAATCAGCAATACATTACATTGTTCAAAATAATTTTTGAGGCATCTATTTCCTCCTATTTATGTTTATTTGAGAACGATAACGAAACCCATGCGTCAACAATTATGATTCACCTAAAGCCACTCAATATGGTTTCCGGATTTGTGAAATACCTATGTTACTATTGCGTACGACGATACGATTCATCTTTCCAAGTATTCATCGTACATATAAAATTCAATGTTAAGGTTGAATTCTCTTCTACATATAAATATTGCACACAATACTTCACGTACGCTCTGTATTATGGTTTGTAACGAAGCAAATGAAATAACGCTGTAAAATCTTTCTTTTGAATAGAATAATCGAAACGTAAAAAAGCATTGCGTAAAAAAAAACGTTTTTTTTTTTTTTATGGGAGCAGTCGCGCAGTAGAAAATGTCATATATAAATAAGTATGTACGTATGCAAATTGCTGATAAGAGCAGTACGCACATGACTTAGCTTAACAATGGTAATAGCTGAAATTAAAAAGACTTATCAATCTTTGTTTGGTGTGGTATTCTAGATTTATCTACAAGCGAAAGTAAGCGAGTATATTTTCAAAAGCACACGTACCTGTACCAATCCTGTTACGCCATCTGTTCATGTTAATATACAGCGATCCTTCCCGTTAGATTTAAACCCAAAAGACAGCTCTTTTTCGATGATTAATGTTATTGGCGTATCGATAAATATCTGTAGGTGTTCTACAATAAAATGGACAATACTCATTTGTAATGATCGATAGACGACACTTAGACGTCACTTTATGGATTTATACATGTATAGTGAGCCCGGCTTAACGTGGAACCTTATCGCCTAACGTACAGCGAAAACGTTATCGGAAGCAAATATTTGTGAATATCGACTCTTCTGAGATTGTTTTCGATATTATCTTCGTCTCTAGGTACATATAGAGTGCATAATAAAATCGGGGCACAGCATATTTCCAATTTGAAAAAAAAATTGAAAATTTCAGAGTCTTATGAAGATTTATAAAAAATTATTTTATAAATCTTCAAAAATTAAAAAAAAAATATTCGAACCTGAAAAGTGGTGAATAATTTTAAGCACTTTGACTTTTTTTAAATTCGATATCTTGTGCTCTCTCTATTCTCTGGGTAATTGAGAAATTGATGATGTAATAGCAATATACTGCGCTCGTTTTGAGTCGTGAATATTTTATTTTGAGCCTATTCCGTTATCGAGATTAGACGAGTTTTTTAAGTCAATGTGGCTCTTGAATTTTGAAGAACAAGTACACTATAGTATTCCACTTCAATCGGATTTTCTTCTTTCTATTTGTCTATTTCTATCAATTTGTCT